>JAWWEV010000083.1:146274525-146301174 GCA_035583235.1 Hafferia zeledoni
ATATTGTAGTTTTCTCTTAATTTTCTCTTTTCTGTATAAATACATGTAGTTAGTTTCAGCATAAACCTAGTTTGGAGTTTCAATTTCAGAAGATAATAAGTTCTTTCAAATTTTGAGCACAATGGGCTCTAGGAGCCTCAAAATATTGGAACAGATTAATCTAGCTATTAATAAAAACATGACCATACATTGAATTGTTATAACCACACTGTTTTCAAGTGCTTCAAATTTTTGAAAACAGTTAATATCAGTCCTTTAAAATGCTACAGACTGTTTCAGGAACTATTTGCCTTCCTTCCTCCTCCCTATCATCTCCTCTGTCTTCAAAGCCCTGAGATCTGCTCCCCTCTTAGTGTCTGCTTCTCTTTTGTAATGTGGGCTATCACCTTTCTTTCTAGAGAACTTACTCATCTGGGCTATAGCCCATAGTTCATCTCCACCATTGGAAAACCTCAACAGCCAGACACACTTTACCTGGTGGAGCCAGGACATCCTCCATGCTGGTTTTAAGCTTCCTACGTGCTAAAGAAACAACCCTGGAATGCTTTCTTTGTTTTTTTATTTCACTACAGAATCCTGTGGAATTGAAGGAAGTTTCACTTCACAATTGTGAACACTGACAAGCTACAAAAAACTGTTTGTCCCTCCTCTGTTCAAGGTTTTTAAAAACTGTCTTATCCTCTATAAATGTGAGAGCTTCAAGTAAGTGTTTAACCCCTGCCCCCACAGATACATGAGGCCAAGGGGAGCTTGTTAAGTTTGCAGGGAAATTCTTGCAGCAGTACTGCAAATGTACTAAAATGTTTTTAAAAGGCTTTATGTGAAGGGGCAATATATTAAAACTGCAAAGGTTGAGACAAAGATGTTAACTATGTCTTTACTTTGCTATTTTTTATGAAGATAATTCTTAATGTATATTCTTTTTATGTAAATAAAAATAAAAAAATAAGTCTATGCTTATTGCTGTAGTTTGATGAAGTCCAACAACTTGGCTATCATCCATATTGTAATGACAATGCAGATCTTTGCAATATAGTCTACACAATTAAGTGGATTTACAATATTGAGAGTCATTTTTAAGTCAACATCCCATTAAAAACAATGAAAGAAAAGAAAGAAAAATAGAGAGAGTTTATTCTGAGAACCTTGAAATGAAAAGTCAACTAGATCGTTACTGGCAATATATCCCACCATGTTCTGATATATCCCACCATGTTCTGCCAGCAGAAGGAAGGTAAAGTCTGTGTCTTATCATTTGTCAGGAATGACATCTTCCAGATTTTTCTGAGGCTCCATAGAAGGTCTCTGCAATACCCCACAAGGCATAAATTCTATGGACCTAATCCAACTCCATATACAATCCAACTCCAATTCTGAAATCAGCCTGAGCCATCAAAGAATTCTCTATGTATAGGAGCACTGAAACCTCTAGGTATATTTTTCCATCAGTCAGAGCACTGGTAGGAGTATAGAATGTCAAAGTGAGCATATAGAAAGGCCCACCAAGTTCTGCAGCAAAACAGAGACCGTTTCATGTGTCCCTTCTCTC
This sequence comes from Hafferia zeledoni, assembly GCA_035583235.1. Taxonomy (NCBI): domain Eukaryota; kingdom Metazoa; phylum Chordata; class Aves; order Passeriformes; family Thamnophilidae; genus Hafferia; species Hafferia zeledoni. Next base: position 146,276,075 of record JAWWEV010000083.1, read on the forward strand.
ACAATCATGCAAGCAGAAGGCTGGGAATGCTGTCCAATGCAAAAGACAAGCCAAGAACCACCAATCTGAGCAGAAGAGCAGCTACACCGGTATGCTGTCAGATTCATCACACCCAGGATTGCAAAAGCTGGTGTGTGAGACTTTGACATGAGCATACTTCTTCATACAGACTGTATACATACACACACAGAGACATCAGGCATGTATATAGGTGTAAACCAACTTCCTTCTGAGTGCTTTCCAAAATGTTCTGTTGGCAGACTCCTGAACATTTTCTACAAGCAGATTGGATCCTCATAGAGCACACTGAAGCTTGCTAATAGTTTCAGATTGCTTTTCTTGTTTTTTTGTTTGGTTTTTGTTTGGTTTGGTTTGGTTTTTTCACATAAATGTCCATATCCTGTCTCAAAAAAATACTGCACTGTATAAGAGCTCAACCTTCATGTCCCCTTATGTTTAAAATTCTCCGGACAATTTACTGAGGAAGAAGTAAGCTGCGATATGTCAGTGTAGTTGGTACTAGACAGCTCAGGCTGAAAAGTGAGAAAGAATTTCCAAAAAGAAGTGGAAACCAGAAGTTCTTGATTCCTGACACAATTTATTTGTTAACTGGGTAGAACTGACTTTTAACTTTTAACTGTCAATTTATTAAAAGGAAGAAAAAAAAAAAAAAGAGAAAAAAAATAGTATTTTCCTATTTAATTCAAATACTGAGGTAATATAATAGTTAATGTTTAAAAACCCTGTTAACATTGAATGACACGATGGAACTGTTTCTATACAATTTCTGCCCCTTTGAGGGCACAAAATCTTTATATGTAATACATCTTCTTATTTTCAAGTGATCTTAACCTCACTTTTTGGTATATTCCTTCTTTCTCCTTCCTATTTCAAAACATGGCTATATTATTAAACAAGCCTTGTTGTTTATCAGTGTTTGCCAGTCTGCTAACAACTTTTTTCTCAAAGTAATTGTGTGTAAGTTTTTCACTTTTTTCTTTTGAGAAAAAAGTCATTTTACTTTTCGCATGTACTAATATTTCTCTGTGGCTATGAAGTCTTTTGTTTTAATTTTTTATTCTCTTATTTCAGAAATCTCCAATATCTTGACACCTAAAAGCAACTTTTAAATTTTTTTTTTACAGTCTTTGTTACAAGATATAGAGACCTGTTCATTTCTATTTTTAAACAAATCATATTTGCATTAAAAATGCCTGGTTTTCAAGCACAAATAATTGTGAAGATTTTTTCAGTTTCTCTTTTAAAAAAAAAACTGCTGTGACATGGAAAATTTATCAAAATGTTATGAAAATGCACAGAAAGATATTGAAATTTGTCACTTTAAATCTGATAACTTCTTGATAAAAATATTAATGAAAATTTGACAAAAAAATTAAAAAGTGAGAATCTTCTTTTCTAAACACTTAAAACCAACTTGGATATCTTTGCCCAATTAAATTTTTAAATATTCCAACCATCTGTAATTGTATAATGATTAGGACTATAGAGCACTGCAAATGGGCATTCCAAAGCATTCATAGTGTATTGCAGAAGATCTTAAGAGGACATTTTTATATTTTTTAAGCTTTCCACAATCCTTACCATTCTTCATCTCCAGCCTTTTTTTAAAGTGTTTGGGTTTTTTAAGGGTATAACTGGCTAGATATTTAATTTCATATCAGAGTGATACATTTAAAAAAATAAATAAAATTGTTGATGTAAAGGTACTTGAATACAAATGTAAAAATTGTACCTCTAAGGTTATAACAAGCACAAATATGATCCTCTATAAATGTAAACAGAAGAAATGTTAACAGACACCACTGATATTTTACATGTAATCCAATAGACTCTTTTTAATTTGGCAGCTTCTTACTTGAATAAAATTCTTCCCAACTTAAATTTGGGGGTTTCTTTTTAAAGACAAATATCAATATTTCTTCATACTATGTAAAATATTTCACTCCTTTACATTATTTGAATGTAGAATTTGTATGTTAGAAATTATTACCAGTAATGGAACCATCCAAATATTTTCTTCCCACAAATATAAATACTGAAACTTTCATAAATGGTTTTTCAACTTCTCTGTTCATCACAAAGGAAATTTTAACCTGAGTTCACAAACACTTGTTTCCTCTTGTATTAACTACCCCAAAAGTGCTACAAATGTATAGCTTCATTAATACACAAATAAGCATTAAATCAAGGACAGGCAAGTTCCTGGTTTAATATTCAGGAGAAACAGGAATTATATTGGTCCAATCACATTAGGAGAATTAGTCTTCTTATTCTGATTGTGTACTTCAGAAGTGGCTGTCTTTATGTGGACAAAGAACATAAAAACTGAAGAGGAATATTTATTTCTTCCAAAAGCACCAATATTTGGAAGCTTGAATGCCTTAAAGCCATAGCACTTTATTCTCTGAAAGAGAAATGGAAATGGAGAGTTTGAAAGTCCCACCTGATCTCATTTCTAACATTGCACTCCTTTGGCTAAGGGATTCTCCTCTGCTCAATGGAAAGGTTGGCCTCTGTTACCCAGCACTTCAGGCACTATTTGAAGTAGTTGAGTCCTGCCACGAGGAAAAACTTCTCCAGGAAAAGTTCAGAGTCCAGCACAGCGATGTGGGCAGCCCGGCCTATCAACGTGTTGGCTGTGTTTGGCAGGGCATGGAACACGTTGTGTCTGATCAAAGTGCAGTCCTTTGCCCCGATCAGAGGCTGCAGCAGGTTGTTAATCATCTCTGCGTAAACAGGACCTGAAAAAGAGTTCAGATGTCACACACCTACTTACCAAAGATCCTGGATCCTCTCTTTCCTTCCAGTATCATTATAGTCACAACAAGAAGGAAAATGGAAGCCAAAATGCAGGAGATAGGAGTCCAGTTCTAAGATTTGCCAGGTGCCAGGGTGTTAATCTAATGGAAGCACTGGCCATGTGGAAAAATCTTCTAAAGCTGCTAGCATGAGGAGTGGGAAATTCCTGGGCAATCAAGGAAATCAGTCACATTTCCTCTGTCTTTGAAGAAAATGCTCTTGTTCTTTTCAGGGGAATGGGGTTGGCCTCACACTGTCTCTGGATTCAAATGTGAAAGGGTCTGACAGGACACAGAGACCCATTGAGTTTTCTGGGGAACCTATTGCAGAAAGCACATCTTGTAGATATTTGAGGAGTTTATAGGGCAAAAACTATGGCTCAGTAAACATGTACCGGTAAATGAGCTACACTGAATGTAGATCTGGCTCCTCTTAGGTCAAGCATCTCACTGAGAAACAACTACTGTAAGAGTTAAAGAATGACCTTTAGTTCATATCTGGGGTAGGATAGTAAGAGCTGGCTTTCCAGTAAGGTGTGCGAAGGCAATCCTACTGATTATTGGGCTTGGCAGTTCTTTTGGCCTCCAAAGAGTACCTTCATTTCTAGGTAATCATACATGTGAAATGGGGGTGAAATTGCACTGATCCTTATTGCTGGGAGTGGTAACAAACTGAAGTAAGGAAACACTTTATAACCGAAGAAGACTGCTAATAACAAAGGCAATGCCTGGGACAACACATGGACTGAGCTAACAGGAGGGTCTCTGGTGGTGTAAGCCTGAATGTGCTTTACAGATTTTACTACAGACCAATATGATTTTACATCTGTTCCTTAAATTATCAGGTAATCATTCAAACACTATTGAAAAGAAAAGGAAAATGCCCTGACTTTTAATGTGCTGAGAGAGATTTCATTATGTGTAACAAAGGTGAGACAATATGAGTAAATCCACAGACTACAGAAAAACATTGTCAAGAGCTAGTTCTATTACCATTACTTTAAAGGAAAAAAAAAAAATTTAGAGGGATGGAGAAGAAGCAGTAAGAAACGTTTGATTATGACCTGATTGAATTTTTTTTTTCATCAGGCAAAGAGCTTCTTGAAAAGCTTCTTTTATTGATTTCAGTAATTTCCTGTGGGAAGAGAACACTTTCTTCCTTATCAAATAAACATTTCAGTTTTCATCATGCTGATGAAAACCCTTCTAATACAATGACCTCAGTTGCACAAAACGGCAATTCCTCAATAGCCTTGTGAATATAGAAAAGATTTTAAACATACCTGTGTGTCTGTCCTTAAGAGCATTTTTGCACATTTCTATTCTTGCAGAATGAAAGGGTACATATCTGTCTTGGGGTGAGGCCACTAACACAACATTTTTAAAGTACTGAAGACCTGTGGCAAATACATTAAATACACTGATCACAATGAAGCACAGCAATGAAAAATACATACAGTGTCAGCATGACTACTTCATGTTCAAAGGCTTTTGAAAACCTACAGGGCAAAATAGATGATAATTATTAAAACATGCAACACAGGCTTAGAAAGATTCAAACAGCTTAAACATTGCTGCTGCTCTTGTGAACTAATTATTTATCACCCACACAGGTTAATTGTATGTCAATTAAAAAAAAGAACTATCTCTTTTAAAAATTATTAAAACTTTAATCTTGCAAATATTTATATCTCTAATCAGGAAAAAAAAAAAAAAACACAATGAATTAGTATAATTCTCAAACAAAACCGAGGGAGGAGAAAAGGAATCCACTTCACTGCTATGATGTCATACTGTTGCATCAATATTGAAGGAGCCTTGGGATCCATCCAATTCCTGCACTCAGCAGGATTTATCAACCTTGATAAATGCAAACTGCTGGTACATCAACTGGAAACCTGGAATCCTCCCTCTTCCCTGGAAGTAATGAGGCCACTGATGAGCTGTGGAAACAGGCTCCCACTGTTTGCCCTGTCTGTGGTGTCTTGAACCCTCCATCCCCCCTATTTACCAGAAAAGCAAGAAAATGGCAGCAGTGGTCTAGACTACTGGTCCAGACAGTATCCTGAGCACAGAATAGTTGTGGGTTTGTCCTTCATCCTTCACTCCCCCCTTATGGGAAAGAGGCCCAGAACCAAGGCCAGGCTGGATGGGACTTTGCGCTACCTGATTTAGTGGAGGGTATCCCTGCTCATGGTATGGAGATCAGAACTGGCTGATCTTTAAGGTCCCTCCCAAATCAAACCTTTCTATGTTTCTATGATTCCACAAATGTGATTTCTAGATTTTCACAGAAAAGCTGACCACCACCACCACAAAGAGAAGTCCTACTGGCTGCCTTTTCAAAACCTGGCTGAAGCTGTTTATCATTTTCTTCTTGTGCAATAAAACCAACTGAGTTTGCAACTTCAATCTGAAGTAAAGAGAAGAAACAGTATGTGTTACCATATCTAAAATCTTAGGTGAAGAGGTTCAGTAGGGAAGAATATTTTGTTGTGTGTTTTTTGGGGTTTAGTTTGTGATTTTGGTATGTTTGTTTGTTTGTTTGTTCATTTGTTTTTTTAAGACAAGGACAAGGAACATTTTTTTAAAGAGATTTAAGTGTAGCAGGGACTTTCACTTTAATAAGAAGGTCAGAGATTGCTGGAGGTTTAAAGAGTCATCTGGGAACGTAGGCATAACATTGCTTCTGGAATTTCTCCCCCTGTAGGTTCTCCCAACTACATTTGAGAGCTGGGCAATAGGGTAGGGGTATCTCTATATTAACTCAGTGTGCCAGGTCATATGTTCACATATGGACATGTCTGTTTTTTCATATATTTTGCCTAAGCATGTACCTGTATGATTCTGATTTTACAGACAACTTTCTTTACATTCAATTTTCTGCCTTCTGAGCTTCAGGGACAATACCCTCATTTATAACATGTTATATCTCCAGTCTTCCCCTGCTTTGACTCACAGCATACGACTGGGAATTCTTTTTCTTAGGAAGTTACAATACGATATTCCTGTGTAAACCAAATTTTTTTTGAATTTGACAGTACTAAAGCAGACATCTACTGTACTCTGTGGAAATAAGAGTCAGGTAATGAAAGTGAAAATTCAAATAATGCCAATATACATCAACTTTCTTTCACTGATGATGTTATGTAGTATATTCATAAAATTAAGAAACAGATCTATGTTGGTCGTACTAAGAATTAAGATGTTATATTTATATTAACATAGTCTTTGTTTCCTAATAGCAGTGCACAAAAGTATGAGAAAAAAATTAAACATCAAGTAGAGACCTTGTGACTACATACTTGGCACCAGTTTGCTCACACGCAATATTAAAAATAACTCTTAAAGCATTTGCTTGAACAGAAGGCTCATGCTTGCTTTCTTTTCTTAAGAAAAGCCTGATTTATATCATTTATTCATGGCAGACCAAAGAAGGAGTAAAAGTATTCTCTATTCAGACACCGTTTTTCTAGTGTGAGGCCATACATCTCTCTTTAGTATGAAAGTGTCAAAATAGACATGAATAAAATTTGCTCTTCATCTCACAGAGTCATATTTTCCAGAGACAAGAGATAAAAAACTTACAAAAAAATAATAAAAAAGGAAAAATGGCTTTCATCTAGTAGCATAAATTAAGGAATGGTGGCCTGTCAAGAATGATGTCTCTTGCCTGCAGAATATTAACTTAGGTGCATGTTTGCTGCAGCAGAAGGTCCTTTTTGATGTTAACAGTTTGACAAATATATTCTCTGATAAATGGCACCTAAAACAATGCACAGATAAAATAGATATTAGATATTAGCTATTCAATATTAGATAGATATTAGATATTCAATATTAGATATTAGAGCAGCCCTTCCTGAAAGCAAGGGTGTTTAAAGAACAATCATTAACAAAATGGAGATTTCCTTTAGTTCCCGGAGAAAATGCTAATACAGCACAATCCCTTGGAATAGCCCGTGGTACTTACACAGGCACATCAAGCCCTACTCACCCGTTTTTTGGCTGAGCTGATAGAGGAAACACTTGCGCAGGTCCGCATTGTCCCTGAAGGTCAGTTGCAAAAGTGACCCTGACTTTTTCAACTTCTGCATGAGCCATAGACCTGGAATGAAAATTGCTGCATATTTTTATCCTGTTTGCCAGTTATCAAGCAAGGGAATTGCCTAGAGCGAGGATAGCACTGCAATTCAGCAAAAGTCTTGTTTACTCCTGTACTCCTAATCAACAGGGAGAAAAGTCTAAGAGACCTCATGGGAGAGAGGTTTCAGTCTTAAACTAAAAGAGTGTAGATTTAGACTACATAGAAGAAATAAATCCTTTACTATGAGGGTGGTGAGACACTGGAACAGTTTGCCCAGAGAGGTGGTAGATGTCATCCCTGGAAACATTCCAGGTCAGGTTGGACATGGCTCCGAGGAAAGTGATCTTGAAGATGTTCCTGCTCGTGGCAAGATGGGAATTATTTGATCTTTAAGGTCTCTTCCAACCCAAACTCTTATCTGATTCTATGGTTATCCACATCATGGTAGCAGAAATACTCAGGAAGACTGAAATGTGGGACTATCCATTCCCATAATAAAGTGTCTTTTTCAGCTGTGGAGATGCCTCTCTTTATTGGCAGCATCCAGGGAAGTAGAAGACTAAGTGGAAGCAGGGTCATCTCTCACTGCTGCACACCCTTGGGTTTTCCAGGGAGCACCGTGATGGACATTGTAGTAGATACAGAAAGCCCCTCTCATTGCATTTTTTTCTGTGTGTTTGAAGTCTTCAGCAAATATTTTCCACAACTTCAATGTACAAGCCATGCTACAATTTATTGCTGCCTCCCTGTGGTGCCCTCTTGTGCACTCTACCATGGATCACAGGCAGCTTTCCTATCAGCTCTTACCTGTACTAACCAAAGTGCTGTTGTTGTAAAGGGTTCCTAGGTGAGGCCCAGAGAGGGACAGGAAGGTGTGTAATTTGTTGAGGTAATAGCGAAACCTGGGACGAGTTAGTACAGATCGAATGATGACGTTACCAAGGGAATGTCCAATAAAACTGTTGGGAAAAAAAGAATTACATTAACATGACAACCATTTGTATTTTCTTTAAATCAAACATAAGAGGGGCACAAATTGCTCCTGAGGGGGTACTCTATCAGTTGGTTATTAGTTAGTTAGGCCTTTAGTTATCATTTCATGGTTTTTTCAGCTTATGAGATACTCTTTCATCTATATCAATGTAAAAATTAGTCTCACTGATTCAACAGCTTTTGACACAGAACACTTTAAGAAGAGCTAATTTCACTGGATGTTGCTCATGTAATTAAAAGAGTTACAGACTATTAACTATCATAAAACTTACCTTATTCGGGATATGGAGAGGTTGTACAACTGGATATGCTGAATAATTTCATCCAATAGTCGGTCAGTCATTGTATCAAAATCAGCAAAAGTATCAGTCTGGTGAAAAATGAAATGAGTTGGTAAATTAAAATATATTGCACTAATTGTGGATAGATTTGTTTTTTCAAAGTAAAATGCAAGCAGAAATTAAATAACCAGTGTAGATTTTCTTTATAAATGCTCAAGGGGGGAAAAGGGGGATATTTTCAATTTTCTAAAAATTTAAGTTCTTTGAGAGAGATTATTGAGTGATTCCAGAATCATAAGTATGATGCTAAAGCAGCCTGACTTTGACACTGGTGATGACTGCTAATGCTCAGCTGCTCTAGATATCAGATTCTGCACATGGAAGAAAAGCTTATGGCATTTGGGATTCAACAGATTAGAGTGATAAAATAGTTTACAGCATTATACGCTGCTGACATGAGAGTTATGCTCAGGATGTCATCAAAGCCATCTTAATCAAATGCTGTGTTTGTTATTCAACAGTCATCAGAAACAGAATGAGTGTAGAGAGGTGAACAGTTTGTTGCTTGCAACAGTACTGCCAGTTGTGAGAGAATAAAACAAATAATATATTGTCTAATCTATACAATTACAGGCAGATCTTACTCAGAACTGTGTCATTTGGCAATCCAACAGGACTATAAATCAATTCCGTAACTAATGATATGCCACAGAAACAATCATCAAATGTTGGAACAGCTATTCAGAGCAAACATATCAGTAATTAATGCTTTTGTGACACAACTCATCTTGCTAATTGCAGCTCTTGAAAAGGAAAACATGAGCACATTCACTTTGCAACAGAGACTTAAAATAAATGTTCTCATAAACTACAAACAGTCCACTAACCTTCTGCCTGTTTGTTTTGTCTGCATTGATAATTAATGATTTCCTCCTAGACTCATTATCCCAAACCTTTCAGGCTGTTTAAGAGTTGAAGAACATCAGCCTGAATGTTAATCATAAACAAAGTGCATCAAGCATCATATTTCACCTGGTTATATCTCCATCCTTTATTATCCTTTACTTAGCCTGATTCAACTTGTCAAATGCATCATAAATGAATACCTAAAAGAAGTGATTTGTATTTTCCTCCATAAGGGAAAACAGCTACATGACTGGTTTCTTGGGTCATTTTCAGTGTGGTTCTCAGAGAAGGGAAAAAACAGTGACAGAATGTCTTACAGCATCAAAATAGTCATCAAACCACCCAGGCTCTATTTCCAGGGCCATGAAAATTTCCCCACCTTCCCAGACTACAAGACCTCTAAATAGTTCCCATTGTGGACTCTGGATAATGTTAAATTTAGATGTGAGATGTTTCATTCCCTGAAAACATTCTTTTCTCTGAGAAGAGGCTTTGATGGGAGTCTGAAGTGGTCTCATTTATTTTCAGCTGTGCAGATCTGCTGCTGATGGGGATGTGTGTTGGAAGGTGATAAGTTCACAGACTTACATCAACCAGACACTTCAAAATACAAAAGCTATTGAACAAAGAAGGTGGGAAAGTTTTGACTCAAGTTTCTCAGTGGCTCATAAATCAGAATAATGTTTCTAACTGGGCACTGGAAATCCTTATCTTGTGCATAAAGTTAGACCTTTGTGTCATAAATATGGGTTCCTAGCTGAGCAAAGCCCAGGATTCATTTCTGCTTCTCTGCCTAGACCAGCAATCAATTTTTCTGGATGACATTTCTTTATCATTCAAGGAAATAAATCTCACAAACATTCAAACAGGAGAAACAATGGCTGATGCAGCAAAGGGAGCTGATAACACCTGCTGGATATTCTACATCCCCGAGAGAATTTAGCATCACTAAACTTGTTGCATTTTGTTGGTGCTGTGTTGCAGAGGAACCAGGCTGCCAAGTTTGCAAACTGATAGGATAAACCTAATTTCTTCCTCTAAGATCTAGCCCTATTACTGTTAATGCCATTACCTTTGACTTTAATGCCAGGAATATTTTCCAGTAGGTTTGAATACCCTATCAAATTAGACAGGAATAGGACCAGGCCATTGCACTAAATGCTACATAAAATTTCCTGAATTCACTAGTGCTTTTGCTTCATTCATCTGGGAAAACAAACAAACAAACGAACAAAAAAATACCAACAACAACAAAACAAAACAAGACAAAACAAAACAAAAAAGGTTTTTGCTAAAGGTCTTGTTTCAGCAATCTAAAGAAAGATAGAAATTAGTTCTGTACTACCTGATTTCTTTCAGACATCAGGAAGTCCAGTTTTCCACCAGGAAGTCCCAGTTCTATGAAAGTCTTTACCAGACGCAGATCTGCACTGTTACCTGGGAATAAATGGCATTTTTATGAGATGCAATTCAACGAAAAAATAAATAGTATAGAGTCAATTTAACACAATAACCTTGACACCAGGGAGCTCTTGCTAAATGCTGCTAAGCTGGTTACCACACCATAAGATCATGCAATGACACAGCAGGAGAGCATGAATACCCATAGCCTGCCCCAGGTGGGCTGGACATCACCTGCTGCTGTGGGGAAAAAAGGGCAAAGATTAGGCCCAGAGTACCTGTCCTCTTATTTTCTGAACTGCAGAGGTAAGACAAAAAGCCAACAAGCTGCAGTCTGTCCTTCCACCTTCACAGATGCTGAGGCCGCCAGGGAAACCTTGGCACATGTGCTGGACTATAGGGCTGTACCTTCAGATGGAGAGTAGTCCACCTCTGTGTATTCATAATTAGATGGTGCTGAAATACTGTCAAGCTCCTAATATTTGGAGAGGTGCCCCGTTGCATACTAGGAAGTTCCAGATTCTTATGAAATACTTTTTTGGAAAAGGAGGTACTGCCACTTCATGAGAAGGATATTTCTGCCACTGAGATATTGGATGGCAACCAGTCCTTGTTCAAGCCAGTAAGTGTTTGTTTTCCATTTTCTTTCAGATTTCAGACTCTCTACCCCTCTTTGTCTGTAGTTTCAAGGTTAAAATCAATGTCTTTCCCATTAATACCAAGAATTTGATCAGAGGAGGTTTATGTTTAACATAACTGTTTTCTGCTCAGAAAGCCTCTATGTAAAAAAATTCCAAGACCTGCTTCCTCTGCCATAAATAATGATTTTTATTCTCCCATTTCCTAAAGCAAGCCACTCTTTATCCTATAACAGTGCTTTGGGGGTTCAAATAATGTTTTCCTCCTGGTGACATACTGCAAAGCAACCAAGTATCTGTGGAAAGACAAGAGAAGTTACAGTAATGAACTCCTCCTGTACACAGGAGGACTGATGCACTTTGGTGTAGAAATCTGTTTAAACAAAACAAGAAAAGGTTGAAGCACCCTATTTCTTGGCCCAAATATTTAATATTGCCCTAGATCCTTTATTACAATGCACAGAATACCAAAATAAGGAATAAATACTTAGCTAAGACAAATACCTAGACCCTCCATTCTTTCATACTTGCTGGACATGTGCCCTTCTTTTTAACTTACACCAAAACAACTTGCAAACAGTAATTCCTCGTGGCCTTACCATCCAATCCATGGACACAGACAACCAGGTGAATTCCATCTTCCAAATTTTCTTCCTCTTCCTCTGGTGGAAAATATGGGATATCAGAAGCTAGTACAGATAAGTCACTGTACAGAAATCCTTCAATCTTCATTTCTTTTTTAAATTTTTCTTTGGCCTGATAAAAACTGGAGAATACATTAATTAATCATAATAGAACTGGGTGTTCAACAACAAACCTTCAAACCAGAAATTAGAAGGCTTGTATTTTCAAGAAGTTGTATTTGAAACTTTCAAATAAAGATCTGGATATTCTTAATCTATTAGGACAGAGAGAAATCAGGATGCATAGAAGAAAGTCTGTTTCTGAGTAACTTGGCTATATACAGGGAATAGCTAAAGTGCAATAGCATCTCACACCAACAAGAGGAATGAAAGAGTAGCAAAAATGGTTTTCTGATAGTTCGTAACAATGAGACTAAGATACAGAATCAGAAGGTTTGCATCTTAACAATGTCACTGACATAGGTACTGAAATGCAAAGTGTATCATTTTGCTACCATCAGATGGATTAATAGCCAGGTAGAAGGTGTTCTCCCCCTTAGACTAAACTTAAAAGATGCATCTCATATGGTAGATATTTTTGGTTTGGTTTGTGTTTGTATGCTTTTCAAAATATCTAGTTGCATTTAAAGGAAAAGCAGCTCAGTGCTGGAAGAATTAAGCTAACCCTTTTCGTACTAAAGGCCTAAAATTTGACACCTGAGTTCATCCTGAAACATTCTGCTGGCTTAAGTTGCCAAACTCTGCAGTGGTTTTTTGACTTAGAAAAACTTATCTGGAGCTTTTAGGAATTAATAATCACAACATAAGTGTTAATTAGGTAGAAAACTGGATGAACCAAGGAGATATAAACCTTCAAAGCTTAGGGACAGCCTAAGGGTACTTGATATAATTATAGAATCATTAAGGTTGGAAAAGACCTCTAAGACTATTGAGTCCAATGATGAGCATTTGCTTACATCAACCCAACCAAAGGGACACGAGAATGAAAAAAAACTAGCTTTTTGGCCATGGGCCTGGAGGCCTTAAATTCATGTGCATGAATACATGCTGAAATGTTCTGTTTCACAAAGAAGAGACAAATTTTGTGCTTAAATTGAGTAGGACTTACAGCACTGTGTATAAAACGAACCTAGATACATTCAAAAAAATAAAAATAAAGCCTTGACTTGCAAAAGAATGCACGTGCAGACAATCAACATTTTGGGCAGTTGAATAGTCTGAGAAATTCCAATGTTACTGTTTGCCCTTAGCACAGCAGAGAAACCAAAATATAATGGAAGTGTACATGTGTTAGTGTGCCACTGTGAAATGGGACATCAAGGTTATGATGTGGCACTTTTCCTTTGGGCAAGGAAGCAAGAAACAAAAATAATGCCTTTTCTCCAGATTTCCATGGCTCCAATGATCACATTTTTCCAGTCTGAGAAGCTGAAGCTGAGACCTATGACGAAATCTGTGCTCCCAATTCATAGTTAAGCTAATTAATACAATTATTAAAGCAGAAGAAAACAACAATCTATGGCAGTGCCATAGTGAGCTCACTGTCTGGGATTGATATCAGGTATGAGTAGCCTTGAATTCACGAAGAAGGGTCAGATCTTAAAGATTATTTAGACACCTAAATCCCACTGCTTTTCATGAGCATTAAGGACCTGATGTCTTTGAAAATCTTGATCTTTCTGTGTTTTCATTGTTTCTATCTATTTAGATTATACATTCCATATAAACCACTTGTCTCTGGATTATTGATACTGAAATTCCTCAGGTAACTGCATCAAGCACAAGATTCCTGTATGCCTAGTGTATTAGGGTCCTGAAATTTGTCAGTCTCTTGGAATTACAGTTACATTAATGAAGTAATTAGACATTCTTACTTCAGCATCCTTTCGTTCGTCTCTTCATCCATCTCATCTGAATTAGAAGAGACAACTCCAAAGGAGCCCAGCGGCTGGCGCGTGATGGGGATTGCAGTCTGCTTTGCAGAGAAGCCGACCATAGCAGGGGTCTCTTTGAGCACGGAAGAGAAGGGAAGACACGTGGCTGTGCAAGAGACTGACAGGTTAACCACATCAGCAGCCTTTCTGCTTTCCAGGGCTACTCCCTCCGTCGCTGCCAAAGGAAACCCGTTGCCGTTCGCTACAGGTTTATGCTCCTGGCTGTTGGGTTCCTGAGCATGTTCAGCCTGGTAGGACCCTGCTGCAGGGTCTGCTGGAGCAGGTGAGTCATTGAGCTCAATTTCTTGTAACCCCTGCATTTCTGCATACACTGCTGGGTTCTCATCAGCAAGAGACCTGCCACACTCTCCTTGCAGTGAGCCAAATTCAGTGGAGGTATCCGAAGGATCTGTAACAGGATAGCAAAAATCTGGTACCACCTTTACACTTTGTGAGAAAGTCTCCTCTCCTGAAATTCTGCTATTGGAGAAACCCTGTTGTATTTTTAAACTGTCCAGCTTAAGTTTATCCTTTGGATCCTCCATGCACATATCAAACTTATCTATGTTTTTGTCCAAGTAATTACAAGCCCTTGGTGTTTTTAAGCTACACTCACCATTGCTCTCCAGTGACTGATGCTCAGAGACATTGTCTTGGAGCTGCTTTGGACAAATGGATGGTCTTGCATTTTCCAAACTACAACAAGTCTCTGGAAGACCTTTCTCTTCCTCCCTCTGTAACTCAGTATTACTGCTACTGTGTTTTAGGTGGGGTTTGGAATGCTGTCTTGGTTCCATTTGCTCACTTTCATCAGTGATTCGATCCTCAGAAAAGTCCATGATTAATTTTCCATCTTCAATGTCTGTTTCCATGCAGATTTTTGAGTTTTGGTCTGAATCTCCTAAGGTTGTTTGACTGGGTTTGGATATATCCATCTCCTCTGTGGGCTCTTCTGGGCTACTGATCTGAGGAGCTGAGACAGATTTTGTCAGTTTGGTGAGCTCCACTTCCCTCTCCTCTTCCTCAAAGGGCAAAGAGCTGATGGATGTGAGTGATGCTTGGATCCCACTGGGCAAGCTAGTGTTGCTTTCTGTATGGCCACCCTCCAGGGAATTTCGGTGGATGGCGTGCCTCCGGACCAAGTGGTGCAGGATCTCTCGGTCACTGGGCAGCTCCAGTGCCCGGCTACGAGCATCAGACCACGCCACTGAGCTTGGTTCACTTTCAATGCCTGAATCAGATATTATAGAGGAAGATCTTTTTATGACCCCTGACATCAAGGTAAATTCTTCACTCTCCTCACCTTGCTGCTCCTTTGTGAGCAATTTTGCTTCAAAGCTGTGTGAGGGCAAAGGTTTCAAAACAGAGAGGTGAGCCTTGGTGTCTAGATCTTCTGGTTTTTCAAGACTGGTCAATTCATTCAGTGTAAGCTCAGGTGAAGTGAAATTAGGATGATCACATTGATCTATTTCATGTATTTCAGTCCTGTCTTCTGAGCCATTAGTTCCACATGCTCCACACTCATACTGAGCACTGGTAATTAACACAGGCTCGCTTTTGTGAGAGTCCTTATTGCTAGGTTTTATGTCTCCACAAGTAACATCTGCCCTAAGTCTGTTGTCTTTCAATAAAACTTCCTTGGGTGTTTTATAGTCTGCTGACATGTGTTCTGTATTGCCTGGCTCTGAGTCAGAAACAGTTTCCTTTCTTGAAACAAAAATATTTTCAGGTTTCCTTTGGCCTTCTTGGTTTTCTGTACATACCTGAGATGTGGAGTGCTGGTTTAAACCCTTAGCAGCACTTTCAGTACTGCTGTATAGGTGTGAGGGATTCCTGTTTATCCTGTCATGTATTAGTGGAGTACCTTTCTCAAAGACTCCTTTCATTACTGCAGTGGCATCCTTTGATGCACACTCATTGTTTTCATCTATTACGTCCATTTGAGTATTTGCAGGAACCTCAAAATCTGAGAAAACTTCTGAATTCTGATCTGAAAGAAAGAAAGAAAAATAGTAGTCATACCTGCAAGAACACAAGAAATTACCCCTAAGCAACATGAGACTTTTTAAAAACTGATTTCAAAGCCTGAAAAAATTGTGCAATACATATTGATATTATATAAATTATGCATATCTTACAGACATATTACAAATACATATACCAGAGCGCATTTAAGTAGAATTATACTCACTGAACAGTTATTGTTAGGCCAAAGAAGAAAATAACAATAAAATACATTTTCCTCAGTATAACTTTATCTAAACTACTAATTTTTACAGCATAGCTAAGCAAAACAAAGCTGATACTTCTTTTTATTCCTGCTGTCATTCAACATTGTTCATGGTATAGCTCTTACTTTTAATCTTTTTAATACTCAGTTTAATACTTTAAATATCTGTAACAAGCACTGTCAAAATTTAGGCAATAGAATAACTGTGGAACAGTGGCAAATTTGTACCACAGGCTATATTCATTAGACTATGGTCACCTATAGTATAATACATCTTGTTTTCTTATTAATCTTAATGGTTGATTTAAAGGAAAAGATACTAAGGGCTGAGGTTTTACTAAAAAATCTGCATAACTAAATAATTTCTTAACTAAAAATTTGATTCAGGTAATCAAGGGCAAAATATTTTGTGGAAAGCAATGCTGCCTTTCAGTAGACTGTTGGATTTTACACTGTAATTGTAGTTTTTGCTTCTGAGATTTCTTACCACTAGATGTCACAGTTTTTCCTTTAAATTTGTACTCTAAAAAAAATCCAAACGATGCAGTTTCCTCCCTAGATTTTGGCTCCAGCTCTTTCAACAAAACAGTCTACTTTGAATATGAAAAATATGAATGAAATACTCTAGTTTACTACTAGATACAACAGAAGGATTCAGCTCAATTACTTAGGATGCCACACTCTCTTCCAAGCTCATCAGCCCAAGGGAGGTGAGATCTCTTATCTTGGGCTCGGGAAGCAAAACTCCATCACCTCAAGCTGTACCTTGTGGTGTTTCACTCACCTTTGCAAGGCATATCCATGTACCTATCCTCAAAGATAACTGGGAGTGTGTTCCAGTCCCCATCAATGTCGAGGCATTCTGCTGGCAGCGGGGGCATGCTAGTAAAATACTCCGAGTTACGAATTTCTGTAGAAATCTGTGCATGGCTTTGGATCCTGGCAGCAGAGCACAAAACAAATTGAGGGTCTGAGTGGTTACTGTGCTGTCTCTCCATCACTTCTGCAAGCTCAGGTGTGTAGGCAGAAGACAGAGTCAATGTGCTTAAACGTAGAGGGAAGCACTACTGCATGATAGGAGACACCCAACACTCCCAGAAAGTTTCCATCCTAGTTAGAGATACCTACAACTTGCGCAAACGATCAGTGTAAAACCGCTGTCTTTTTGAAATTATTGCAGCTGCCATTGCCACAGGCTCCTATTAGCTTCCAGAACCTGTTGCTGTCCTCCCAGAGGTCACAGTTGCTGGCTGAGACTAAATCACTCAGTTGGCTTCCCAGTCAGGAAACGAGGTCTGTTACTCTGGATGTGGTCAGGGTTTCAAAACCCAGATGCAGGAAGAAATAATCAAAAATTTGGTTGAGCAGTACAGGAAGGAACAAGGCCAAGGAAGATGCATGGCCAGTCCTCTGTCTCATTTATACCAGACCTCAGAGCACTGCAGCATCTCACACATGTGCATATCTGGAAAAGCTAAGACACATCAATCTAGGCACTGCCTTTTTGCAGAAGGACAGTCAGAGAATCATGGAATGATTCAGGTTGGAGGGGACCTTAAAGATCATCTAGTTCCAATCCCCTCAACATGGTCAGGAACATCTAGCACTAGACCAGGTTGTTCAACCTGGCCTTGAACACTTCCAGGGATAGGGCATCCACAGTTTCTCTGAACATCCTGTGCCAGTGTCTCAGCACCTTCACAGTAAAGAATGTCCTCCTGATATCTAATCTAAACCTATTCTTTTTCAGTTTGAAGCCACTCCTCCTTGTCCTATCACTACATGCCCTTTTAAAAAGTGCGTCTTTGTAGCTCCCTGCCTGTTTCCACCCTTTGGGCCACGCAAAACGCTACCAGGCTCTCATCAGTGAATATGACATTAAACTGGCACAGGAATGTGTGTTTAGCTATAATAAATACAAATTTTTTTTAGTTCTGATGATCCTTCCTGTTGAAACATCTCCAGAAAAAAAAAAAAAAAGGGCGAAAACATAGACACAAAGAGGAAAGCAACAAGCTTTACATAGGTGGTCAGCTGAAAGCACATGTGCACAGTTTGCATAGGACAATGCACTGGCAATACTTCAGATTAGCGTTGGCAAAAGGCAGTTAACTGCAGAAACCCACTTTATGTATTACGAACCAAAACTCAGACAGCAGGTTTGGAATTCATGCCAGAATGGAAGATTCCTATGTCCAGACACAAATAATTCATTCAGAGCAGCATATCAGCTCCAGCTTCAGATCATAATTATTGCTATCTGTCAGTTGTTCTTACTTGCAGGCAGGTTATTTTTCCCTCAGAGATAAACAAGTCACTAGTTGCTAAACCATGAGTCAGACAGGAGCGTCAAACAGCCAACTGATCATTCTTTCTAGCGGTAACACCTGGGTATTGGGAGTTAACTCTTAGCATCATAATAAATTTACCACTGACATATTAATTAGTAGAATCATAGAATGGTTTGTATTGGAGGGGCCTTAAAGGTCATCCGGTTCCAAACTCCCTACCATGGGCAGGGACACCTTCCATTAGACCAGATTGCTCAGAGCCCCATCCAACCTGGTCTTGAACACTTCCAGGGATGAGGCATCCACAGCTTCTATAGTTCCAACTTTTCTAAGTGTTCCAGTGCCTCAGCATCCTCACAGGGAATAATTTCTTCCTAATACCTACTCTAAACCTACTGTTCTTCAGCATAAAGCCATTGTGAAAAAGGTGAATGATTGTTATTAAAAAGAGTGAGGAAAAACATTTTTGTCTGTAAAATCTGGTGAGGATATTTCATCTGATAGAAGCCTCTACCCTGGGCCATATCCAGTGTAATGGAAATGGTGTGTCCTCTTCTGTCTAAGCAGTCAAATGCTTCCAATGCACATG
This sequence comes from Hafferia zeledoni, assembly GCA_035583235.1. NCBI lineage: Eukaryota > Metazoa > Chordata > Aves > Passeriformes > Thamnophilidae > Hafferia > Hafferia zeledoni. The sequence goes on from JAWWEV010000083.1 coordinate 146,294,888, forward strand.
GGTGCAAGGCCTCACACAAACTCCTACTGGTATGGGGGGCAAAAAACAGCTCTTATCTGGTAAGGAGCAAAAAAGAGCTGGGGGAAAATACTGTTACTTGCTTGAGGTGGTTATACAGCACCTGGCATATTGAGCACTGATCTCAACTGAAGGCACTGCAAACACAATTAATACTCACTACTGCCACACGAAACATTAATGATTCTCCAACGCTAAGACTATTTTTCCAACTATATCATCCAGCAAATTCAAAAAGAAAAAGTGACTCTGTATAGACCAAATTTACTACATAGACCAATTTAATTTTTTTAAACTATTTTACTTTTTTTTTTTTACTCAGTCTCTTTGATAATAACTGAGAAAAACATTATGTTTATCTGTAGGAAATGGGCTAGTTCTGTGGCTGCCTGGAGAAATAAAAGCATTTCTTGTAATTAGGCTTCCCCCTGTGCAGGGTTATGTTTGTTTGAAAGGGGCCATGAGTGTCTGTGCCTTCACGCCAGAATCTTGACATGGATGTTTTCCTTGTACACAGCTCACTAAAAACCTGACATGGGAGAACCAAGTGAACACAGCTGGGCTCCTGCAGCCATGGTGCTGCTCTAATTTGGCAGGACAATGTAGCCTGGTACTACCTACCCACTAATGAAGTCATGGTCCTTTCCATCAACACTGAATCAGCCTTAATGTCTCCAGTGACAGCTCCAAGAGAGTAATTTTCTTCTTTGCACTAGGTCAGAAGCAGATGTCTCACTTAAGCCCCATTGTCATGACATGACCTGATGTCATGGCCTTTAAACCCCTTCTGAAAGATGGGTTTCCACACTGTGACAGGCTGCTTCAGCAGATAAATAGTCTGAACATCCCTCATTACTCAAAAATTCAAATCTGAGCATCTTTCTTTGAACTCTGACTGGCCAAAACCAAAGGCAAGGTTTGCTCCGGTGTAGCTTTAAAACTGACTCCTCATGCTACCCTTCTTGGCTTCAAGCAAGAGGTGTCTTGCAGAGAGAAATACTTACAGTGTTAATGCTTTAGAGTATATTTTTATGAACGCATACAACATTTTTTTTCCGTCTGTTATATATAGTTGATTCTCAGTCAATTCCTTATCAGCCCTGAACTCACATCACACCGATGTTTTCTCCAGTTAATATGGTGGCATTTCCCATTCCTGCCCTCCACTGCTGCATCTACTGAACACCCACAGCTTTTCTTTGGCTGTTTAATGCTCCTGTCTGCATTTATATATCCTTTCTGGTGCAGAGGGTAGGGCTGGACTAAACACTAAAAGAGATCCATGACTGTCTACCTCAAAAAAATTATATTATGGATCATAAAAAGCAAATTTGTAAATGTTAGGATTTATTGCTTATGAATAATTGTTCCACATTAAACTATCTGTGCTGGATCTTATGTATTTGGCTCAGGAAGTTAATTGACAAAAGGTGTGTGTATATATATATATATATATATATATATATATATATATATATGCAATATATGTGGAAATTATTTATTTCTGGGGGCTGATCAGAGTCACTTAGTTTTGAAACTCATTTCAATGGTTTTACAATATGGATCTAAAACAGTGCCAGTGACTTCTGTCAAACCAAACTCCTCTGTATCCAGAAGAAAAAAACCTCAATATTGATTAAAATTTTTTAAGGCAAATTTTCAGTCATTCCAGTGGCAGGACTGGGTTAATGGGTTACTTACAGGCCTTCCTGGAATGTGAGCACAGCAGGTTTCTGGTGTTCGGTGTAGAAGAAGGCTTCTGAGAATCTTCTAACCTGAAAGGGAGAGATACACAAGTTAAACCTAAGATCTGCTGAAAGGTGTCAACTAGTATGATTCTAATAGAAGAGCTGTGACTATAAGGACCAGATTCCTAGGTGTAGTTCATCTGTGTTGCACCACTCTGTTGACAGAACAAAACAAAGATCTAGCTTCTGCTTCACTTTCCCAGTCCAACACAAAGCAGCTGATATTGCTGCATATTTTACTGGAAGATAAGAAGTGTCCCTGGACCATAAATCAAAATTTGGTTATTTGTATCTCCTGACTACTTTTCTAAAAGCTGTGAAATTTACCATTTTCCCTCATATTCTTAAAGTGGAGAAGATTTCTTCCTTTTCCACTGTGCAAACTGTAGAGCAGTAGTGGAGCAAGTTACTAAATTATAACAATTCATAATTGATCGTCTCTTCTATGGTAACATCCACAGTGACTCACAGTGACTCTCAAACTACCAAAGGAAGTCGTATGTATCAGTCCAGAAGAGAATAAACCCTATCACAGCAGAAACACACTTGCCTATGTCATGTTACTTACAAAATTAGAGCTCTTCAAATCCCTTCATGGACATTAGATCTGTTCAATGTTGGATAATCAATTACAAAAAAGCTATGGATCTGAAGTGGCTGGCAGAGCACAGAGTGTGAAATTAGCTATAAAAAATTCAGTGCTGTCATCTGCCATGGAATAAGCTTTGAGTTTAAATGAATCAAGCATAATATGCAACCAAATGTACTGAGCTGTTAAACTGCAGCCCGTACATTCCTAATAGTAATTGTAAAAGTGACCTCTGTTACAGTGACAGAAAATGGCAAAGGAAAGCATATGTCATAGTATCTCATCATCTCCCTGAACCCCAGCTGTGCTTTAACAAATGCCTTTCTGAAAAAAGGACTAGTCCCCCTTCAAAAAGACTGCACCTTAATAGTAGGAATTTTCATCTGGGACTCTCAAACTGTTTTCAGGGCTGGAAAAGTATAATTACACACAGTTTATATGGGGAGGAACAATTTATATGGAGCATATAAGGGTATGTAATTTGATAAAGGTCAAGTAGGCAGTCAGCATCAGTCCAGGCTGAAACAAAGCCCAGGCTGGGATTCACCTCACTGGAGCTGGGAGCATATGAATTTGGGTCCTTTGGCTGAAAGCTACACAGATCCTCTGAGTCAAGGAAAACCTAGTCAGACTAACCAGGGGAGTCAGTATCAGCCACTGTCCTCTCTTCCTGAATTTTAGGCCTCACTTTTGCAAGTTCAGTCATGCTCCTGGGGAGAGAAACCAGAGAGTTGTTCTGGTCACTCTGGAGAGTCAGCAGACCTCCACTGACTTTGACAGGAGCAAAAACATAAGCTGAGATGTCAATACCTACATTGTACACTCCTAAAGCTAAGCAAGGTAAATCCTGCCCTTTTCTCTATTGTCCCTGCTCTAATGATTAAATCAGACTGAGTTCAGCTCAGGGGACATGCTGAACTGATGTCTGGTCAATAACCAAGAACAACCTAATGGAAGACAGAGCTCTTGCTGAACTAATCAGATAAGCAGATCTGACAACATTAGCTCAAATGACAAGTGTTTTTGTGCCTTCTTTATTACCAAGTAAAAGAAACAATTTCAACATCAGCAATATTAATATTTTGTTGTGTACACCTCACTGGAAGAAAGGCAAATAGCTATATATTTATACACATGACACAGTGAAGTGAACAAATCTATATTCCTCATGGTAGTCTTGGGAAAGTAGTTGAGATAAAATCATGGTTTTGGTTATTTTTCATTGTGATGTTTGTGGCTTTGAAAACAAATGTTTATGGTTTCTGGGTATCTGGGAAGCGCAGGTGATATCCGCCTCTTCCCACCCACTTCCTGTTCTATGTCTGATGCTAGTTCTTGAAGTGCTCTCATTTTACATAGGATCCCAGGTCACACAAAGGCAACAGTTTTCAAATCTTGGGTTTCATCTCTTCCCCTCTTGTCCTGCTCACCCCATTTCAGGTAAATACTCGCAAGTGGAATTGTATTGGAAATATACATTGAGACAAATCATTAATGTCTGTCTGGAGGTGACCATTACTGAACTTGTTTAACATTACCCTTAGCATGTGATGTTCCTGAGTCAGATAAGCCGTGACTTCTGGATGGAGTGTTGCCACCTCTAGGAACTGTGTCCACAGGGCCAGGAGGTGAGAGCAAAGCCAGGCAAGGTCCTTGCTTATCTGTTCTGCAATTTTCTCTGGATTGCTCAGCAACTGGAGGAGAGAAAGGAAATTCTGATATCAAGACAGTGCTGTGTAAAAGAATGACTTCAAATGTGAAATTAAATCCTTTTAGGAACAAGAGCAAGAACAAAAACTTCTATTGATTTAGAAATATTATTATTAAAGCTACCATTTTCAGTTACTTTACCCCAAATAAATCTGATGAGATTTTTTTTCTTTTACTCTACTAGCCATGTATTTTAGTGCAAAGGGTCTCAGCTACTTAATTGCAGAGCAAGAAGTGGGAACAGACTCATTTTTGCAGACACTTTACAGCAGATATATATATGCATGGCCAGGCTTTGCGAACGAAGACTTGGGAAGGGCTCTACCCACGTGGGTGTGTCCTTCGAGCCTGCGCAGTGGATTTTTTAGGTGAGGCACAGTGTGCACGGAACTGGTCCCACCCTTTAATTCCTAAAGTTCATCTGCCACGGCCGAGTGAGCTTGGACGATGACAGTGAAGTCCTCAGTACCAGAACCTACAGCCTCCGGTATTCCTAGGAGGTCTCCCATCCAAGTATTAACCGGGCCTGCCCCTGCTTAGTTTCCGAAATCTGATGTGATCGGATGTCAGGGAGGCATTTAACTGCCTCTACGGCAGATGTAGTAACTCGGGGCGGGGCGGGGGGAAGTCAAACAATGTGGGTTCCAAATTATCCACCAGATGGTGCTGGATGCTCTAAAATAATAAACCATGGCTCACTACTGGTAGCAAAAGGAGCCCTCTCAGCCATGTCACATTAGGATACCAGATGGGTGGTTGCGGGAGAAACGAACAACAAACTCAAACCCAAACCACTGTGTCCTCAGCACATGATGAAAAAAAAAAAACATCCCAGAGTCTGCTGTCACTTCTCTCCCACACTAGCACATTCTGGGACCCTGCATGCCCTCCAGGTCTTGGCTGCAATTCTGTGCTAAAGCTCTGCAGTTAGAAAGCTCATGCCAGCAGCAGCAAAGTCTCTGCACATCAGGCTTCCTGGTTTCACAATTTCATATAACCACAGAAGCACAGAATGGGTTGAGTTAAAGATGATCTTGGTCCAGCCCCCCTGACATTTGCAGGGACATCTTTCACTAGACTACATTGCTCAGCTGCCAGTCCAACCTGGCCTTGAACACTTCCAAGAATGGGGCATCACACCTTCTCTGGGTAAGCTGTGTCGCTGCCTCACCACTCTCACAGTAAGAAATTTCTTCCTAATGTCTAATCTAAACCTGCCCTCTGTCAGTGTAATGCCATATCCCCTTGCCCTATCACTACATACCACTGTAAAAAGTTCCTCTCCAGTTCTTTTGTAACCCTATTTAGGTACTGGAAGAGACTAAGAGGCATCCCTGGAGGCTCTCCAGGCCAAACAATCCCAACTCTCTCAAACCTGTGTTTATAATTTTTCATGTGAGAGAGAGACATTGCATTTCACCTCAGTGTTTTGGTACAAAGTGTAAAGGACTGAACCTTCATCCTTACCTAGGATCCCTATGTGTTTCCATGAAACCATAAATACTACCAGAAATACTCCAGAAATGATACCAAATAATACCATCAGTTCTTCAAAAGGTCTCTTTTTTTTCCTTCTTTTTTTTTTTTTTTTAATTTGGTTTGCTTTGGGGTTTTTTTTTGTTTGGGGTGTTTTTTGGTTTTTCGGGTTTTGGTAGAACTACAATCCAGCTGAAAGCCTGCTTACTTTTCACATTTTATTATGCAGATAGTTTCCAGATTGGTAACACTGCAAACTAAGCCATGATTAAAAGCAAATTGTGTGTGAGAGAAGCAGAGAAAAATTATGTATGTATAATACCGATATTGCCACTGTGTTTACACTGTCTGGATGGCATTCTGTTTTAAAAACTTGTCCAAAATGGCACAAGCTCCAGTACCCATTCTGTTAATATTAAAATCAGGGGGATACTGCCCAAACATTTCCATTTGCAGAAGCAGGGAACTACTTTATTTATGGCACTCAATTTTACATGCTGTAAGTCAATGTTAATTTTTATTTTTTTTTAAGCCAGTAAGCTGTTTCTTACATCATAAACTGAAAGCTCAGTCTTCAAAAAAGATACATTATTAATGCCAATCATTTTAGGAATAGGTGTGTGATGGTTATTTTTCTAGTTCATTGGTTCTTAAACTTTTGAACCTATCAGAGAGAGAGAGGAAGGAAGGAAGGAAGGAAGGAAGGAAGGAAGGAAGGAAGGAAGGAAGGAAGGAAGGAAGGAAGG
>JAWWEV010000083.1:146301274-146349414 GCA_035583235.1 Hafferia zeledoni
GGACGGAAGGTAGGACGGACGGAAGGAAGGAAGGAAGGAAGGAAGGAAGGAAGGAAGGAAGGAAGGAGGGAAGGAATGAGGGAAGGAATGAAGGGCTGAATGTCTCGAAGTAAACCCCAGCAACTGAAAAGATCACCAGCTCTGACTGACTCCATACACATACCTGATGCCAAGCTGTTCCCTGTGACTACACCTTTCAAATGCCATACTGGTGGACACTCTGGTTTTTACAATACTGTCACACAAAATAAATTAACAGGGCTTTTTGAGAAGTTATTTTTCCTTGTTTGTTTATAAATCAATCTTACGATTGAAAAACTATTTCCTTTCCACTTGCTCCTGCATTGAGTATCTGCTGTGCTTTTAGGTTGAATACAAAGTCATGGGAAGTTAAATTCACTTTTTTCTTCTTTTTTTTTTTTTTTTAATTTAATTTTAAAAATGGACCTAGCTCTGGTAACAGAGCTAATGGGAGACTAACCCCACAGGCCTCTCTCTCTATGGGTTCTAATAGCTTTTTCTTCTTCCTTTATAAATGACTGTTTTTCTTATGTTCTGCTGAAAAAAAAAAAAAATGTTTCAGTTCACATATTCCTAGAGGGAAAATACTGGGAGAGCACTGCAATACTAATCTGTACAGCACAGAGGTACATAACACTGACCCTGCAGAGATGGTCAGGGCTGCACCCATGTCCCATCAATACTGTACAAGGTCTCAACATTTGTATCAAGTCTCTGCATATTCACTGGGTTCGTAATAAAATAGATAGAAAGCTAAAATTCCATGATTCTAAGGCAAAACATTTTTCAGTGTACTGGAAAACCAAAGCTTTTCTGATAGCCCAGAGAACCAGCTGTTCTGGCTGTTTTGTCCTCCCTCCTATGTGTTGCTACACTGCTCTCATCAGGTTTCAAGCACCAGTCAAGGCACACTGGCTTTATTAATATTGCCATGCAAAACAATTCAATAAGATTTTAGGAAGGAGAAGAATTGGACAGGAAGTAGAAAATACAGAGATATTAATGGTACCATTTTCTGATGTATACCAAGCAAATTTGGACTTTCAGAGACTCATAGAAAGTTAGTCCAAAGGAGACTCTGTTGTCTGTGTTGTCCTACAGCTTCTAAATCTAGTAAAGCTGAGCCAAATAACTTATGCTTTTCAAAATGAATTTTATATGAAATCACATTTCCTAAAAAGTATCCAAGTTAGGACTTAAAACCAATAAATTTTTAATTTCAAAATAATTTTAGCCATGGCTGACAAACATTACCCCACAATTCATAACAGGATTGTAAATGGACTTCCTATTAGTTTTGGACTCATGTTCCTTCCCTTAATTGCTATCAAATTTAGTTCCTTGGGGAAGTGCTGGAGTCATCAAACCTGGAATTGTTCCAAAAATGAGTAGATGTAGCACTTCGTGATATGGTTTACTGGGCATGTTTGGTCAGAGGTTGGACTTGATGATCTTGGAGGTCTTTTCTAACCTTAATGATTCTATGATTCTATGATAAATAAAATCCATTAAATCTCTGATTCTAAAACACTTTTTGCAGTAATCAGCTGGTGCTTGCATCTCTTCCTGGCATCTTTAATGACTTGTCTATATCTCACTTGAAATAAACTTGGCAGAAGCAAGTTCAAGAGAGTAGTTCAGTCACTTCTGTGCCAAAATAACTTTTTTTCCTCCCATGAGCCTCCCTACACTTTTAGGTATTTTTATTTGAAAAGATATGGCTGTACAACCTGCCAAAGTATCTTTTCTCCTGTCAGCAGAAAAGCTGCAATTCCAACCTAACCTAAATAATTTCCTTCTTCATACTGATACTCAGGGCTAGGCTCACTGAGGTATGTTAGAGTGATCCAGCTGGTGGCTTGTTAAAAGTGACAGGAGCACCTTCTATGTGACGAATCAAAATGATGTGAAATAGTTGGTGAAAGAGAAACAGTCAACAAACTTTCTAATGGTCCCTAATTCCCTTTTTCCCTGCATTGATGTCTGACTGTGCTGTCTCAGTGCACATGAAAAATGGACTAGAAAAACCTGTGAGAAGATCCTGTTGAAGAAAATACCTGCAGCTCCATACAAAGCTGGGATAACATCTCTTCCACAGATAGCTCCTCTGGGGAAAAAAAAAACAAAAACAAAAACAAACACAAAGAAATAGGTCAGGTTTGAGAGCAGTAGATGTCAAATGCTAATGTTCTGCTGTTTATTCATGTAAGAAATCAGTTAACTGTCACTTGCCTGACAGACAAGTTTCTGTTTGGATGTGGGCACTCCACAACCCACCTTGCGCTGGTTCAAGTGCAACTTCTGCTCATGCAACCTGGACCACCAAACCAGTAGAAGCTGTAGTTATGAGGACAAAGACAACAGAACTTGGCTCTTCACTGTCTACCCTCTCTTTTACTAGAAGTTTTCTTATTAGCCTTTGATATTTATGACCAACTCCAGAACTAAATGCAAAGTCTGAACAAATGATGTGCAAGAAATGGTGGTCCCTGGTACATTACAGAGGACTCTGTAGCAATGCCAGGTGACTGACTAGTAAAAGATGGAGCATCTCTGCACTGCCTTGTGAAGTTTGAAGTGCCTCACCACTCCTGCAGCAAGCAGCAGTGTTTTGATGCAGTCCTGAGAGAATCCAGCACAGGGACACTCCACTTTAAATGCACCACTGACTATAAGGCAAAGGAGGACATCAATCAACTCTGTAACTCTGGCAGCTTGATTTTGCAAAGCGGAACTTTCTAATAGTATCCATAAAAGAACAGCAGAAGCAAGGCAGAACAACTAACAGGCCAATCCCCTCCCCAGTTGCCAAATGACTCTTCTCAAATAATACAAATAAACGCAAAAAGACAGACCAAGATTGAAGCACCTTGAAAAGACCTACTCATAGCTGGTAAAATTTGGGAAATAATCCTTACCACTTTTAATCTCTAAACTAAGCTATTGTTTCTTTTAATATACTAATCAGGGAGCTAGGTGGAAAAAAAGAATTAAGGAAGACATTTATAGTCTTGGTGGATATATCTTAACCTTCAGCAAAAACCTATGATGAGATTAATCTGACCAATATAGATGTTACATTTTCCCCCTAGTCAGTGGAGAAATACAGCAAGTACAAGGTGCAGTCCATGTCATCCCAAAGAAGAAATCACTATGTCATATAGCATATTTTTAAATGGGTCTGTTTCATTTCAGTGTTTGTAAGGAGAGAGATATAAAAATGTGATCTACATTCATCTTCCTGCGTGAATCTTACACTCCATGATTTTACTGAGTTTTACAAGTATCAGATCAGCCTTAAAATCAAAATAAATCAAAATAAAATGATACAAATAGCACTCTGCTCAAGAGACTAAAAAGAGTATTTGCATTTAGCAAATTTTCATTTGTTTCAAGAAGTACGTTTGCAGGTGAAGTGTCTGCCTCAGTACCACTAGTCATTTGAAAACCAAGCAAATTTCATTTAGAAAGCCAGTATGTTCTCTGGGGTAGTCCTGAAGGTGTGGTCACCCAACCAAAAATAATTCAGGCATCTTCCAACCTATAATCCCATATCACTGCTCAACAGATCTTTGCTTCCATGTTCCTGATAACCAAGATGCATGAAGCAGGAATTTTGTTGATGAAGCAGTTTTGTTGCATGTTGTGTTCTGTCTGAGAACGCATAAATTCCAAACTAAAATGCTGTATTTTTTTTTTCTGTCATAGCTGGATTGAGTAACATAGTATGTGCTCTTACCACCTTATGACTCAGGCTATCTTAAAGGGCTATGTTGATGAATAAGATGTGAAGTGGAAAATAGGAGCTATCAAGTCCGTAAGTGTGTGAAGCATAATTAATTGCTTGCAATGTAATGTATTGTGCATTATTGTTTGTAATGTAATGTATTGTTTGATGGTTCTTGTATACAAGCACTATACAGGAAAATGCATTTTACTCCCTTTTAAAATCTGCTGGCCAATGCAATCAACCTTCCTAATGCAACTATCTCTGCAACATAAAAAACTCATAACTTCAAAACCTGCACACAAAAATACAAAGGCTCAAAAACACAGATGTGAAATCATGAGCCACATTCCTTGAATTCAAAGAAACAGGTGGGAGAGCAGGAATTAGTCAGGAATGTGTCTCGTTTTCATAGGAGCTCATGTTGTCATTACAAAGATGACTAAACACAAATTACAGTGCTCCATCCAGCAAATCCAGCCAGCCAAAACTTTCACATTGGACTTAAAAGGCCTGACCAGTCAAAAAAAAGCTACCAAAACCAGAAAGTCTATTAAACAATTGAATTAGGAAGAAAACCAGAATAATTTTGAAGAACAAGATGTAATTGACAGGGGAGAAATACACTGTGAATTATAAAGAAGGGAATTCGATTTAAGACCACTCATATCACCTTTCAGATTTTTCTTTTCAACTTAAAAAAAAAAAAAAAAAGTTTGATCAAGAAAAATAGAAAAATGTTAGTTTTCCCCAGATTTTATGGTCATGCAGAACTGAAAGTTCCACTTTCCAAAATGCAACTGAGGCCAAAAATCACTGAAAGGCAAGTATTTAGATAAATTTATCAAACTATTTTATCCCTCTACACATCAGGCCACATTCTATGAAAGGATCCACATAAGCTGAGGAGTCAGTCATCTTTAACAGTGTGCCAAAAGAAACACTAATCAGAAATCACGGATGCAAATCCTTTTAAGTCTCTGAACAGCCCTAGAATTTTGGTACTAAAATGTGTGTTGAAAATGCAGCACTGTAAAATATTCAGTGAATTTATATGTCTGTTCACTTACCCAGCTTCAGCTGTGGTAAATCAGGAATCTCATTCATTATGAGGGTGTAGTACATGTGAAGTCCTCGTTGAGCATTCAAGAGCAGAAGACAGAGGTCCTTATGCCATTTGTATGCATGCTGCATGCAGTTTTCAGATGGGACATAAAAGCTGCCCTGTGTAGCAAAAGTATCAAGAAAATAAAACACAGAGATTAAAATTCACGGTCTCAATTTGTGCTACAGATTTCCACAGTCCAACAGACAAGTCTATCTGTCCATCACACAAGTCCCACTGTGGAGCCAATGTCTCTCTTTACAACACAGATGGTGCTGTACAAAACACATCTTGTGGGAGCATATAACTGGACAGATCACAGCACATTTACCACAAATATTTCCCAAATAACACATTTACACTTACAGGGTAAGCAGAGTTTGCATTAGGACACCATAAATCAGAAATTTTCACTTCTGTCAAAAAATGCTTGTATAAACTGTATTTGAAATTTGCACTTCTTAGATTAAAATAGATCTATTTATTAATCTGTGGTTTGGGGAAACTTGGACAAGTTGAAACTTATTCCACTGCTTATTACTTGATGGGGTAAGAATTCAACTTCTACATACCAGCTAGGTACTGACTGCCTTTTTGGACAGTCCCAATAGCTGCAGAATGCCAGGAGTGGCAGAGAAGCCTTACCAACCACACACCAGAGCATCTCCTGTGATTTTCTCCCTTTGACTTCCCTAAAAAACTGTATTTCACACCTCTTAGCTTGAGCTGGGATGTTTCCCTCAGTTTTCTCACTGAAATTTTCAAGAAGTTAACTGGCCTTCTGTGTTAGACCCAAAGAGAACTGCTCATCTAGATCCACAGAGAAATGGCTAATGATAATTGATGAAGTTGGTTGTTTTTCAAAGGTTTCAAAACCTTTAGCCTCAGCATGAATATTTTTTGCTCTCACCACATACTATAGAAAAAGGGAGCATAAAGAAAGGCTACTCAGAAGAAGAGAAAATTGGAAGTGGATTTATGTACGTCATGAAAATGTGCCCTCTTTTACAATCCATTGCTGATTTTTTTTTTTTTTAAGCAAAAGTTAATCTGGCATTTAAATGCTACATTGATGAGCAGAAGAAAGAATGTGAGCTAATTTCATAGTTCGTATCAATGCTGTAACACGCTATTGTGCATGACTGCACTTTAATAGGTCTATTTTCAGCCTTTCTTGGCATAGACTACAGTTTCAAACTAAAAATAAAAAGTCACAGGAAGATGCACCTGCAGGTGGGCTCAAAAGTTACATGAACAAAAGGTATTTAAAATCTTACTTAATTAGTTCAGGTTGGAGTTCTTTATTGGTTTTTTTTTGCTTCTTTCATGATGCTTTATCAAATTTGTCCTCAGATGAATGAATTAAAATTCTTGGAGACCAGATACTTCAAATTACTGAAGCACAGAGTGAATATACTTTGCAACAATTTACATACAGAGAATGGAGAAAGAAACATTATTTAAAAAAAAGAAAAAAAGAACACAACAATAAAACCAGTTCACTGGGTATTCCACATTAACAGCAGAACTTGGTCATTACTGTAGAAATTTAGAATAATTTAAGCTTGAAGGGACCTTTGGAGATCATCTACTCCAACTGCCTACTTAAAAAAGGTCTAATCAGATGAAATTGCTCAATGTTGTGTCCTGCTGAGTCTCAGACATCTCTGAAGAGGTAGATTCCACCACCACCTCTTTGGCAATGTGTGCCAGGGGTTTACTGCCTTTGCAGTACCTTTTTTTTTTTTTTTTTTTTTAATCTTGAATGAAGTCAAAATGTCCCAGGTTTCACCTTGTGTGTGTGGCCTCTTATCCCATTGCCGTTCACCACCAAGAAGACATGGCTTCGTCTTCTCTTTGTTTGTTAATCATGTAGTTGCAAATGGCAGTAACTTCCCCCCTTGAGCCTTCTCTTCTCTGGACTTAACAAGACCAGGTTTCTTGGCCTCTCCTTGTGCACTGTTTGCTCCTGTCCCTCATGTCAGTGCCTTTTGGCTCCAGTAAATCCATACATCTCTTGTACTGAGAAGCACAGAACTGAGCACAGGACTCCAGACATGTCTTTCCAGTGCTAAGGAGAGGGGAAGGATTGTCTCCCTCAAACTGCTGGAACTGCTCTCAGGGATGCCTATTTTGGCAGCACTGATACATATATTGGAGAGCTTGAAACATATCTGCTTTTATTGAGAATGATCTCAAACTTTACTTTCTTTTGTAGCCTCATGAGTGAGACTTAACCTGCTTTATGCTTTCTTTCAAATATTAACTGTACAAATCAGGATTTCAGGAAATAATTTAGATTAATATGAATCCAGAAATGTCAGATAGTTGTGAAAATCCTTTACATTCCAAACCAATCACTTTCAGAGATACTGCCATGCAAAAGTAACAGGCGCCTGGAATCATTGTCCTACTAGTCTATCACCTGTAGATTTTTAATGCCAACCTAAATGTATTTACTCCAAATCCAGCTCTAGGATTGACATCTCTGAAGGGATTTTTTATTATTGAATAGCAAGAATGCATATACGGAGGACTAAGCTGGTTTTTCACTATCAGAGACAAGCCACGTCCAGATTAAACTTCTCAGAGCTCCAGAATCCTTTGGAATCAAGAGAAAGAGCAGAGTCTTTGCCCCCCTTTTGCCATACTCTATGCAATATTATCTGGATCCTCATTTGACTAAAGGAGATGTTTTAAGGTGGAAAAATGGTGCAATCCTTCATAGTAATGTTGGTTTTCTGCATAGATAGGATCATATTGAGTCCACACAGGCTGTTCTTTCTGCTCTCTATTTAGAGGAGTGCCATCTTTTAATATTAAGCACTAAGTGAATAGAGTGTATCAGTGTATTTATCACAGTAAAAAGTTCCAGTTTTATAACTTTCACTTCAAGAGAAAACATAAAAGGAAAATGATTTTCAAATATCTTCATTAAAAACATCAATAAGAAAATTTCAGGCTCTGAGAAAAGTACTCACACAGGCAAACTTTTTCTGAACTACTGTTTCTGAGCTACCACCTCTGATGAGAGATGGAGAACTGATAAATAAAAACACATTTCTGGGGAATGATTATTTTCATCATAAAAATGACATGTAAAATTGAGGAAGTGAACTGTGATCCCTTTCTCCCCTTAATTATGAAGGAAGCACAGGACAACTGAGCACATGTTCTACACTGCAGACACAGAATGAGGTGCACTGAGTACAACCACAACAATTAAGTAAGATTTCTTCTAGTGTTACTGTCCATTGCAATGAAAACTTTCTTCAAATTACAGTAAGATATGGTCGGCATACATGTTTGGATAAAGGCCTGAAAAGACTGCTTCAGGTTCTCTTTTCTCTTCCTGTTCCAGCTCTCTGGGAGGAGTATCTGTGCCAAAGAAAGATGCTGTGCCTTGAGAATGCCATTGCATGAGAGGAACAGCACTGCACAGTCCAGGCCATGTCATGCATGAGTAAGATGCTATGTCATTAAGCTGAGGCATTTTGATTAAATTCTATTAAATGGCAACTGGCTTTAAAACCCCGTTGTTTAATAGGAACATCCATCCTAATTTCAAAATCTTTTTGTCAAGACAGAAAGAGAGTGTGGCAGAAAAAAGATGACAAGCTCCAAATTTCTGGTCCTTCAGTGACTTAAAGACATTACTGCTCTCACAGGGCTACTTCTTCTGAAAGTTGTCACACACACATAGGATGCAGAGCAGGACATTACAGAGATTATTAAACCCACTTCAGGGACAGTTTAAACTAATGTGAACTAAGGTCTGTGCACCCCCATCTGCAGGGACCCCAGCAGGGCAGGCATCTGTCAGATGATGCCATTTTATAAACTGCTGCAGACAAATCAGCTCATCCATCACTGTTCAGCAAGCTGAGAAATGTCAAGAAAAGTCTTCCTTTGAGATGGGTTAAAGACTGCAAACATTTCACATTCGCTATTTTAATTGCATCTTCTGTGCATTTATTCAGGTGATTCCCTATTTCCTTGGTTACAGCCTGAAACAGGGATTCAGACTACAGTACTAACAAATCACGTTCAGTAACAAATTTTTCATATGCTATTCTAAGGGAAAATGCTATTGTGAAACTAGCACTCAGGAAAAACAGTGGCTATGACTCATTAAACAGCTACAGCTCAGCTTTCCAGGTTTCTTGAATCAGGAGGTCACATATTGGTTTACTTCTGGTTAAGACGAAACTCGTATTAAAACAAAAAATTCATACTGAAGCTGACAATCCCATCTTGCACAAAGCCTGGTGGCTACCCCGGGCTTGTAATATCCATTGTAAAATGTATGTTGGTTTCCATTGTAAAGATTCTCATGGCCTTCTGAGTTAATTTCTTCAATCTACTGTTATTTTAATCTCATTAGTCTGTAGGTAGACAGATTTTTCTATGCTGGATGTAAATTGCATCTGCACTGACTTCCTTTTCCAAGACCCTCTCTGTCTGTAATGGTAAACTGCATCTCTGGCTTTTGCCTTGTCCTGTTTCTGAAAATTTTGGGAGGACATGAATGCCTGACACTTAAGACTTCAGGATACTCTGAGCAAAGCTGGATGACAGCACAGAAGATAACAGTATTGACACAAAAGGTTTTCTTCCATTGTGCCAACATCAGTAGAGGCAAAATAGATCAAGAAAACTAAGACATGATGGAAAAGGAGGCAGTCTAGAAACTCATCCAATACAGGATGGAAATTCTTCTTAGCTCTCTTTTTGTTGTGAATGTCTTTATACAAATATTTTTTATTATCTTTTAATTAGTGGCAAATTAAGTTCTATCTGGGCTTTGGCTGTTCTAATTTTCTCTCTGCATAACCTCATAACAGCCCTGTAGTCCTTCTGAGTTGCCTGTCCCTTATTTCAAAGGCCACAAACGCTCTCCAGCTAAAGACCTCTGAAGCTTTCTTCTCATGAAAAATCATGTGCATATGGGCTTAATTCCTCCATTTCTCTTTTTACTGTGAAGTGGTCACCATCAGTCATAGAATCATAGAATGGGTTGGGTTGGAAGGATCTTAAAGATCAGTGAGTTCCAATCCCCCTGCCATGGGTAAAAAGACTTCCCACTGGATGACCACATAAAGGAAAAACTAGTCAAATGTAAGATAAAAACAACTGCCTATTGTTTTAAAAACTTAGAGACTTCAGTTTGAACACGTTGTACAAATCTAGACCCCACACTGTACCATCCACTGTCCCTTATCCAGCTATCCTCTAAGATGTTCTTCTGCTAGATTTATCCAGCCAAAGAAAGTAGCCTACAATGTCAGCAACCTCAATCAAACTAAACATTCTTAGCAATATCCCTGCTGAATACATTTAAATAAATCAGTCTTTCAAATGAATAGGTTTCCTGTGTAATGCTCTTTTCAGTCAACAGATTTCTCCTATAATTAGAGTGCATTGCTTTATAAATGTACTTTTCCTTTATAACAAGAGAAAGGAAAATTACTTGAGAAAAGCAAACACCTTCATTAAATAAGGTTCATGACAATTCATTATTCAAATGCAGAGAACAATTTGTGGATATGCACTTCCAGTGTAATCAGTCCATCCAATATCAAAAGGCACCAACTGCATTTTATGTTTTGTAATATGCAGTAAGTAGCATGTATTTGTTTTGTATTAAAGCAATTTCATAAGCTATGTTAACTATGTGCAATGTTCAACAACAGCACTAACATGTGGTAAATGAGACCCTTTATGTTTAATCGAATTCTTAACACATTTCACAATTCAGATTCAAATTTTTTGTCAAGAATTTTAAGATACTGAAAAGCCACTGCAGACTAAGTAGACAGGTTTTGCAGTTTTCAACAGTATTCCAATATCAGAGAGAGACATAGCCCACCTTACCTACTTCTGGAAGAGATCTAGAGAACTTGAAACAGAGGAATAAATCTCTGTATCCCAAGATGAATGCAATTTCTGAGAGCAGAGCATCTGCCCATTTGTCTGCAAGCCCATTTTGATCATTTAACATGTAAATTTTATTCTAGCTTCAAACTCAAGGACCAAGGAATTTCTTC
Source organism: Hafferia zeledoni (assembly GCA_035583235.1). Classification (NCBI taxonomy): domain Eukaryota; kingdom Metazoa; phylum Chordata; class Aves; order Passeriformes; family Thamnophilidae; genus Hafferia; species Hafferia zeledoni. Next base: position 146,312,175 of record JAWWEV010000083.1, read on the forward strand.
ATCTCTATATTGGATATGTTTTCTAAGTTAGGAGATTTCCCGTTATTTGGTGGTTGGAAATGACATTATAGTTATGGTTGGAGCAAAATATTAGTGTTTACTCCTCATATCATTTTTATAAAAGCAAGAGGATTAAAAGATAACAGTTTCTTGTAAATAGTGTGACTGAAGCATGTGAACTGAAGAATACTCTTTCACATGTGTAGAAACACAAATAACAGAGAGATATTTTTATAATTAAGGGGGGGGAATAAAAGCAAATCAGAACGGGAACAAAAGGTTGTATAACTTATGACAGTTTTCTTATGCTTGTTAATTTTTTCACAAACATTTATATGTGCAAAATGTTTGTTAAAACAAACACAACAAAACCAAACCAAACCCAGAAACAAACAGCCCCTAGATTATTTGGACCTTTGCTTCAGGTAACATTTGTGTGGGAATCCAGTGTCCTGAACAGGACAGTTAACCAAAGAGTCTCCATTGCAGGGGACCTTAGGATGTCCTTCACCTGGATCAGGCATGACTCCCTCAACTGTTGTTCTGCTGAATTTCTACAACAGTCAGACTGTATGGAGTGGTCCTCTGTGACCACTCCACCACATACATCATCCATTGTTATGAAGTATCTTCAATTCCCCATGAAACACCACATTAATATCTCACCTGTTTATGAAAAACTGTTCTAGAAAGATCTCTGAAGGAATATTTCCCATTCGTCAATGACAAAACTCTCATCTTGGTTCTGCATCAGGAATCTCCCATCAGAACCTCTGGAACAACCAGACTGATCCCTCAGGGTGTTTGTCACTGTGCCAAAGCACTCAAGTTGTACTGGTTAGTCTTTCTGGAAACTTCTTGCACAAATCTCTGGGTTTGACCAAAATTCCCACTGAGAAAGGTTCCACCGCAATGGGTTAATACTGATTTTAATTCTTGCCACCATTTCCCAGGTTGAACCATTATCTCATCCATACAAGTGGCAGAGGGGTTCCTGGAGCCACCAGTGAATTAACATCTAAGTGCACTGGGTGTCCACACAGATACAACCCTCACACCCTACTGTTCCAGAACTATAGCATGAACTTCAACTTGAAATTTATACCACACTGCTCTTGCCACCCATGCTAAGATGTTTTCTATTACAGAAGCTGAATATGCTTTCACAGGCATAATTTCCAAAATATTTATATTACTTATATTGCTGTTAAGACAGAGACCTCAATAATAAGAGAAAGTCTGCTAATCTAGCCCTCCACAGAGATAGCAAGCAAAGACAAGATTACTCAAGTGCTATTAGGTTTTCATTTATCCTGGTCTTCATTTCTTTCCCTCCTTTAACCATTTTTTTATTTCTTGCTGAGAAACCAATAGTAGACCCAGAGATTTTCCCTTTTCATGTGAAGGCACACACATGACATGGTGGCAGAGATATGAGATATCCCTGGTAATCAAATCAGTGTTGTGAATGCCAAATGTAACCTCTACAGCTTGAGGAGTGGTGGGAGAAGGACAAGTTTTTACTCCATTTACTGAAATTGGTTGCATGTCACAAATTATTTTTGTCTTAAACAGATTATCATGTTAATATATTAAATTGAACTCTCAGAGAAGATCAGAGGCAAAGAATGTCTTCTGAGACATTCTTACAGCAGAAACTACATCATATTCAAAGGGAACAAAAGAACCCAGTTGGTTTAAAATGAAAATCTTTCAATGAGATTATTTTCTTGGGAAAAAAAGAAATAAACAAAAAAAACACCAGAAAAATTCTACGTTTGGGTTGACTGAGAATATTGTTATAAATATATATCATATACATAGGAAAATCTGTATGTGTACATATAGAGTTATTGTAGAGGTTTAGACTGGTTGTTAGGAAGGACTTCACTGAAAGAGTTCAAGCTTAGGAACAGGCTACCCAGGGAAGTGGTGGATTCACCATTCCTGTAAGTGTTCAAAAAGAATGTGGAGTGAGGACATGGTTTAATGGTGAACACGATGGTGTTGCTGAGTTGACAGTTGGACTTGAGAATCTTAATGATCTTTTTCAATCTTAATGATTCTATGATTCCATATGTCTGTATATATGTATATTTACATCTCCATTCAGCTATGGAAAAATGCCAAACCAAAACAACTCCCCCTCATTAATTCATTCATCAAAACAAACAACTTCTAAATTCCTCTGCCAGGCAGCAAAAAAATTACTGACAAATGTGAAAATAAATCACAGTTCAAATATGTGAAAATCCACAGTGGCTAACTTGTGGATGCTGTTCCGTGGTGACAGGACACACTGTTTCTTCTGAGCTTGGTTTCCTCAGCAAACACTGCATGTTCAAGATGCTGTCTGTGTCTGTGTGTCACTCTGCCAGTGCTCCCAGTAGTTTTTCTAAATGGTGGCTCTAAATGGTTCTATTTTTTTCTAAATGGTGGCTCTTCTTTGAGAGATAAAGTTACGAAATGTCTAAAGGTGTAGTGACAATGGCAGGCAAATAACAAAAGAAAGGAATTTTAAGTATTTGTCTGACAAAGCAACCACAGACTATGTATAACAGGCATGGTACACATACCTTGATCCCATCTGTCAGAACAATGCATCTCTGTGTTCTCCATCTATCAGCAGCAAACATGTGAACACTGAACTTTCTTGAGGGTTGGGTGACAACCACATAAGCCAGTTCTTACAATGCTTTCCTTTAATATCCAGTAACAGGAGGGCAGCAGACTTACAGAAGGAACAGTTATGGAAAATTGGGAAAATTAAGTACTTTCCATAAAAAAGTAACACCTAGAACCAAACATTTAAGATAAACAGATATAGAGGACTGGGATGCATTTGTATGTGCATATTCTATCAACTTAATAAATTTCATTGTTTGTATTGGTTTACTAGTCTGCTATTTGATATGATGGTTCATTATCCAAAGCTATAAAATAAAATTAAAATCATTATAATATATTTAAATTCAGTTTATGTGACACTAATAACAGTAATCTAAAATGTTGATAAAGGGCAATAGTTAGAAAGACTTGACAATATATGGAACTGTTTATGCTGTGTCTCTCACTAAATCTGTTATGTAAGAAAACATAGGTTGGTATTTCATAAATGCAACATACAGTTTGACATTTATATTACCACTAAAAGTTGGAGCTACTTTGTCAAAACCACTGGGATTATAACACAGTAGAAAAAATATTTGACATTGCAGTCAGATTTAGTGATAATTTAAACTTTGTACAAAATTAGGTAGAAAGTATTTGACTTGAGACCCTTGAAAACTAGGAAGCATCAGATTTGAAGAAAGGTGGAAGATAATTATGCTGATCGGCTCTAATGATTATGTCTCATGGTTTCTATTCTATAAGTTACTGTTATAAACACAGGGTGTAAGTTTTTTTAATTGCAAGTGGATGAGGAAGAATTGGCCAAGAAAGTATCTGATAGGAAAAGTCTGATCTAAAATACCAAAAATGCTTCATGGGTCACACCGATTTCCCAGGAAAAAAACCTGGAAAACTACTGACAAAGTTCCAAATATCTCATATTCATCCTCTTGGGGGGAAAAAAAAAAAAATAAAAAATTGATTTTACATTTAAAATAAAAGTTCTGACTACTTTTTTTTTTTTTTTTTTTTAAATCAGGATCATGTTCATATAGCAATACATTATAGAATTTAAAGAGCCAAAACAACCCAAAATGCTTTAGTTCATGAACAGTTGTTTGGCTTTGTTGTAGATATTTTCTAGATTTTTCTTTTAGGGGACATTTCCTTTTTTTTTTTTTTTTTTTAATATATTTTTATTTCTATTCAGTAAAACTGATGCCAGGTTCCGAAATCTCCTTAAATTATCTGAAGTCTATTTCCCACATCACTTTGAAAACTGAACCTAAGGTTACGTTAGAACCTTTATATAATCACAAGTGCCTAGAATCTTAATGGCTCTTCATCTAAAAGCACACGTAAAATATTCTATAAAAGTTTTTGAACAATTCTGATGATAAATAAGAAGGAGGAAAAATCTGTTTTCTCTATTTGATCTCTAGCATTATACATCACCATAGAAAATGAAAGCCATAAAAACATTGCTTTAGCAGTAAATTAAGCACTAGAGAAAATGTCTCATGCAAGTCAGAGCGGTGTCTGACAGGAGGCATACTTCTTCCAAGATGAGCATTGAATCATCTGGCACAAGAAAAGTTATATGAATCATAGATCACAGAATCATAGAATATCCTGAGTTTGGAAGGGACCCATTAGGATTGAGTCCAACTCCTGACCCTGCATGGGACTTCCCAAGAACCACCTTCTGCCTGAAGGCATTGTCCAAATGCTTCTTGAACTCTGTCAGGCTTGATGCTGTGACCATTTCCCTGGGAAGCGTGTTCAGTGCCCAACCACTCTCTGTGTGAAGAAACTTTTTCTAATGTCCAAACTAAACCTTCCCTGACACAACTTTATTCTTTTCCCTCATGTCCTGTAACTGACCACAGAGAAGATCAGTGCCTGACCCTTCACTTCCCCTTATGAGGAAGTTGTAATTGCAATGAGGTCTCTCCTCAGTCTCCTCTTCTTCAGGCTGAACAAACCAAATTACCTCAGCTGCTCCTCATACAGTTTCCCCTTAATGCCCTTCACCATCTCTGATACCCTCCTTTGAACATTCTCTAATCATATTGTGGTGCCCCCAAACTGCCACAATATTCCAGGTGAGGCCACCCCAGTGCAAAGCAGCGCAGGACAATCCCCTCCCTCACCTGGCTGGCAATGCTTTGCCTGATGCCCCCCAGGACATGGTGGACTCTCCTGGCTGCCAGGGCACTGCTGACTCGTATTCAATTGACCATTGACCAGGACCCCCAGGTCCCTTTCCACAGCATTGCTTCCTGGCATATCATTCCACAGTCTGTCCATACATCCAGGGTTGCCTGATCCCAGGTGCAGAATTCACTTCCTGTTGTTGAACTTCATATGGTTGAGGATTGCCCATCTCTTCAATTTGTTGAGGTGTCTCTGCAGGGTCTCTCTGCCCTAGAGGGAGTCAACAACTCCACCCAGTCTAGTGTGGTCAGCAAACTTAGTATTCCTTTCAGTTCTGTGTCCAAGTCATTAATGAAGATGTTGAAGAGCACTGGGCTGAGGACGGAGCCCTGCAGAACCCCGCTAGTGACATTGCCAGCCTGATGTCACCTCATTCACTATCACCCTCTGGGTCTGCTTTAATTTTGCTTTTTTCAGATATATGTATGAAAATGGCACAAATTAGTCCATATCTTCGTACTGTTATTATCAAAAGTCTGTGTAGGGAACATTCACAAAGCAAACTGAGATATCCTTTGGCTAAGAGATGATAGAGCAATACTGAATAATTACAATTTTATGGAGAAAAATTGTTTGAAAATAACTGTTCATGCAAAAAAAGGGGCCAGATTAGATACAAAGAAAGATGAGTTTTATTTACATATATATATATATATATATATATAGAGAGAGAGAGAGAGAGTTGGTCTTTATATATAACTTTAAATTAAATATTTCTTAATACATACACCTTAAGGTGTAAATTTTGATCTCCTAAACAAAAATAACACAGTGGAAACATCAAAAAGGTTCTTAACACATTGTCCTTTCTGATTAAAGAGTCCATGCTGCCTACTCATAGATAAGGAAAGCAAATCCACTCCAGTTTCAGTGATCAAACAAGGACCCCTGAGCTGAAGAGCTGCCTTGTTATTACTGATCGCTGCAGGCAGCAGCATAAAAGCAGTTAATTTTTAAAAGGACACTTGTTAACACTTTTTTGTCTCTCCCACTGGTATGTACACACTCAGACATAAATAAGAAGGTCCTGTTCAGTGACATTAACACAATTATGCCATTAGAACTGGCACGCAGGACATCAGAAAATGCCAAAACCGCTTTGATTCAAGTTGCATACCTAGCAACAGGAAAGGATGTGTTCAGCTGCGGCTCTGGCTGGGGGGAGATGGCTTTATGCTGTGTAATCATGCAGATTAGCAGAAAGCAGAGGAATTTTTTCTCTTTGCATCAATGCTATATACTGTCTGGCATTCAGTATATGAATAAATAAATAACTAATCAAATAAGTAATTGTTTCCCAGGACTTTATAGTGTATTAATGGCTTTGTTTACAAATGTTTGCAGTTAATTAAAAAGGGTCAATTTCAAAGCTCTAATACATGTCACAGTTTGCTTACACATGAACGGTGAGATTAGTATCTAGCAAAACTTCTATATTTAGACTGTAAAAATGTCCAGCTCAGCTTATCAACCTGGACTCATTTCATAGGAAATAGAGACATACAGGCATTTTTGCAGCACAGTTCATCCTCTCTACTTCAAATGTTGTTGTAAAAGCACAAAACGGTTTGGGTTGGAAGTAGTCATAAAGATAATCAATTTCCAAACCCCAACCATGGGCAGGGATACCTTCCTCTAGACCAGCTTGCTCAGAGCCCCACCTGGTCTTGAACACTTCCAGGAATGGAGCATCCACAACTTCTCTGGTCAACCTGTGCCAAGGCCTCCCTACCCTCAGAGGAAAGAATTTCTTCCTAATATCCAGTCTAAATCTACCCTCCTTCAGTTTAAAACCATTCCCCCTTGTCCTATCGCTACATGCCTCTGCAAAAAATCCCTCTTCATCATTCTTAAAATGCACTAATCCCTAGAAATGCTCGTCTCTTTAAACAGACTGTGTACTAAACTAGAAGCTTAGAAGCAAGCAACTCAGAGATGGGCAGAGAAGCTCCACTCCAGCACTTATTGGAGGAAAAAAAAAAAGTAATTAAAAGAAATTAATTCTTAGTTTTGAACAGAGGAAGAGAACTGGGGGCATCCTGAATTTGAATAGATATTTTCTTCTCTCAGACAGGACAAATGTTTTAGACATCATGATGTGGATTCTTCACTCAAGTGCTAACTCCAAGAAGCTGACAACCAGTCCCAGAGCATGTATTTGTTTGGGTCTAGTGTGAGCTTGGAAATCCCCTAATTTAGATTAAAAAAATAGGAACTGGAGGGACCTGAGAAGGAAGTGATGTGTAGGAATGTAAAGGTCTCATCTTGTCCTTGCAGTATTCATGTCCATGCATGACAGTATGGCCATGGCTGACACGAAAGCCACCTAGAGATAGTTTTCCAATGCATGGATGCTAGTTTGAATCTAATAAAGAAATTAAACTCAGTTCTCTTGCAGATGCCATCTCTCTCCTAGTGTTTGGCAGAATATGCTGTTAAACGCAGTGAACTTCTATCACACTGCATGCACCATGTTGCTTTCTGAAGCACAGACAGAAAGCAAATGGTCACTTGGAAATGCTCTTTATTTAATAAAGGCAACAGCAAGGACCTCAGCTTCCTATTTAGAAATGCCAGGCTCTATTATGTAGCACCAGTCACTGACAGAGAGAAAGTGACTTTAGGCTTGGATCTCTTCACATTTGACAAGAGCTACAGGAATAATTGATTTTACAGTTCAGTGCCCAAACTGGCAAAAAAGGAACATTAAGTCAACTTGGAAAGAATTATTTCCTTGTTCAAAAGATTTCTCCCCCCCTTTTTTAAAACACATTTTTCTTACTGATTGTGTTGTGACTTCACATTTCAAGACATGTCACTTAAGCACTGTAACAAACCTTGTACAACCTCTAAATGTGCTAAAAATAGAAATTAAATCATACCTTAAACTCACCTGTACCTTGTGAAGCCTGATAAATTGCTGTGTGTTGAGTCATGTAACATAGCACAGGATGCCATAGCAATTACATAACACGGGGAACAGTAAACAGTAGTGGGATGCAGAAAGCATGTTCATATGGACAATATATTCTGAGCCACTATAGTAATGCCTATTTCACAGTTTCCCACAGAGATGGTGGAATGAACTCAACAATCGCATCACTCCCTCCTGTCTCTGACCACAGTATTGTGGATCTCCCTCTCGTTAGAAAAATGTCATGTCAATGGGCTACAACATGTAAGAGGAGAACATGCCTAACACTATATTGTTGGCATGTCATTTAGATTTTAGAAATAGCAGTCTCACTGCACTTGTTCCACTGCTACTACTCAAATTATTCAAACTATTCTCAGCTACAAATATGTCAATAAATGGAGGAAGAATTACTTCAAATACTGGAACACCAACTTGTCATAAGATAAAGGATAGACTTCTAGTGTTCCTGCAGACTGAAAAATCTGTTTATTTTGAAGACTAAGATTACTGTTGTCTATTTTGAATCTGAAGGTGCAGTAAAATATATCAGCTAGGATGTTCTGGTACTTATGATCCTGTTGGTACATCAATCATGCCCAAGTTATAGACAGCAGTAATTTGAGTTAGAGAAAAATATTTGAATTGTAAGGTTAGCTCACTGGTGCAGCCCACTGACTATGGATCAGCCTTACTTAAAAGCTGAGCAGTGGTGAGCAGAGGCAAACAGATGCAAACAGAGCCCCCAGACAGCAAGTAGAGAATTTGATGACAAAGTGGACATGGACCCTCATTTATAGGGAAGGAGGAATTACATGGAGACATAACACTGAAGTCTTTCTTTGGTAGATATGTACTAAGAAATGGAAGAAGATGGATTGCTGAGTGCTCTAAGTAGTATTTTGTTTCTGGATCTCTTCTTTCATGACTGCAGTAAAACAAGTAGAAGCAGAATTTGCAGAAGGAGAGACTCAAAGGCAAAGACAGGGATCCTCCTGTCCAAAGAAAAGAATATACTAAGAACCAGACAGGACAAAAGTGCAAAAAGGATACTAAAGTGATTATAAAAAAATCAAGTCCCACTTAAATAAGGTGATTAATTTCTTCATTTCATGTTTGCATTTTGTTAAGAAGAGCATTATGAGTTTGATGCTGCCACAAGCAAAGTCTGAGGACCATTATTCAAGCACCATATAAATACAATATACAAAAGGATATATTTGTTTTCCTTGGGAAATCTAGAATGTCTATATTCCCCATCAATCTGATGGCCTGAGCTTTTGCTTTAATCAACACTCACTGGTATTAGTGGTAGGGAACATACACCTAGTGTCTTGCAAAATGGAATGGTGCCATCAAGAAACCAAGAAGATTCAATAATTATTTTAATAAAAAGGGTATAGTGACATGATCTCCTTGGGATTTGTACTATGTTGTTAGCCTTGCCTATAAACATGATGTTTAAGAATTGCATGGTTTGCTTTCCAAGCTACTACTGCAGGTGGCCAAGATCACTTTGAATCCTGTCATTCTGCTTCCACAGGCTTGGCTTTTGAGATGACTTTTACAATAGGCATTATGTGAAAATAATGGGCCATTTTGGTTCCTAGTGGGTCATTTTGGTTCTTGATCACACAGCATCCCATAGGAGAGAAGAGATATGGTGCCAATCATGCCCACACAAATCTATTTATTTGAGACCTTTGCCCAGAATTCACTGTGGAGAATTCACAGCAGTTGCTGCATGCTGGTTAATTAACTTTGTCTTCACAAATGGAGATAAAAAATAAAACAGTCACAGCACTATTTCTGATCTCTTCCTCAGCTTGTCAAATTTAAGCATTACCAACAATGTCAAACAATAGCTAAAAAGGAAATATTTAACTATCTTTTGACAGTGACAAATTACTTCAACCTTTGTGGATTCATTTTTTAAGTAGTTTGACATTTCGTTTCCAAGGTAGATTTTTTATTTTATTGTTTCCTTCAGTCTGTTACACAGCCACAAGTGTTACCAAGTAGGTTCCTATGATTCATATGCAAGTGGGAAGAAATCATGTCTCTGTTGATAGCACTATAATATATTATTATTTACAAATGCTCTTGCATACCCCCAGTGTTTCTACTTGGTTCATGATTGACTTCTCATTTTTCCCCAAAGAGAGGAGTAAAATATGTTGACTTGCATAGGTTTTGTCAAACTGGATCAGAAGAGAAATCCAACAAGTTTTGTGCTTTGCAACCGATCACAATCAAGTATCAAATACTCATAGACAGGACAGAGGTAAAGAAAACAAAATATCAGCCTAAGCCCTGACAGCTTCAGAAATTGCATGCCTTCAGGCAAAGTCTTCCTTAAATTGCCCAAATATTGGTTTATGCCACAACCCTCACAGTTTCCATCCTTTCAGAACAAGGACTACAGGAATTGTCAGTGTTGTCATTTTGCACAATTGTGTCAAATCCTACAAAGTTCACAGAAGCACCTTCCGGCAATGTGTTATACCAGCTCTCCTATGGTCTACAGAAATGGAGGGGTGGGTGGGGGGAAGAATCCTTTTATTGGGTCTAAATGTACTATTTTTCAGGTTACTTGAATTTTGTCCATTATTGTATTGTGAAAAATAATCAGCAGAAAATCTCTTTCAAGGTCCTACTCTCAGGTTTCTTGTAAAACTAAGTCAGTCAAATCAATGTTCCATTTCTTCCCCAGTCATTTTGCTGAAGGTAATTCTGTGGCTTAAAGAATCCCATCACTCAGGTAATTGAAGTCTTCAAAGTAACCAGAGTTCCATTAGATTTCTCTTGTAAAAATGTTTCAAAACATTTTTTTTAATGAGTATGATTTTATTTCAACCAATGACACCCAGAAAAATCATTTACAGCTTGGCTTAAAGGCCTTTTTTCTTGCAAACAATCGGTCTGCACAAAAACTTCTGCTCTCTGGCCCAGGTGCTGTAATGCTGGTCTGGTTTCTTTGATGTGGGGGGGATGTGATTTCTATGCCTTTTGCTGCCAGGAAACAGCTCAACATTTGATCCTGTCACTAAGGTGCATTCCTGAACTCTTCACTTATGACACTCTCAGGTAATGAATCATTTGTAGGTCTTTCACATGTATGCAAACACATGAAATGGCGAAGCCAATTATAAAATAATATACAGTCCTTTTTATCCCTACAGAGATCAACAATTTATATTTTAACACTGAAGCAGAAATAATGGCTAATCAGAAGCTTTCTAGGGTATAGAACTTTAAGGCAATTGCATTAATCTGCTGTAATTTACTGCTATAAAACGGGGCATTTTGAATAGCTGGAACTGTATAAATTTACATACTCTTACTTTTTCACAGGTTCATTTTCTTAACTCAGTAGACACGTTCTGTATTATGCATAGTACATATACTAGCCCCCAAGTAATTTACACTCAGAGACAATCAAATTTCATGAGCTATGAGTAGCTTACCACTTATTCTGCAGGCCAGCATTTTATGGTTTTAAATAAAATACTTTTAATGAGGTCAGTAGAGGAGAAAGAGACTGACTGACAGTTCTGAAGAATCGAACTGCATTTATTTACAAAAGAAACACAATATTGAGATCAAAACCAGACCTCTGCCACCTGCAAAACATGTGACTTAATACTGCTTTTGGGGTACCCCTCTGTTCTGCTCAGCCTTTCATGCTCGCTTCTCATCAACCCACTCTGGCTAACAATGCCAGGTCAAGCTAATTCCAAAAGAGAAAATGTAGATTGTATTGAGGCCTATCAAAAACCTGAGAGATGACTATGAATTTTGCTTTGGGTCATCAAAGTGTAGACGTAAGAAAGATAAGGACAGATTTTTTGCAGGGCCTGTTGCAACAGGACAAGGAGTAATGGTTTAAAACTAAAAGAGTAGATTCAGCCTAGATACAATGTGAAATTTTTTATGATGAGGGTGGTGAGACACTGGACCAAGGTGCTCAGAGGGGTGGTAGATGTCCCATCACTGAGATTCAAGGCCAGGCTTGACAGGGCTCTGAGCAAGCTGATCCAGTTGGCAATGTCCCTGGCTCATTGCAGGGGGCTTGGACTAGATGACATTTCAAGGCTCTTCCAACCCAAATCATTCTGTGATTCTATGAACATGACAAGGAGGAAAAGTGATGGGAATAGGCTGTTTGCCTTATCTGACCTGCTAGAAACCTGAGGCTACAGATGAATGATACTGCAGCTCCTTCACACTTTATGACCCATCCAGATAACCTGGGATCATACAGTGCCTGAACGCACAGACATCAACAAGGCATCAGACCCTATTCAAATACCATACTGTGAAACTGGGAAAAGTAGTGGTAAAACAATATTTTAAAACCAAGCTGACTGGATTTCTCAAGGTTTATGCCAGTCAAAGTAGTGTAAGCTCATACACATCCAACTGTGTCTGGCTTGCCCTAAATGAGTCTTTAGGCCCATATTCTTATCCAAATACTCATATATGTAACTACAGGAATACTTACAAAGAGCTTCCTCAAAACATCACTGAATTCTAATCCAAATTGGTTTTTTTATTTTTCTTTTGCCACTCATCACAACACTTGAGTACAGATTCTGAACGTGTGATTAAGTCAAGTCATCTTCAGAAGTTGTTACTCTTGTACTGAGGAGCTTCTAAAACTATTTTTATCTTGCCATGAAGCTTCAAAAAAAATTCTGTATCTATTTTGGCTAAACTTCTGTCTAATGTTATTCACCTCTGTCTGGAAATACTTTTGAGAATCATAACACAGTGACCATCTCTATTCTCTTAGCCCATTCTTTTCTGTTTGTCAGACTGTTGAAACTTGTCGGATCCTTGGAGAATTTGTGAGATCACTGCAACACTGTCAGTTGCTTTTGCACAAACTGATTTTGAAGGGACTGCCCTTGTTCCTCCCAAGCACTGCATCAAAACTTATAATTCTTATAAGCTGTGAAACTCTTTCTTGGATCACTATGGCTGATGTGATAGCTGTGAACAGAGGTATAGGCTTTTGCTGTCACTTGAAGATTTGTTTCCACAAAACAAGACAAAGTGGTTGGAAAAAGAGGGAATCTCTTTTCTCATTCCCCAGTCCCAGAGCTGCTGTCTGGGACACTTGCCAATAGCAAGGATTGGCTTTCAGATGATGGATCTCAACTGTGCTGTTGTTGGCATCTCTGCTCCTGCTGGAAAGGCCGTCAGCTCAGAATCTATGAAAGCTGATGAGGTCTCCCTTCAAGAACTCTCTCATCATCAGTCAGTGGGAATGATTGCAGTGTTCTTTAGGGCATATGAACATGATTTTTCAACAAAGTACCACTGGGAAAAGATACTGAGAAGAAAGAAAAACTGAATCACAGAGTGCTCTTTCAAAACATAGAGAACAGCCAAGTTCAATTCCTGAAGTGAGCAGAAAGGCTGCTCCTGCACTTTATTTCGGGGAAGAAAAAGAAAAACATATCTCCCAAGCCCCCTCCTATAAATTTCCTGAAAAATCAATGCTGAAATCAGTAGAAAGGAAAAAATTGAAATGAAAGAATATCAACCTAGTGAATGGCTTTGCAAACCACATCAGTGGATTTCAGCCCCAAAGTGAGAAATTATATTGAGGGGAGCCAAATAAATTCCTCAGTATATAACTGCAATAGTAGCTATGAAAGAGAAAGAAATCCTCCATGCTTAGTCTGCCTTTTATCACTCTACTCACAACCCTCTAATTTAGCCATAATAATACTCTTTTCAGTTATAGAAATCTAGGTGTGATTTCATTTTTCACTGTGGTATGCAGAGAAACAGGGAGATTTGGAGAGCAAGTGCAGCAGTTTGATTCTTTACAATATATAAGCAATGCAGAAAAATAGTATAAAATAGAAATGAAAAGTGCAATTTCTGTCCAAATTCTATTGCTTTCCAAAAGGAAAAAACTTATCAGTCCAATATGAACAATTCCAGAGGATTTTCTCCAGAACAAGACTCCATTACCCTCCTATCTGGAGTCTGACAAGAATCTCGAGATGATTTCATGACATTTTCATTGAACATCCACAGTAAAAAGATTGCAAAGCTTTTTCAACACCATATTTCAGGCCTAAACCCAAATTAATCCCAGTTTTGAACTTTATCATAATGCAAATCATTGCATTGCTGTACTGTGCATATGCCAGAACTAAAATTAAGAACCACAGAAAATAAATATGCTTATGATTAAAGAAACCAGTTATTGTCATATTATTAGTTACCATGTTTTCTGCTACTGCTAGGAAATCATTTAGTACTTTCTAAAGATCAGCCATTTATCTTCAGGCTACTGAATATTAAATACTTCATCAGTAATTATCACAAATGGTGCCCTGAACACACTGATTAAAGATACTTGTCATTATACCCTATAAAGAGCACTATATCAACTCTCTTACTATTTTAGAATAATTATGTGTTGGACATCTGCTGCAGTCCCAATCACAACTAATCACCATTTGCATCAGCAAGACACCCAAGGAATCTTTTAAAACCACCCATTACAAATACATGCTAACACATGAAATAAATACTTGCCATTATACACTCACACTGAAGCAGAGAAGTCTGAGATGAAATCTAAAGCCATTTCCATGTAAAATTAACAATTCCAGATGAAATTTTGAGGTAAAGTACACTTCTGCATTCTGGATTAGCTCCTTGGGCTAATTATAAGTAAAAATTATTTTAAATATTGGGATTAAAAAACCAACCAACCAAACAAACAAACAAAAAACCCAGTTAATTGATATATATCCGCTATCTTAGAACCATAGAATGGTTTGGGTTCGAAGTGACCTTAAAGATCATTTTGTTCCAACACCCTGCTGATGACTAAGTGGTTTTTGATTTTTTGATTTTTTCATTTTTATAGGTTTTAGAAGTACTTGTAACTGTATAAAATGTAGATTTAGTGTGCTAATATTTCTAACAGCTTAAGTTCAATGTTTATACATGCCAATCTCTGCTACGTATCAGTAGCTCAAATTCTTTTAGTTGTTTAGACTCTCTTCAAGGTAGAAAACTGAAGAATATCAGAAAGGCCTGCAAAATGAGACATAAATATGAGCCAACAACCTTGGTCTAAGAACACTGGAAAAGCTCCAAGAGCCCTATGTGCACTGAGGAAGAGAAAATGATTAAGAAAGTCCCCTGACTCAAATCCTGAGCTGTGACTAGAGGCAGGATAGGGCTGGACCAAGAGATGTGTGAACTGGGGATTGGGTAGACAATATTATAAAAACCATAGAAATCAGTGTTTGGCATGTGCGTCAATATGTGGGCCCTAGGCCTGATATTAAAGGTCTTCCACTTTTTTATCTTATCCCACACCAACTTGGCTCAGAGTCCTGTTTTTGGGGTCTCTCCCAGCATCACTGCCATGAGCAGGAATACCTTCCACTAGGCCAGGTTGCTCAGATTGGTAAAATCTGAATCTTAACTATGCCTTAAGTTTGTAAACAGTTAGACATTGATTGTAAAGCATCTCCCTTGGTATGAAGTTAAGAAAGACACAACCAAAAAGTAACTAAATAAAGTTTTGGCAACTTCACAGCTCTCCAGACATATTAGGTCCCTTTTTACTAAAAGAAGATAGAGAACCTTTGTTAGTTTTCTGGAAAAGCAGTCGGGAAAGGAAAAATTTACATTACTCTTTCTTTAAAAAGAAACAACAGTTTTAGTCTCTTGCAGAATTTTAGCTCTTTTCCAAATTAACACAATTCTTTTTCTCCATGCCTTGCCTTGCTTTCTGTAACCCATACCCAGCTCCCTCAACCTTTCCCTTTTCCCCCTCTCCCTTTATCTTCTCTCTTTAATCTCATAAAATTTTGTTTTGGAGTCAGTACACAGAAAATGCCAAGAAAAGAAAATTAAAGTAATAATGTTACAAAGATGGGTGCTATGTCAGTACAATAAATAAATAAAAAAAAAGAGAGAAAAAAAACTAAAAAGAAAAAAAGACAACATGAATTTCTACATTAAAGTTCCTATGTCTGCAGATGAATTACTTTTGCAGCTATGCATTCCTCTTCTCTCAGCTAAACTGGGATTTCAGGACATAATACAGTTCCCACAGTGAATCCTATGTGGCCTCTTCTGTGATACACAACCTTCAGAGAATCAGAGAATATTCTGAGTTGGAAGGGATCCACAAGGATCATTGAGTCCAACTCTTCAGTGAATGGCCCACATATATGAAATCCACAGCCTTGGTGTTGTAAGCACCATGCTTTAACCCACTGAGCTAATCTCAGGGTCTCCCTTCTTCAAGAGCTGAAAAATAAACTATTTGGCCAAAGAGCCATAACTACACAGAAGAAAAGAAGACTAAACCATAGATGACTCTTATGTGGCATACAAATGTGGGTTTGAATAATGTTTTGGTGTTAGGCTGGAAGAGGCCAGGTTTTGCATATATTGCTGAAAAGATGAAAATATTAGCAAACTGTCTGTGGAAAAGGACCCTTACAATCGACGAAATAAATTTTATTTCAATTACACTACTAGTTCTTATGTTATACCAGGCATAAACTTCATGTCTTTTGGGATTGCTACATCAATGCTAGATGAAAGAAGAGCACTTCTCATCAAACACCAGCACCTTATTAATGGGAAGTCATATGATTAATCAATTTGATTACTTAGAAGTCAATTTTTCTGCAGTGCAACTGCTAACCAAATGAAAATAAGATTACTATGAGTACAGTTTATTAATAATCCTCAGTATGTCATTGACTCAACTTGATTATAACACAGCAGGCATGTGATGCACAATATTACAAAGGCATTAAGCCATCCAGACAACAGTGGATACAGAAGAGGTTTATTGTACTGGGTAAGGCACAAAAATCTTGAAGTGTAGGTGGCCATTCACTTTACAGTTCTGCAAGCAACGTTTTATTTTATTGTATTTTAGATGTAGAAGCTGTTGAAATTTTTCAGTGTCCATCTCTTACGGCTGTTGAGATCCTCGGAAAACATGAGTCAGTGTGGCACTGACATACAGACCTTGTAACATCTGAAAAACCTCCTTGTACTTCTTCACAGGAAAACATAACATAGCAGACACAAAGTGGTATTCCGATGCCCCCAAGGGAAGCCAGTCACACACAGCTCATGAGGCTGTTTCATCCCACTAGATCTCCCAAGACTGTGGTAGATATGATCCTATTTTGAAAATATCTACTGTGATAAATATTCCCTGTGAGCATAGGTAATGGGTTGAAGAGAACTTGAGAAAGTCCTAGAATATTTTATTATTCTGTACATTATTCTCTACTAGTTTTTTGACCACAAAAGTATCTTCCTTCATCTTTATCTGACAACAAAAAAAATATTATTTCAATAATAAATATCTTCATTGTCTTAGTTGAGCTTGAAAGGAAAAGAGTAGTATAGACAGACAGAAAAAAAGTAGAGAGGGAGAAAAGGAGGAATGCAAAAGGAAAGATCCCCCTTTGGTGGGCAAAGGACTGGGAAGAAAGAGGAAGATTTAAAAAAAAAAAAACAAACAAAACACACACAAAAAAAAAACACAACAACAAAAAACCCCAACTACAAAAAACCCCAAATGAACAAACAAACAAAAAAACCAACAACAAAAACCCCAACAACAACCAAAACACAGAGGCTTAATAGGATTAATTATTATAACTACTCTGCTAAACCAGGAGATGAGGAAACTGTCAGTGATGTTCAGAAGTCACTTGGGGAGACTGGAGAAAATGTGCTTGTACAGCTCAGAGCTGCTGGCATTTAATTAGTCTCTGCACTAAGAAATCAGAAGTGCAGAACGAGGAGCCTTCAGGATCTATTATTAAGCATTGGCACCTCAGCAGCCCAAACACAGAAGATTAGCTCAGGAAGTGGCAAAAAGAGTTGATTGATACAGGCTCTCTTTAGAAATTAAGGCAGTCACTTGCCTTTTCAATAAGGAAAAAGCAAATCAACGACATAAACTGGATGAGCACTTCCACAGTCAGTATGTGGGCCTAAAAAGAGAATTAACTCTGATTCATCCATAAGGAAGGAAGAGGGAAAAGGGAAAGTACGACCTAGAGATGATATGTCAAGGTTTCTTCTGCTTTGTATTTAAGAGAATGTCTAGAAAACATAACTTGGCAGTCTTAACTTCAGATTTCAGCACATTTCTGGCTTTCTTGAGGGATTAGGACTACTGTAAATCCAGTCACTACACTACTGTGTTTAAATCTTGTCTGAACCATACAGTGTGGGTGGACCTTCACTGGCCATCAGGTGCCCACCAAGCCACTCTACTACTCCTCTTCTTCAACAGGACATGGGGAAAAATACAACAAAAAGCTCAGGAATCAAGGTAAAGACAGGGAGATTTACCAATTACTGTCATGACCAAAACAGACTCTACTTAGGGAAATTAATAGAATTAATGACAAAAACAGAGTAGAATGTCAAACAAATCTAAAGTCATCTTTCTCCAGGGCACAGACACTTGCTCTGGCATGGGTTCTCCAAGGCTACAGAGAGACAACCTCTTTTGCCATGGTCTTTACCACAGGCTGAAGGGAAATTTGCTGTGGCACCTGGAGCACCTCCTCATTTCGTACTTCACTGGCCTTGGTGCTTGAATAGTTGTTTCTTCCCAATTTTCTCACTTTTCTTTCTCACTGCTGCTGGACAGTGTTTTTTACCCTTTCTTAAATATGTTATCAAAGAGGTTCTACAATTGCTGCTGATGGGCTCAGCTTTGGCCAGCAGTGGGTCCACCTTGGAGCTAGTTGGAATTGTTTGCATCTAATGTTGGGGGAAGGTTCTTGTTTCTTCTCACAGAAACCTCTCCTGGTCTCAATCCCGCTCTGGTACCAAACCTTGCCCCATAAACCAAATACAGCATGCTACTAGTCCATCTACTGCATATGATGCAGTAGTGAGGACAAAATTTACTTTTGTGAGCCAGCCTGCTTTACAGCTCTGTAGAATTTATACCAAAACTTTGAAATTGAATACATTGTGGAGTTAGTAAGTGTCTCAGACACAGCAAACTACTACTTTGCAGGGGGTTTACATCTAGACCTGAAGAAAAGGGTGCAATAAGAGATTTAAAATTCCTACCCATTGCAAGCTTCTACTCAAATGTAATATCCTGGAAAGTATTCTGGAAAAATTCTATCTCTAGCTGTAAAGGGAAAAAAAGTCTTTTAGGTTTTACTCACAATAGCTAAAGCTGGAATAAGAAAGTCTTGACTATTTGCAGTCTTACAGTAAACTGAATAATCAGATTCAGTTCTCTTGAAAAGATACTAAACAGAAGACACCTGCCCATGAGATGCATTTTAATAGCTTAAGCCTGGAGATCAAGAAAAACAGAGAAATGTACATGAAAAATAGATGGATCCAAATTTGGATTGCAGAGATGAAAACAAAACAAAACAAAAGCAAAAAACAGGACAGACCAATGTTAACTCTTTCGCAGCAGTTTATGACATAAAAAGGAACTAACCAAAGTCCCTTTAAAATTAATTTTTCCATGTCCTGCCCATGTCCAGTGAAACTTTGTCAGCCTTGGAAGAGGAAAGTTATCAATTGTTCCAGCCTAGATTTAGCCAGTTGCATTGAATCAGAGTAGCTTGCATACAAAAATATAACTATGGTATATTTTGAGTAAAGGTACTCAACAGTCACTAATTTGGACATGTAGTAGGCAAGGTCCAAATAAAAATATATATAAAGTGAGCAACCAGGTCTGCATGGTTTGTTTTTTTGGTTTGTTTGTTTGTTGTTGGTTTTGATGTGTTGTTTTGTTTTTGTTTTTTTAATTTAATGAAAAGAGTCAGATCCCTTCCCATGTCTAATGGCTGTTATTGCAAAATTCCCCAAACCTGAAAATGCCCATAGTCCTGTTGAAGTTACATTTAACACACACATGCAAACAACCTGTAATGGAATCTGCAAGTTTGTAAGGGAAGAAAACTTGACCCAGTGAAAAGCATTGCAACACTGCTCTTCCTTCAACCCCTTATGGCTTGATATAAAGTCCTATATAAACCAGCAGTCAGTCACATGGACCTCACTTGGAATGAGATTTACCCTCACAACAGCTTCTTTTTCAGCTCTGAATTTTTTATTTTTTATGTTAAACTAAGAGAAGTGGCCTTTGCTTATTATCATACATCATAGATAGCATAGGCAGAAAGGCCATCATGGTCTATTACATTAAAACGTTCAGCTCAAGAACAGTTGCCATGACTTAAAGAGGTTTCTGAAGCTAAGCAAATGCACATCTGACTGTGTGGACTGTGCAGTATTATAGTTATGATGGTTTGGTGAATATCATTCTGATGACTGCAGAGCAGCAATGTGCCAAAGGCAGTTCTTGAGAAAGCACTTTCATTTTGGTATTTCATAGGTCATCTGCTAGGGTAATAATTATTGTATTGGTCCTGACTGGGACAGAGTTAACTTTCCCCATGGCAGCCCTCACAGCCTGTGCTGTGCATGGGTAGCTGCAAAAGTGCTGGTAACGCACCAGTATTTTGTTTACTGCTGAACAGCTCTGGCACAGCATCAAGGTTGTCCCTCCAACATTACACTTCCCATCAGTAGGCTGGGGGTGTGCAGACCTTTGCAGGGGACACAGCTGGGACAGCTGACCCAAACTGACCAACAGGATATTCCATACCACAAAATGTCTGCTGAGCAATAAAAGCAAAGCCTTTCCATCTCTCTTCTTACAATAAAGATTTGTCCAGGGGATAATGAAAAGTAGGCACCACTATCCAAAGAAGCTTCTCTCTTGTGTGATGTACAGAGATGTACACAGATTAGTCTATGCCATAAATATTTGAATCAGCTATTTAAGTGTCCATGATGTGACCGTCTACCAGAGAGGGAGAGGTTGAGGTCAGTTTGTTTGCCAACAGCATACAATGACCCAGTGTTTTGGATAGCAGCCTCAAGATAAATATTGTCTCAGCCCAAGTTGTTTCCCTTGTAGTTCTTCTGCACCAGCTGCTCTAGGCTTGCATATTTTGAATATGTGGAACAGCTTTGACAAGAAAGCTTTTGGAAAGCTGAGGACAGCATGTTAATCAGAAACCTTGAATCAAGGTTTCCTAACAGGTTAATGATTGCAATATTCTGGGTTGAGTTTCTAGATCTGAGGAAACATTTCTGAGGGAAAAGAAAAAAAAAAAAAACAAAAACACAACACCCCAAAAACAAAATACAAAACACTCCAAAGCAAGGACCTAAAAAAAAAAAAAAAAAGAAAAAGAAAAAAAAAAGAGAGAGAGAGAGAGAACAAAGCAACAAAAACCTCAATCATTATTTTCCAAATGAACAACGTGCTACTAAAGGTTGCAGAATGAGCTCTCCTCTTCAGCTGTGGGAAGCAGTAAGATCAAGGGCACACACTAGCTGTGGGACCTGCCATGAGTAAGGCAATGTTCACAACATCCCATCACCAACACAAACAATATTCAAAACTCATGACACAAAACCTTCCTTCACAGCATCTGTAATAATGACTCAAACCCTCAGACTGTCATACCTAAGGCCTGAAAGCCAAGGCTTTTCTTGAATAATTAATTTTACTTTACATCAAACAAGTGGCGAGGTGAATCCTGTCTTTAAAGTGTCATTGGAATGGGAGATATATCCACACATCTTGAACTTTCTGAAATGGTTCATATGGTGTGAGGCCAAACAATCAAGGACTGTGTATCCAAGTGCCAGGTGGTTCATGAAGAAATGTTAGAACGGTTCTTCTTCCAATAAAATCCCTCTACTAGAAATATACAACCATGACAAGTTCTCAAGAGATAATATGGACACCCGGTGTGATCCAATGGAAGTACAACCCCCTTGTTCATCCTCCTTACCTCTGAAGAAGTGGGTTTGCAGTAGCCAGCTCCAAACACTAGATTTTCTAATGACATACTGGACTGGTCTGGTCCTGCCTCCATGTTGCCTTTACCAAGCCATGAACCTTTTCCTGGACGAGCAAAACTATAAGAAGGAAAATTAAGAAAAACTAATCAGAGGAACATTGTCAGAGAAGAGTCATTGTTGTCCAAGTATTACTACATTTCTTGGAAAATATTTATACTTTTGCTGATGATGGGTTTTGCTTTTATTGATTTCAGGTTGGCATTGTGTATTCATGTTTCCCTTGAAAATGATCATTGTGCAGTGTGTACTAGCTCAAGTGATGGGAATGATGTTTGCTGTCTTGCTATTCAGTCCAGTGGTCTGTTATCTTTTACTCACTCCTTTCTCTGCTGTCTTACAGATCTTTTTCCAGCATAACATCTCACCAACACAGCCCTTCCATCTATCCACACAGATCATACTCTTACCCAACCTCTCACCAGCTTGTACCTTGACGGATGCTACATCTTTCTCTGGTTTTAACCACATCAGCATTCCTCTTCCAGTTGCATATGATCCCTCCTGCCTATTAATATCTTTTCTGAATCATCCCAAAGTTATTATTATAGATTGGAATTTTAGTTCCCACTTCTCACTGTCTCATGACATTAGCTTCCAGCACCAAAATGAAAAGACTACAGCCCAGAATCTGCATTTGTTTTTCCTGGGTGCAGTCCATTCATCTGAGAAGTGTTCTCTCATCCCCTTGGTGCAACATGAATTCACTGTTATCCAAATTCTTCCTAAAAAACCCAATAGAATTTAAGTTGTTTTAGTGTTGTGGTCATTACCTCTCAGTGCTGACTATTATGGTCAGTGTGGCCTTCTGGCTGTAACTGTATGTCTCCCATCTTAGACAATGAACCCACCAAGAGTGGAGTATCTTGTCTGGAGTTTACTCAGCATCAAGCCCACCAAAGTACTGATATACAGCCAGGGCTCATACTCTAGATTAATCTGAGTAAAAGTATGCAACCCAGTTAATGATGTAGGCTGCCTTTATATTCACTGGAGAGGAATTGGCATTTCCAGCACATGAGTCACCTCTTTCTGAAACAGTCATATCAAATAGATCAGGGGAATTTTACCCTCAAAGCACTTATTTCTTATTGTGGACTATAAAGCATCAGCAACTGGAGTTAGATGAGATAACCCCACTCTTAGTCCCTCTGATAATTTGTGCTGTACATAAACTGTACCAAGATTTCAAGAGGGAAGGCAGGCTACTTGTGGTGAATTGAATGAATCAAATTACGGAGTCTAAATAGTGATGCAAGCAACCAGAAATGTTCTTGAGGAATATGTAGGCAAAGGTGGAACTGAAATAATGACCTGCAGAGAAAGAAGGAAAACACATTTGCTGTTCACACAAAGTGCAAAGGTAATGACACCTTAGTTTGTGCTTCAGCTCCCAGACCGTGATCACCATCCATAGTCATGATGCACATCCAGGCATCCCAAATTGCATTGTACCCAGGAGACCTGGTCTCCTTGAAAGAATAAAAACTTTCAGGATCGAGAACACAAACGTCTTAAAACCATAATGTGCTAGAACTAAAAGCCACAGGGTAGTGCCATTCATGCTGTGAAAGCTTTCTAGTCTGAGGTTGTTCCTCTGTGTAGACCTGTATCATGTGGCCACATCAGCTCAGATCAGCCTCATTCATTGGTATCTACACCTGATCCAGTTTTAAGGACAGATTAGAGTACTGACTGCTGTACAGAAACACACACACAGACACACAGACACACACACACACCAAAAAAAAAAAAAAAAATCATAGAACACACTGAGCTGGATGGTACCCACAGTGGTCACCGAAATCCAACTCCTGGACCCGCACAGGACACCCCAAGAATCACACCATGTGCCTGAGAGTGTTGTGCAAATGCTTCTTGAGCTCTGGAATGATGCTTATGCTAAAGACACAAGACAAATATTTCAGCAATACTTGTTATATTCAAACATCAGGTGAAGTTCTGGGGTGAAATAGGGTGAGGTGTGCATTGTCAGAAAAAGAATCTCAAACAAAATTAGGAATTGGACCAGTTTCAGAAGATTAAACACAAATCCCTGCCTTGCTATCACAACTGCAGCTTGTCATATATGAATACTGGCAAAAAGGCCATCCCAGAGGAGGAAGGATGGGGTGGAAGACCTTATCAAATATCTATTCTTGCTTATGTATGTTTTAATTTATGTGATCCAAGGAATTTCCATCTGGTTGCTTCCAAGCTACATGAAGTCTATCTATGTATTTCCTATATGTAACATTTAGGATAAAAATAATAAAGAAATAAAGCTATTTCAAACAGCTAAGAGATAAACAGTGCTCTGAATAATTTCAGCTGTTATTGAATGATGTTGTCTTCCCTGGTCTGCTGGAAATGCCCAAGAAGCAGAAATAAAAAATGATTGCTGCGGTATCAGAGAGACGAGCTTAAACAAATGTTGCCTGCACTTGAAAAATTCCTCATTTGAATATTCGCAAAGCTTTCAAAGGTTTAAAGAAAAGCACTTTCTAATGCCTTTTTTATTTATTTATCTTTTGGTTTTACAGCAGAGAAGGGTTTTTAATCTGCTGGTTTTGTGGAAATTGATTTCACATAGCCCTGTAAAACAAAAACCTTTTTTGGGAAACATGCCAAAATGTCATCAGTCTGCTGAGGGAAAGTTTAAGTGGAAGGCTTACAAACTGCTGAGGTTCCCCTAATGCTTCTGAAGTACATTATGCTTGAAGATCATTTTTATTAACAGTAACAGGTTAATTTGCTAATTTTCTGGGTTCTGTCTGTATTTATTTCTTCTAATTGTGTCTGCAGACATGCTTATTTGTATGAATCATGAACCTTGTTTACTTATATGTCCATTTGGACTATCTATTTAATAGCATTGATTTAATATCACCATTTAGATCCTTATCCAGTATGTTAACCTTAGCTTTTAATTGGACTCCGGATAAAAAAGGTCAAAAGAGGTAATGTGTGCATGTCCAAGAGGATTAACATGTGTGCAGGACTATTAATATTGTCAGTAAAATGTTTTATGCTTTTATTTTTTCAAACTAGCCTTTTGATGACCCTTTAATCCACAAAAACATGGGTGGTCAGGCAGTTGAACAGGTTGTCCAGGGAATCTGTGGATATCCCATCCCTGGAAGTGTTCAAGGCCAGACTGGATGGGGCTCTGAGCAATCTGGTATAGTGGAAGATGTCCCTGCCCAGGGCAGGGGAGTTGGACTGAGATGATCTTTAAGGTCCCTCCCAACCCAATTCATTCTATGATTTGATGTCTCTATTCTTCAAGGGAGTCTCCTGGTTACTACAGCATCCATCTAAGGACACATAGTACAGTAAACTCTCTCAAAAAGTCCATTTTTCCCCTTCATTATAGCCTGCAAAAATCTAGTAGCCAAAATGTAAGAAATTTCTGAGTCAGAGGTTATACTCAAGCAATTATTTCTAGCAGTCATGGTTGCCTTCTATGAATTTGTGTCCATGCCTTTTTGATTTATGCTCTTGGCCTCTGTAACATATTTTGGAGTGAACTGCACTTGCAATAAGTGCTGAACTTTCTGGTTCTTTTTGAACTTGCTTTTGGAGAGTTGTATGTGGCACTTCTTGGTTTTTGTATAGCACAAAATATTAAATAAGCATTCCCTATTTATTTTATCTTCTATGGAAAATTCTTTCACATATAAATGAGAAGACAGTTCCCTAGCATAAGAAATGGATTGGCCTTGATAAATGTTAATTGAAATGTGTTATTGAAGCAAATCAGAAAAAATATTTTAAGGTTCTTGAATATAACAATGTTTTCTTTGAGGTTAAACTTCCCCAAAAAGTAATAACCTTTTTGAATTTTTAATTTTGTTTTGGGGTTTGGGCTTATGTTTGTTTGTTTGCTGTGGTAAGCCAAACATTTTTTTTTTTAGCAAATTTTAGTTTTTAACAGAACAGGAGAAAAAAATAACAGATTGGGATCTGATCTTGCTTGGAAAAAATTATCTTGAACTATATGTAATTATCAAACTGTAAAGAACCCAAAACAAACAAACAAACAGACAAACAAAACCCCACACAATCACCACATTTTTCATTACAAGAAATTATAATCTTGTGACTACACCAGGGGTGAAAGTTCATCTTGTATCCCATTTAGGCCAGATCCTTGGAGAAACCACTTATTTCTCCCTCAGTCCCTTATGCATAAACTATTACTGCTTTAAAAAAATAAAAATATAGGTCAGTACCATAGAAATCGCACACCTCAGATTAAACCCTCACAGCCCCCACTGCCAGCTGTTTGCATTTCACCAGGAACTTCCTTCTAGCTCCCATACATCAGGAAAATTGTAATGACAACACTGATTTCTCTCTTTTTTTTTTTTTTTTAACTCAAAACTTTAATATAGCTTTTGGGAAAGTACTACTAGCACATGGCCATAGGGTATACAGGTGATTAGGGTTTTTTTTGGAGAAAAATCTGTGTATGCTTACAGATTGTGCTCCTCTAGATGTGTATCTCTCTTACCCAAGGAGTTTCACTAAGGTTATAATCAGTGACTGTAAAATGCTCTGAGCTTTTGGGGTAAAACTGATAAGATTTATTAAAATAATTTTTTTAATGAAAATAGATATCTTACCTTAGCTCCCAGAGTCAGGGGGATGGGGGAAACTGGTCTGAAGTATCTACAGATTTTGACTGCTGAAAAAAGGTTGGTTGATTTGTCCTGAACTTAACTTTAGTTGCTATAAAATTTGAAAGCAGATAAAGCCATGTGGTGACATTGATTTAGTTATGAGTAGGATGTTTTTGCTGGTATTTTTGGGGATGCTTTTCAAGTTTTACTCAGAAATTGCCAGGGTTTTTTTATGTGACTTCTCAGCTGGTAGCTCAGGAGAATAGCATGTCAAAGGGAAGCTTTATCTTTGCAGAGAAACAAACTACCAAATAAAAGAAAATCCAAAGGAAAAATCATCCAGCTATTATGAAGGAGTTTTTAGAGGAAAATAACATAAACCAGTATTCTTCTAATAAACATATATAGAAGCAATAGCCCTTTAGTGCATAAATATTCCATTTTCTTTCTACAGATTAATTTATTTGCAAATAGAATGGAGAGTGAAAACAAATAATGAATTTTCCTTTCCACTATCACATTTGTGCAATTTGAGATGCAAGTTGCCCATAAATAGAGGACAGCTACACTTACAATAGTAGAAAAATTGACCTGTGTAATCCACACTGAGATTCAAGGTGCACAGGGCAGTATAATGTTTATATCACCTATAGATAGATCAGTTGTGCTTTCGAGCAACAGAAGGATGCCTGGAAATAAAAGAATTTGGATGAGATAAAATTGCTGAAGAATGGCCAGGGTTGGCCTGATTCCTCAGTGCAATGGAGCAGAACAGAATTAGATCAGGGCTGAAAACTTTAAATACTCTGTGTCTGCCTGATTCTGTTTCTTTTTCCAGAGCAGAAAAAGGTAAAGGCATGAAAAATTATCTGTGTCTTGGTTTTACCACCAACAAAATTTGTGTTATATTATTTCCCTATCTCAGATCCCACCAAGATTTCTAGTTTCTCATACAGTGATTTGAATGTGAGCAATTAAGGATTCAATGTTAACAAGTAAAATCCTGGAAGTCTACTTTGTTTTTCACATAAAATATTGTATGAAAGTGGGGAAAGGAATGGAAAGTTAAGGAAAATCCAGAGAGCGGAGGAAATGAAACTCCTTTTTTGTGCAAGCAAGAGAAAACAGGTTTGCCAGCTGCCTGTGGGAAGTGGTCTTGTTTATCTGCATTGATTTCAAGACTTGCTTTTCTTAATTTTTTTGGCATTTTTTGTTTTGTTGTTTTGGGAGGAGAAGTGGTGCAGAAGTCTATGGAATAAATGAACCATATTTCTTGTTCTGTGCTTCCTAAATGACCCCAGTTGTGCTTGCAGCAAGCCTGATACTAAGTGGACCTCTATGCCATAGACTTGCACATTTCCCTTTGGGAAAAACAGAACTATTTCTTGAAGTCTGAGCTATGCTGGACCAAAGAGCCTTTCCTAAAGCTGAAACTGCTCTAATAAGAGCTGTTTGCACCTACAGACTGGACCAGTTGTGAAGCCAGTGACAGGGAGCTGAGGGAAAAGTCGGTGCCTCAGGCCTGAAAGCAAATTGATCCATAGAAACCAGAAAACTGGAGTCCAAAATCCCTAAGTCCTCCTCCTGCTCAGCTTCCTCCTCAACTTTCTGCTCACATTTAGCCTCTGGAGCTTAGATAAGAGAATAAAAGGTATTTAAGCATTTAATGAAGGCCAGTGCCTCAGCAGGGGAACAGTCTCACATTGTTCACTTTTTCTGTTTAACTTTTGACAAACTGGCTGGACTCATCTTCTGTCATCCTGGGTAAAATGAGATTGCCAGAGGCAAGTCCTTAACTTTCCAAAGACAACTGTCACTTCTGTGATATTAGGAGACCTATGCCATCCAACTTCCTGCTCTAGGTTCTCCTCTATTTGTCCCACATCCTAAAAGTCTGAAATACAACTCCATGATCTGCAGCTGCCAAAAGCTTTAGGTGCACACACCATGTCCTGGCACAGCCGCTGTCACTGAGGGAGAGTGACGAACGGGGATCTGCCACAGCTCAGCTCCAGCCCTGCTCTGACAGTGCCCTGCTGTGTCTGGGAGAAGGGTTTGGGTGTAGGGCAAGACACAGTTGAGTGGAGCAATATTTCAGGTCAAGACAACAACTCTCACAACCACTGAACCCTACATCCCAGTTCTCCCCGATTGTTGCACTCCTGCCTGGAAAGAAAAGTTTTGGACTTGGCCCCAAGTGGTCCAGCTTCCCCAGACACTTCTGGGGTGATTTCTAGAGGAGTAAAAGAACTCTAAATGTCAGATTGAGAGTTTTTAACCAAGGTCTGTCTCTGTGTTCTGTAAGGACAAGTAAAAGCCACCCAGTCCTTTCCCTGCTGCTCGGAATCCACTCTGCGGAGGGATGCAGCTGCCCAAGGAGCCAAGAGAGGAGGTGATCCAAGCACCAAAACATCACACCATGTTCCTGCTCACCCCACATCTAGCCCAAATATGATTGCTCTAGTGATAATGAGGCCCATAAGAACCTCATGTGGTTCAACATGTCCAAGTGCAAGGTGCTACACTTGAGACTGAACATTCCCACATACAAGTGCAGACTGAGGGTCAGTGAGAGGAATCCTGCAGAAAAGGACTTGAGGGCTCTGGTGGATCAAAAACTGGGCATGAACCAACAGTGTGTGTTTGCAGCCTAGAAAACCAACTGCACCTTGTAGCACCTTTCAGTACCTAATGGTAGCTTATAAAAAAGCAGGAGACAGACTTTTGAAAAGGGCATGGAGTGACAGGACAAGGGGGAATGACTTTAAACTGAAAGAGGAGAGATTTATTTCAGATGTTATAAAGAAATTTTTTACTGTGAGGATAGTGAGGCCCTGGAATAAGTTGCCCAGAGAAACTGTGGATGTCCCATCCCTGGAAGTGATTAAGGCCAGGTTGGATGGGAGTCTGAGCAACCTGGTCCAGTGGAAGGTGTCCCTGCCCACAGCAGGGGGTTGAAAAAAGATGATCTTTAATGTCCATTCCAACCCAAAACATTCTGTTATAATTCTTTGATAGCAAAGCTGGGGATGAATTGACTGCAAGTCTATCTCACCACTTTCCTACCCAGTCTTTCACCTCCTTAGTAAATCCATAAAGCCATTAGCAGCTGCCATGAATTTGGGCCCTATTAAAAAGCTGAGGTTTACACTCTTTAAAAAAATCACAAAATTTCCATCCAGAATCCTGCAAAGGATCCTAGAAACATGAATTTCATTCATTCTCAGGTTGGTGAAAAGCGAGGTCTTCAAAGAATCAAACCTAGTATAATGTTTATTAGCTCAGAATTATTGACCAGGACAAACATCAATATCAAAATGCTCACTTGTCAAAATGCAGGAGGCAATGGAAGCACCTTTGAAAGGTTTCCCCAACAGGAGCTATTTCTGAGTACACAATACCCTTAAGGGAAAGGCCTGAATTGGTCTTTCTGGTTTCCCCTTTTAAATACAGAAAACATAAATGAACTGTGGGGAAGAGTATCTAATTTGTCAACAGAGCAATAAAAATATGAAGAGCCAAGTCCACAGGGCATACGTTAGCAGATAAATGTGCTTCAGGCTCAGTGGTTTTCCAGGAAAACTTCAGGATAGGAGTGACTTTTAATTTTGCATAATTATTTTCAGAGTAGGTCTAAATGTTGCAATTTTATATTTACGTTTATAGGTATGTGTAGAAATGATATGTATATACACACAAAGTACATACCATGATGGGCTAGTTCAAGGCAGCAAATTAAGCCACTGTGAAACACTGCACAGGTATTTTTTCCCCTATCTCCATCCTTCCAAGTGTTCAAGGCCAGGTTGGATGGAACTGTGAGCAACCTGATCTAGTGGAAGGTGGGCCCATGTCGGGGGGGTTGAAACTAATTTATCTTTAAAGTCCCTTTCAACACAAGCCACTCTATGATTCTATGATCTGAAGTTTATTTTTTTCTTTAATGTGACAAAAAAGACTTTCCAGTCATTGAGGTTCTATCATGCAACAAAAAACCCCAAACCTAACCAAATCAAACAACAAAAAACATGTGATTTTACTTTTTTTTTCCCTATGTTCCTAGGAAACTCCAGTGATAAGTAATAAACAGGAAAGCTCTGAGCTGTGAGCAACCTAAATAAGTTTTAGTTGGCTTGTTTGGTTTTAGAGTGCTTGGGACTGTCATTTATTTTACACTAGTGTCTTCATCCTGATTTATACTTACAGAATGCAGGATATAAAAACCCTTCAGGTCTGGAATATTTATCAAGAAACAGATAAATCCCTAGCATTACACTTTAAAATGATTTTATGGGCTTAAGCAAATGAGACTCTATATTGTGTTGTCAAAAATCTTCATTCCATTGTATTAAGTAAATACATTGTATACTTCACGAAGGTCCACAAAACAATATTTTAAAAGCTATAATAATCTGGCTATGAAACAGTTGCTCATCATGCGATTTATGCCTAATAACAGCAACAAGCCTGTGCAGCCCCTTTCATTAGAGGATAACACAGCACTCAAAACAGTCATTAAGCCTGGTAACTATTGTTCTTTCATAAGAACAATAAGCAAATTATCTGAGCAAAATTATCTGGTTAGAAGTAGTCTGTTTCAATCTAGTTCACCATTTAAAAAGTCAACACATAGCAGAGCAGAGATACAGCAGTTACCTGTATCACATCAGCAGAAGACAGATATGTCAATCTGATCTGCTAATGTGAGACACATCACTGTCACAGCTCATAGAATCTTAGAATGGTTTGGGTTGAAATGGATCTTAAAGATTATCTAGTTTCAACCTTCTGTACATGGGCAGGGACATCTTCCACTGACCAGGTTGCCCAAAACACTATCCAATTTGGCCTCAAATCTTTCAGGGATGAGGAATCCAGAACTTTCCAACCTCTCAACCTCTTACAATCTAATTCATCCTGTGATATTATGTGCAATCAATGCCTTCACACAAAGGGAGAACTGAAGCAAAGATATATTAAGTCAAAACATGAAACCTGTTGAAAATACTCTACAGGTTACTCTCGCCCCTCTGACACTGCTCTTAGCACAGTATTTGACAAATTTTAGTCTCCTGGTCATGCGGTAAACAACAAGACCTTGCTGGAGTTAAGGGAAGCTGGACAGTGCTGAACACTGCATTTTGTTTCAAGACCAAAGGAGTTCCCTCCCTCTCAGCACTCTCTGTCCATGCACTGACAAGATTAGGAACTAAGTAAATTGCTAGAAAGACCTTTGCTTCCCTTCACCTACTCTAAATAGGAGAGGGTATTGATCTCCAACTGTTTTACTTGAAGCAGTTCTGAATTATTTTCTAGTCATTATGAATCAGATAACCTAAATCACACCCAGACCCCATGGCAGCTGGTATGATACAGCTGCAGTCAAACTAGATGATTCTACAAAGGAAAAGTCCAGTGGCACCTTATCCATCCCTGACTCCTGTGTGCCTCCTCCTAACCACACTATGAATTATGCTCATGTACAGGAGCCACACATGAGATTAGAGTCCAGCTTTCCTGAACGCTTTACAAAACATTACAGAGGGTTAAATGTGAATGTTCTTAGTTGATCTTAGACTAAAGAGATAAAACAGCCAAGGAAAACACAATTTTCACTTTCCTCATTATAGATGGGGACTAGAGAGACCACGACTTTTCAGAATTCTTAATATCTTTCCCAAAATTTTACTACTTTTTGATCAGATCCCTAGTGTTTTAAGAAGAGAAGAGTCTGGTGTCAGAGTTTGGCTCTAAACCCCCATCTCAGAACTCTTAGCTCAGGATCAAAACATTTTAAATTATCCTCTCTGCTTCTCCCATGTAAGAAGAAAATCTCCTCTGCCTTTCAACAGACATTTGTGTGCCCTTTACCTTATCAGAGGCTGGTGTAAAGCCACCAGGGACGCGTGCACCGTGACGGAGATCACTGACAGGTGGAAATAGTCAAACATGACAGGGACATGGTGGTGCAGACCTCTGCGTGGGTGGAAGTGAAGACACAGTGTACGGCTGCTGATCATGGGGATTGCTGGAACATCCCTTAGCCTGGAAAGGAAAGTGGTTTAACAAGGGTTAGTGAAGGCCTGACTTGTCACAGCCTATAACATGCTACAGGCAGCAGACTGAGATGCATGAGGGAAAATTTGATCACTTCCCAGCTTCATAAGGGTTAACATAACTGAAGAGTATCTTATGTTGTACTTATGACAAGCATAAATATAGATATTTATAGAGATATAAAATAGCATAGGTATAAAAATGTTAATCTATATAGAATATAAATGGAAATACAAATAATAAACAACATATGCAGAGTAATATATGAATATGCTGTATAAAAAAAGAATAGGTGTGATGCAATTCCAATTTTTCCTGGTGATTGACCTTGATGTCCACCTATGCACTAGTTCTGGGGACATCAAGAACTAAACTGCAGAAGGAAAAACATTTAACAAATTGTTCAGATTATTTGGGTGTTCATAGATGGGACAGCTCACTATTTGTGATTTTCTGTGTAAGAACAATCAGTTCAGTCAATTTGTGAGAGAAAGAGTCCTTTGTCAGACACAGCTGAAAATATAGAGTACCTTTGCAGATTGTTGTTCTGAAAAAAACAAGTAGGTGAAGTAACTGCGGAGAAACACTACAAGCTGGATTAGTTTCTCCTTCTATCTATCTATCTATCTATCTATCTATCTATCTATCTATCTATCTATCTATCTATCTATCTATCTATCTATCTAATTTTTTTTTCCAGTAAATAAGTCGAGACTTTAATTTAAGGTTGGTTTGTAACTATTCCAGAATAACTATAACTAACATGCCATCTGAGTCATCTACAGGGCAACAGACTGAGCTGTAAATCTGGAGTATGCCTAACTACATCCTTCCAATGCAAATGAAACTTCGAAAAAGGACCTTCTGAAGCTAATTGTTTCCCAGAGCTAAGAAAACCCAGGATGAGATGGTTGTGCATGGTACATGGTTAGTCCCAAGATTCAATAAGCTTTGTAGAATATTGTTTTCTAAAAATCCCTGCTCTTGTTCATAGTAAATCAGAATAATCTTTCATATAATAACAGAAATTAAATGTGTGTGTTAGAATACAATTTCATAACTCAAATGTTTCAGTTCTTTTTATTCTTGGCTATCATTTAATGTTTCTTTTTTCTCTCAAGACCCATCAGCACTGAAGGTTCAGTCTCACCTGCCTGAGAGAACAAGTTTTAACTTTTTGTATCTTGAAGTTAACTGAAACACGTTCCTGAAATTTAAATTCTCTGTGGGTATGAATAAAATCACAGGGGAACAGTCTCAGCATAAAACACGGCTCAGACGATTTCTTTGCACTCCCTCCTACTCCCTATAAACACTGCTCAAGTCATTGGAAGATTTTTGCCTGAATCAATGGGGCTGAATAAAATCTGGGATCACACTTCCTACTATGTCTCTGGAAGGGATGCTACTGCCACTTCACCTAAGATCATAGGATCAAATGCAGTTGGAAGAAATCAAATTCAATGGGAAGAATCCTTCCTCTTGAAAAAAATGAGACAGTTTTTGTTCTTAATAGGAGAAAACTGCTTAGCATGTTCATACTCCTGTCTTCAGCCAGAAAACACTTCATTGCCTCCTGAGACAAATGCATTCCTGAACCACAGCCCCTGCCCACATGGAGGTCAATTATGATATTCCCTTTAACAGCAGGAAAAGATAGAGCAACACTTAAAACCTTTGAAAAACTTACACTTAAAGGACAAAAAATGTTGTTCCTTTAAAGAGGACTATGAGATACACTTTTCAAATACAGAGAGGAGAAACAGAAAAACTTCAATACTGAGGCAGAGGGAAGACTTATCAAAGGCATTCCTTTTTACAAGGAACTCTCATTTCATCAGAGTAATTTCGCAGTTGAACAGCATCCCCCATTACCAACTGAGCCTTAAAACAGCACTTACTGTTGTTCACTATCAGTAAAGTGCAGGTCCAGCTTGAGCTGAAAATCTGCCTCATTCAATGCATCTTCCACCTACAAAAAGAGAAAGACAAGGTTATTTTATAAGTTGCCACCTACAACATAGAAGGCAAAAGTGGGTGGGTTTGTCTGATAAGAGCAAACACAAAGCTGTGCAACACCAGCAGCATCTCAGCATAGAGAGAGAAACAAAATCAATGTGGCAGTGAGTTCAGGTAATTGCTGAAGGAGTCAGAGGGAACCAGAGCAGTCAGAGGTGCTATCTGCTCCCGGGTGCCATGTCATATCAAGAAAATCACTCCAGACAAGAGTTATCAGTGCACAGAGCTCCACATTTGATGGATCCTTGCTCTTTCCACACCAAGAGTCAGAGGAGCTTTTCTGGGGCTGCTCTCCCTCATTGAGTGAGTCTTCCTTTGAGTTATCTTGTCAGCTGAACAACAGCAGGGACTGGGTTTTCTTGGATGAGTAGTAGCCATGAATTCTTCTGGTTACCTACCTGTAACTAATTCCAGATTTAAAATTTACAGTTTAAAATAATTAGAAATGGCTCAAATAATTCTGGCAATTTCTTATCTCTCATCATTAGCCTTTTAGGTTGTTTCTCAGCAAACCAAAGTTTTCCTGCCTCCCTGTCACTCTTTCTTGTCCTTCACATATTTATGGAGGTAGTTTGCCATGGATCCTCATCTAGACCATTTTCTTTCCAAAATTCAAAGACTTTTGTTGTTTTTAAAATCTCCAATTAACAGAATTTTAACTGTTCCCTTTGTTGCAGTTAGCTGAGCATAGCTATCTATACATGGCAAACTTCTGCTCACGAAAACCACTAAACATAGCATGTGTAACTCACTGGTACCTTCATCTAACTCATCTAATAGGTCCCACTAGGAAAATTACCCTTCTTTTATTGTCAATAAAACAGTTTAATTGGATTTTTGGAAACCATACTGGAGCTGCTGGTTCATTACCTTCACCTGTAAAGAGCTACATTGGATAACACATCCCAGCTTGGCACAGTTAAAACAACTCTAATCAATGGAAATAAATAAATTAGAATGGAAGAAGGATTAAGCTGACCATCACTCTCATCTTCATTCGTTTGAAATGCCTTTTTTTCCCCAAGAAAAGTAGCTTCCATAGAATAAAAATAAATAAATAAAATCTATCAACCAAAATGGAAATATGAAGAAAGAAAAAAGCCAAAATATTATTTTTCAGTGAATGTAAGTATCCTTTGTTGTGTGCCAAAATACAATATGACGTTCATGGGAATGCAGGTGGAAAACTGAAGTAATTACCGGGGAATATGGTACTATAAGTACAACTTATTTTTACCCAATTTTTGACACAAAAAGGTGATGTAAAGGTTCTGTCTTCTGCCCGTGGAAACCAACAGGCACATGCATATAGTGAGCTGCTGCATCCTTAGGAACAAGTTGAAGAAGGACAACTGATTTCTGTTTGTGACTGTCTCTTTCCACTGACAGTAGATAAAGCCTAGAGAAATATCTTGGTCTAGATACAGTTGCATTTTAGATGACTTAAATTAGGCAAGATGAATTCTACTTTCCAGAGCTGATCATCCCCCTCTACATAACAGACCATACCAAAAATACATGGAAGGCATCATCAGAGCCATCTAGCCTGCTCTGACAGGTAGGAGTCATAAAATATGTAATATAAACTATGTTTAGGTGTTTCAAAGGTGAAACTGTATCTGCAATGTACCTTTTCCTCTTAAAACAAGAAAATAAAGAGTGTAGGATTGATTGTGCTTGGACAAAAATTATCAAGGATGTAAAATAAAATCCCTTCTGAAGTAACATCGTATATCTTCTAGCATGGCCACAGGCATGGAGATGTGAGGAGAAAATTCCCATTTCTGTTTACTGAAAATGTGCTTTCTCCATTGTGATTGTCTCAAAACACCTGGAAGTACGCCTTTCATTAAAAAAAAAAAAAAAACAAAAAAAAAACAAACAAAAATAAAAAGAATACTTTTTCCTATGTAATGACTTGTTGTCACTAAAAATAAAAGTTGCTGGCAGTTTCCACGAAAATAATCATTACTGAAGTTACAGTCTGAATTTAAACTAAGAATTCAGTGTAGTGCTTCAGACAAAGCAAACCTCCTCCTCTGATAAAGCGGATGAAATTTTGGGTCTGTGCCTAATACTGCTGAACACCTGCAACTGTCACAGAGATCTGAGTGTCTGTTGAAAACAAGTTCAATAGCTGGTGACACTCACTCAAAACACCTTAAGGCAATGAACAGATGTCTGAGAGACTGAGAGATACGTGTCACTGCAGGGGGTTGTGCAGTGAGGTCTATGAATAGGATATTTTTAATCCCCAAACTGTATTGAAATCAAACTGCTCAGATGAGTGAAAAAACCCCATGCAAAATCAATAACAGTTCTCATTAGAGAAGAATAACCTGTTTTCTTTTTTATATTGGGGAAGTAAATATTAAGTAAAAATTGGACAGTTGATCAAAACTGGACTCTTCATGAAAAAATATCACTAAAAAGTTTATGCACAGGTTGAGACACAACAGAATTTCTTACATTAATTACTTGACATGTTACTATTCAGCTTTGATACCGGGTGGACTTTCCTCTGGTATCATTTTTACTTATTAGAGGCATATGTGCCTAAAACCCTTTACACAGGAAAACAAAAATTCGGCCTTTCCAAAGCTCATAGAGAAGAGGAACTCTTTCTATCATTCCTTGGTCTCTATGAAATAAATTGTCCTTAAATGAAATATTGTTTTCTTATTTTAGAACTAATGGGACTATTGTGGGTTTTTTCCACAGTTATCCTTTACAAATAGTACAATTTTTTTAAAAGTTTGATAGACTATTGTCATGGGTTTGGCCAGGTGGGCTAAATTTAGGCTTTAAAGTTCAGATTAGGCCTGAAATTGTCAGGTGACTTGAG
>JAWWEV010000083.1:146360571-146384519 GCA_035583235.1 Hafferia zeledoni
TTAAATTGTAGCTCTGATTTATAATCTCTCTTGTGTTGAGTTCATTTCTTCTGCTGGTTTACCTTGAAACCAGCACAGGCATCCACACCTTCCCTGGAAAACCTGCATCTGTGCATCACTACCCTCTGGATAAAGTATTTCTTCCTAACATCTAATCTAAATATCTCCTCTTTCAGATTAAAACTGTTCCCTCTTTTCCTATCCCTAGCTGACCATGCAAAAAGTCATTCTTCCTCTTTTTTAAGTACTGGAAGGCCATAATGAGGTCTCTCCAAAACATTTAAAAAATCTCAGTCTGGACCAATAGTAGCCCACCAACCTGTAATCTGAGTGATCTCTGCAGCACACATCATCCTGGTTGGTAGACAACCCAAATCTATCTAGTGGATGACTACCTCCCTCACCCATCTTGCCACACAATGACCTGTCCCTTGGTCTTTATCATCTGAAATTCCCACTAGCCTCACAAGAAGAGCTGTTTGTTATTTGAAGTCCCTACAATATAGTTACATATTTTCTAAGTTTCCTTGTCATCTTGATTCTTCTACTATTGTCAAAATTCTTAAAAGCCCTTGCAGACCATACTAATTTTCATATTTTTTAGAGAAAATGAAGTCATGTAAGCATTCCTTGTATGAACAGCATGCCATCTTGCTAGAACCTAACCAAGGACTGTGCTGCAAAAGATAAGCAAAGGAGATCAGAAAACCTTGTGCAAATAGCCCTGTTTATCTAACTTGCTTTCTTTCCTTTACCATCTGTTGGAGCCATATGCTTTCCTAAATAAGAGCTAATTATAGGTCTCTAACAAAACTAATCAAATAGTTGTAACTGTTGTGAACTTGAGCTGGAAATTTCATTTCTTCTTTATAAAAAAATCCTCCAAACAAGGAAAGGGTCACTTTTCTCTGGTTTTCTCGACTTATGTACACAGCAGTTACAGCTACATGTTAACTCATGTCTGTGTTAACACATGGAAGAAATTAATAAGCTGGAAAAATAGTAAGAGCCAAAGTACAATGACCACCAAACACATTAGGAGGGGTAGCTTTGGGCCAGAAAGTGACTGTGTCTGATAAATAATAAATACACGCTGACATGGACTGTAGCAGAGCTCTCAGTCTTCTGAGTTTTCCTTCACTGCCCCTGTGCTGCTGTACTGAGTGAAAAAGAGGAAAGAAACAACCCCATCACAAAATAATCTGGCTTTTAGAACAGAACTGGAGCAAAGAAGAGTCCAATACTAAAATTAAATCTTTGAAGAGAGATTCCAGCCTGTTTAGAGAAAAATATAGCTCCTAATGAGCTCAAAAAAGACAAAATTTCACTTTTCTATCCAATGGGCATTTGTATAAATGTCTATTTGTATAAATTACAATTTGCACCATTCAGGCAAATGTTTTATAGCTGCCTCCAGTGTCAACGTCATTCTGCATTGCTTTATAAATCTGAAAAGACTACAGAATAAAAAGTAATCCTGTCCTAAATATGGAAAATGAAGAGTTGAAGTACCTTTTAAAAAGCCCAAACACTAAGAAGCTTTTTCAGCATCACAAGACTGGCAATTTCAGACTGTTGTGTTTACTTTCTAGGATGCTATTCTAGTAGAAATTAAGATTTAAATAAATAAATATATAAATAAAGGAGGAATTAAAATAGCATGTTTTAAATTCATTAATTGATTCCACCCATTGGGCAGGTAGTTATTTCCCATTGTAACCACCAAGACCTCTTTGTGTGAATGAATGGTGCACACAGAAGAAAGAAATCAATTCCAGGATTTCGTTTCAACCTGTCTTTTCCTGTGGCTACCAATGGAAAGATTCTTTTCCAATTTTCTCACCACTGTTCACATGAATCTCCAGAGCTGGAGCACTCCAAATATTTAGAGGTCCAGATGTGTAAGAGCTGAAATACATTTAAAAATGTGACTGTCTGTATTTTACAGACACTTCAAGCATGGATGTTACATTAGGACCCACCAGTTATTTCCTCAGTGTCTCACAGCATATCTGAGACCATCTCATCAACACAAACACTACTGAATCAAAAGGAAAAGTCCTGAGTTAAAAACTCAGACCTTAAGTTGAACTGGAAATTAAAGACTTTCCTGGTGGGTCTGTAGCCCTTTCAAGTCCTCTATCAGTGGTATAGATTGGGATCTAAATGCTCTTCTAATGTACTATTTCTATGCATGCCGTGTTCAAGAAGATGATGGGTGGAGGTTACACATCCTTTTATCTTCAGCATTATGTCCAGTTGATCTTTACTTAGAGGGTAAATTACTGTGAACTAAATATGTAAAATATTTTGTGACAGTCTAATAAAAAATCTGATAATAAATCTAATTTGTCAGAGGTAGGATGTAGTCTGTAGGATCCCACTCTAAAGTAAAAAGCCCGAGTATTCAGAGCAAGGGACTTCAGACTTCCTCTGGAAGAAGCCACCACTCCTGATTAGTGTTTCTGAAAAGCCTGACAAGTTATCCAGGCATTTCACATGTACAACCCTGGTTTCTCAAGGCAAAGAAATACAAACCAGCCTCCAGACAGGCAGTCAAGGTGATGGAGGACAGGCAGAATCAGACCACAGTTATGTTAAGGCATCAAGTTTCCAACACAAGTGTCATTGCAACCCTTGAAGCAGACAGGTGGCACTTAGATACTCAAGCAAAACTGTACAAAGACAATTTTATCTGCTAATTAGAGAGGCTAAAGGAATAAAAAAATCTCCTAAATACTAACACACATGCACACAAAAATAAATTGCAGTTCCTTTTGCTGAGAAACTGTTTCAGTTAAAAATAAAAAAATATCATTATGAAGTAACTTCCAAATAATTAAACTATATTGCTAATCTGCCACAGGAACTGTTTCCATAAGCTCAATTGAAACCCAGAATGTTTTTTTTTTCTGTATGTTTTTTAAATATTCCTTTGAGCAGATATTTTTAAACTTCCCATCCAGCTGAGACATGAGATTTCTCCTTTCCTAGCTCAGCCAACTCTTGCCTGATTAGTGATCTAATTGCTGAACTGTCTATACAGCTCAGCACAAAATACAATAGGAATTTTTTTCTTATTTATTTGCTTTTCCAATTAGATTCCATCAACTTCTTCCTCTGCATCAGTAATTTTTTTTAACTTTTTAGTTATGCACATTATGTCAATTGAAATCCTCTGGCTTCAACTGGATCACACATGTGCATAAATCAGCAAGAGACTGATCCTTCTTTGTCCAGGCATGTTAGGCACAAGCCATTTGCCTTTCTGTCTGGGTTTTCACTTGACTGCATTAATGTTCTTTCTGCCTGCAATGTGCCAAGAGTGTCATTAGCTGTTTTCTTTCTTTGGATTGTTGTCTTGTAAGGCTATTCATCCCCCTCCGTCTGAGCTAAGGGTCACTCAAGAAAAGGATCTGTTATCACTTTCTGAACAGTGTGTCTTTTTATTTGGCATAAACTTTGCATGCATACCATGGTCCCACAGTATGCTCTTAAATAGACTAAGCAATATAAGACCAAGAGCTTTGAATATAATCCCACCTGCCTTCCACAACAAAAGTTCATCTAAGACTTCGAAACTCAAAGAGTCAAATCCTGTTGATCCAATAAAATTAAGATAAAGTCCCCTACACTCAAAATTTTGAATGTCTTTACCTCTTCAAGTGAAATAAACTTGTATTGGCACCACACTACAGAGAGTAATCTTGCACCAAGTTATGGTGGACTGCCCAAGATAATTCCAAAAATATATGGTAAAGCTGGGAAGGAACTCACAGAATCACAGAATGGTTTGAGTTGGAAGGCACCTAACAGTCACCTAATTCCAATTCCCTTGCCACAGGCAGGGACACCTTCTACTAGACCAAGTTGCTCAGATCTCCATCTGACCTTCAATGCTTCCACAGATGGGGCATCCACAGTTTCTATGTGCAAAGAACTCACATCTAGTGTGATGAAAATCCTGTATTTACTACCAAACAGACGTACTCACTGCCTAATACATATAATGGATTAGACAATACAATGTCTAGTATGATTAGATAATGCATTGTATAGGTATATGGCTCCACTAAGAGTATCCAGCACTCAAAAGATCTGGATTCCTGTGCTATCACTATCTTTTTGAGAGACATGAGGCAAATCATAAGGCAAGTGTCTGCCTCAATTTCCCACTTATTAACTTCTCCTTTGCTTTGTCTCTCTTTTAACAAGTCTACAATTAGAACACTGAATCTCACTACAATACTTACCACACTGCTCTCAGCTGTTACATCTAACTTGGCTGTGAAATGCTGCTGAGTATGGGATGTGAATCCCTAATGGTTTTCAAAATGGGTAAATTGTGCAGGTATTTCCTTATATATTTTTTGCCTGGTAACAATCATACTCACAAGTTTTTTTCTAAAGGCTTAATAAAATATTGGCTCTTTGTTCTCTAACCTTAACCATCAACATTCCTAATAATTTTTGAAGTAACAATTGTAAATACAGTCCATCGAGACAAATACACCTCCCTGACATAAGCTGATACAATACTCAGTATACATGATTTGCAAGGTTTGAATTGAAGTTCATTTCCTGGAGGTATTATAACTTCTTGCAAAGTTCGCAGATGATGATAGATGAGACCTGTGTTGCAACTGCTTACAGCTCCCTTCATAGCTTTTTAACTCTTTCTCAAAGAATAATAAAATGAATAGTATATTTTGAAATGGCATAACTTTGGAAAAAAATTCATCATTTCTACTGCTATATTTGAATGAAGAGAATTCAGTGAAAGGAAAATCTGAGAGAAAAAAAAAAACCTTGAGATCCTTATCAAAAAATATTAACAGAATTACAGGATCACAGAATTGTTAGGGTTGGAAGGAATTCTGGAGATCATCCAGTCCAAATGCCTTACCAAGGCAGGGTCACCTACAGCAGGTTACATGGGAACACATCCAGGCAGGTTTGGAATGTCTCCAGAGAGGGAGACTACACAACCTCCCTGGACTGCCTGTTCCACTGCCCTGCTACCCTTAGCATAAAGAAGTTCCACCACAGTATGAGGTGGAACTTCTTGTGTCCTGGTTTATGATCTTTGCTCCTTGTATAGTTGCTGGGCAACACTGAGGATCTGGCACCATCCTCTTGACACCTGCCTTTGAGATATTTGTATGTATTGATGAGATCTCCTCTCAGTCTTCTGTAGATTAAACAGGCCCAGCTCCCTCAGTCTGTCCTTATAAGAGAGATTCTCCAGCCCCTTAATCATCTTTGTGCCCTCTGCTGGACCCTGTTGAGTAGCTCCTTGACATTCTTGAACTGTGAAGCCCGGAATTGAACACAATACTCCAGATGTGGCCTCACCACGGCCGAGTAGAGCGGGAGGATCACCTTCCTCTCTCTGCTGGCGACACTCTTTCCCGATGCACTCCAGGATACCATTGGCCCTCCTCTTGGCAAGGGCACACTGCTGGCTCAATATCGCACTAGATTAATCAGAAGAGTACCTATAAAGTTGGGTAAGACTCAAAAGTAGTAGAAAAAATGTCTCTTTTCAATTCTTTCACAATACTTTAAATTACCTTTACAAATGCTGGAAACCAAGAGGTTGTTTTCCATTACCCAGGGAACAGTGATTTAGGTTAAGTTTCTTCTACAGATATTAATAAGCAGAAAAAATTACAGTGCATTTCGCATAAGGTTTTTCCACATGTCCATGTCCTTGCAAGGATGGCTGTCCTTGGAAATGAGAGCTATGGGAAATCATGTAAGAGCCCGTGGATATGAATCATGGGAAAAAGACTAAGAGTTAGCTTGTTCTTATTCAAAATTAATAAAGAAAATTTAGAAACTTGATGGGAACTTCTCACAGAGGGGGGGAAAAAAAAAAAAAAAAGGGAGAGATTAGAAACCATCCAAAATAGACATTTTAGGAACTCTAGCTGATATTCAATAATTATCTCTTACATCATTCTTCTGTCTTTATGTTCTTATTCTGTGCACTGAAGTCAGGTGCTCCCCCCTTGCACAGCCTGCATGTTAAACAGCATGCCTGTGTTTTAGACAACACTTCTGTCTGGACAGCAAGATTTGAGTAAGTAAAGAAGTTTATCAGGTCAATCAAAAACAGTAGATGCAGCTTTTTACAGACAGTTCTTCAAGAATTTCCATCACTTTGACTCTCTATCCTTTTCTGAGCCAGACCTGTAGCAATGGTCAGAGCTGGAAGGTGAC
Source organism: Hafferia zeledoni (assembly GCA_035583235.1). Classification (NCBI taxonomy): domain Eukaryota; kingdom Metazoa; phylum Chordata; class Aves; order Passeriformes; family Thamnophilidae; genus Hafferia; species Hafferia zeledoni. The sequence continues at coordinate 146,366,797 of JAWWEV010000083.1, forward strand.
AGTGGGAGCTATTGGGAAACCTTTTAACAGACTAAGCTTGAAATACGAGACATGCACAGTCAGAAAGTGTCTAACTGGTGTTTGGGGAAGAGTTTGTGTTGCCTCTTTATTTATTCAAAAAAATGCAGCTGGAGGACAGCATAAAATCATCACCAATGCTAATCGTGTTGCAGTGACCTCAGCACTGAACTTGAAACTAGAAACTTCTGTTCCTGTTTTATCAGACACTAGGTCTGGGGTACTGAGTAAATCACATGTGACTGGATTAAAGTCATGGATTCATGTTCCTAAAGCTGGATCATTAATACACACACCCAATCCTGTTCTATACCGGAATCTGGACAAGGGCTCCTGGTTCTCTGAAGACTTAAGCAGCCAGCAAACTTTTCTGGATGGCTCAAGAATTTTGGAAAAGTAGTCAGTTCAGTAAATTAAGAAAAAAAATATTATGCCTTTAGTTTGTTTGAAAAAGAAAAGCTTTATTTTTCTGTTTTTACTTAGCTGCAGTTGAAGTTCAGCAGAGGATAAAACCAAAAAGGTTCTTTCCAGAATTGAATCCTGCAGAAACTGTCTAAATCAGCCAGAGTTAGGACTGAGCATCTGACTGAATCCTAATTTCTACAACCAGATGAATAATTTAAAAGACATCAACATCCATCAACACCTGGTAAATGTTTCTTTAATCTTGTTTCCATTTTCTTAATTTCTGCATGTCTCTGGCTGAAATTATTCTGATCCAACCGGTTTTCCTTCATACTTTTAATGCAGACTTTAATGTCTTTTTGAGAAAATGCTTTGTCAGGAAAGAAATGTAAGTGCACCACTTTCAGCAAAATTTCATGTAAAGCTGGGTCAGCACCTCTGAAGAGAGCTCATGTTGGTGCAGCAGCTCTTCCTTCAGCGCAGCTGTGCTTTTCCTGCTTGAGAACACTGTGGAACCATTTGCCATTGGGTCATTTCTGGGAACTCTCTCAAAACATACGAAAAAGTGGTGGTTTTCAACTCAAAACTTGCTGGTTGAAAAAAAACTCACCAAACTCCCTACTGGAATGTTTTTGTTTCTTTCCTGTTACAATTAACTAAGATGTTTCATAGGGCTGAACCCTTCCAAGCTGACAATAGCTTTTCCCTTCATGCAACAGTTGTAAATTAAGGTCTACCTCACACTCAGATGGTCTCAACACTTGTAACAATAAAGAGATCCTGATCATCTGGTGAAAAAAAGAAGAGAGAGTTTGATCAACTTATCCAGTCACAGCTGTTACTCATCCTCCAGCTTTTCACTTAACTCCACCTTTTGACCTTTTAAATCAAGGATACTGCTGAAGTCCACTTGGGCTGTGCTGAACTCTATTGGCAGATGTAGGAGTGATATCAAAATCAGGTCCCTTCAATGTGAGGTTTGGGTCAGTGGGGAAAAAACTTCTTAGTGGACTATAAATTATGTGAGTCTTATGAGTAATTCCCACAGAGGCATTGCTCCTTTTTCAATTCTTTTAGGGAAATAGGATGGAATTTGATCATTTCTTGTTTGTACAAAAAGCACCATCAACATACTGTTTACCCTTCCCCTGGTGTTGGATTAGCCATTTGAATCAAGAAGTATAAGTCAATGCAAACTTCTGTGCAGGAATAAGCTGGCTACCCCAGGTGTCTGCATCCCCTTTCACCCAGGTTGCTGATGGACCTAAAGTCTTGAAGATTAAGGTGAGGCTTTTATCCTTTTTATCCATGATTATATTCTACATCACAACTCAAGACTACAAAACATGTATTTAATCTGTGGTGATCACCTTATATGAAATAGAAGTATCTCTTCTCATACTCCCTCGAGTCTGTATTCACCATCTTGTTGTGCTGTGTGAGTAAAGTCATGAGGTTTTTGTTTGCAATCACCAGGCAAGTAACCTCCTAGAAACAGGCAAACACTCAATTCAGTTCAATTCACCTGTGTTTCATTAATTGGCTGGCTAATGTGAAATACATCTCCTAAAGCCACCCACAACCTGCAACTGAACACTAATGCAGGGAACATTCTCTCTCCTGAAGATGTTTGTCACTAATGAGCCTCAGGCTCCTTGCATAAGCCAATTTCCCATTGCACATAGCAATTATGTAAATGAAGGTGAAGTTTCTGATAACTTTCATTAGTTCCACTTGGCTCACAATTAAAAAAAATCAAAAACATCTTAAGAAATTAATTTCAGTTTGGGGAAAGAACTGGCTGCCTGGTCTAAAATATAAAAATATTTTATTTAAAAAAGAAATTTTAGATGGTCTTTCCTCTTTATCCCAAAAGACAACAATAAGTAGATGAAAGGCTGCCTTCAGATGATACTGTTCAAAGCATTTACCTCACTGTGTGTAGTCACTCAATTTCCTGTTGTAGCTAACTGCTGCCAAAACCAGGCACTGTGCAATGTAAACAGTGATCAACATTCTAGATTCAATCTATTTGACATGACATGAAAGCCTCCAAATTTTGTGAATGGCTTAGAGGCAAATCCATGATGTGAACATTTTTATGGCCTACACCACATCGTCACAGTGGAGTTCTCCACTTTTATCCCTCACAATGCTGATGGTAGATATTGTCCATGTTTCTTTTACAGGTGGGAACCTGAGGCATAGCATGACTTGGACCCATTTCCTCAGAAGGATTGAATATAAGTCAATGGAAATAGGCTTTTGAGGGACTTTGAAGATCTGAGTCTAGGTGTCTTGCCTAACACTGGAGAGAAGCTTGTTGGAGAGCAGGAAATAGAAGCCAGATCTCACAGTTCAGCGACAGTATGGATTCCCTTTTCCTCTCTTCCTGGTATTGTAGCAACTTCTATTACTGGAAATCAAAAAGCAAAACAATCTGCAGTTTTATTTGGTTTCATTAAAACATAAACCCCAATTCATCAGTAAAAATAAAGAAAACCTCAGCCTCCCTATTATAATCCATAAACAAAATAAATTCATTATAGAAATCTAAAGCTCTGCTTTTTCTTCCTGTGTGCATCAGTAGTATGAAAGCACACAGTATCTTCTCGTATCCTGTCAGAGATCCCTTGTAGTTTCTTCTAATCTATGCTTGAGACTCTGAGCTCTGGTGAGTGTATTTTCAATCAAATATTATTATGTCTAGTAATACAGAAATCCTTATTGTGATACTTGTGCCAGAGATGTTTCATATCCCACAAATATAATACCTACTTTATTAGTGGTTGAAAGGAGTTATTACACTACTTCCCACTACCTAAGAGGGAGAGAATTAACCCCTGACATTTCTGAGAAGGTCACATGGTGAAAACTCAAATCCTGACTTCCACATACTTCTTAGAACAGAGCCTACTGATGAGGTTACCCAGATCCACCTCACAGCAGTACTGCCCCTTGCTAGCATCCACTAGCTTTGAATAAAATTTTTGGGGTGAGATCTGTCATTTCTCATTTTAATCACAGAAAAGGCAGGCATCTAATTTAAGTTAGTGATTTGGGGGGGGTTGAGTGTTTTTTTTGTTGTTGTTTTTGTGCTTTTTTGTGGTTTTTGTTTGTTTGTTTGTTTGTTTGTTTTTATATCAGTGGCAAGAAATCAAAACCTAATAACAAGAAATCACTGTAACCTGAAATTTGTCCTTCAGACCTGTGGAGTGAAGTCTTTCCAGTCTTACTTATGAGGGAAAATTTGACTACAACCTTAGGCTGCTCTATCTGACTTCAAGACTGCCCAAATCAGTAATTATTGCCAAGATCTCCTCCTGAGATTGTGAGCTGCAGTCCAAGGCCAAGAGCAGCAGATAGAGATGCAAGATAAAATTCAAACCTATAAGGGGCATGGTAGGAAAGGTGCCTACATATGCAAAACTAAAATCTAAAGCAAGGTGATATTCACTTTTATAAGTCGTTTCTAGATGAAGTGTAAGATGAAGGATAACAGATGGATAGACATAAATAGACAAATCCGGGAAATTATCAGATGATATTAGTCAGCATGACTGGAAGTACTTTCAGCACAACAGTAGGCTGAACTTCCATGAGACCTTCATCTTCACCAAAGCACAATTGCTGTTGGAAAACCTTATAATATTCAGAGGAAAGGGAGGAAAATTACAGAAATAAAACTTGACATGATACCAACAGCTGCACAAGAGAGAATGGTGCAAATACTCCTAAGGTAAAAAAAAGCAAACTTCTGTCAGGCCAAGAGGCAGAACGAGTAACATGAGTATGCTGGCAAAGAGACATTCAGAACAAGTGCACTCTCTCAGGAGGTAAGTTAGTTCAGAGGATGCATTTATTAGGTTACATAACATACCAGGACAAAACCAGGCTCAAGATTTCAACATGTTTTTGTGCTTGGCAGTACAGACATGAGCTCTTGTTTACCTCACAAGAACTTGGCCTCAAAGCTGAATTAACTCATAATATTGAAACATGCTGAGATGTGCAGATGGAAAATGCTACACAGAAGTGGCAAGACCTCGCAGCTGTTAACGAGCAAATACCAAAATTCATTAATCAATATATTTCAGCTGTTTAAAATTGTTGTTTTTCCCCCACATTTTAATTGATTTGCTCTGTTGCTTTTGAAGACATAAATATGCACCTTCCTCTGTGCATATAACAGACATTTAAGCTCTAGTTTCCCAGAAAGTTGAAGGACATTGCCCAGTAAACAGGAAGGTGGTGTCTGACTACAAACAGCCCTAAGGTGCAAAAGGTATTAAGAGAAAAATTCCAGAAGCAGTATCTCACTGCATGTTTTATACTACTCAGGTACTGTGCAGAAGAGATGTAGCTAAGTTGGTGAGGGAACTGATTCTTGCTGTGTTAGATTTAAAACTCCTTTCCTGCAAACAGCCCTTCACTGTACACTCATCTCATCTGGTCTCTGTTTCATGTTCACAACAGATTGCACGTCCAAGCTTTGATGGACATGAAGGGTCATGGAGCAAGTGAGGCAGCACAGTCTCCTGCCTTGGGGTGTCGTCCTAAGCTCCAAGGCAGCCCTGCATTCATCTGTGCTCAGCATGTGACTTACTTTCTTGGACCTGGATCCAGAGGTGTCCATCACACATTAGGCACTCTGAGAGAAGTTTCCCATGTTGGAGTTCAGGTGAAATAATAATAGTTTTAATGGACATGTAAAAAAGTAGTTTTATATTTTCCTTACACATAAGAGAACAGGTCCTGGACTCCCTCTCCAATCCCTCACTAACCTACACAGGATTGCTGAGAGCCAGGACCTTCCACCACACTAACCCAACACCTTTGACCACGCTAACCCGCATTTCTTGCTGTGAAGGACTGTAGTACTGATGACACTCCAGAGCTACTGACTGTATGTCAAAAGCAGAAATTGGTTCACTGCTGAAGTTGTTTCAAATGCATATTAGTAAGTTCTGACAGGTTAATGTGTAGAGGTTTGGGAAGAATTATTCTCCTAATTTTACATGTGGTAGAACAGCTATGATGAAGTTGCAACACACTTTCATTTAGGACATCAGCCATATTTAAAAAACCTCCCACCTAGAAGAAAAGTCAGTGGTTTTAATTACACTAACAGACTCCCAGATTACTGTTATTACTGACACTCATTATGCAGTGTGTAGTAGAAATAGTAGGTCAAACAATTCCCGCTCTGGATCAGCGGTATTACTCCCTAAAATGTGAAACAACTGTAAAAAGTTTCAAGACCATAGATAATTATGTGCTCTCCGACATTGTCACATATCACGAAAAAAAAAAAAATCTCTTTATATCAAGTAATTAAGTTTCACAATGCCCTTATGATACAGCTACAATTAACCTCATTGCACATATGAGGAAACTAAAACAGAGCGAGGCTGATTGCTTAAGATCAGGGCTAGAAAAAGAGCCCAGCAACCACAGGAATTAAGGACTAGTAAACTCTTCTGGGTCCTCAACTCCTCCAGCAATTGCATACCACACAGACACATAGCTCAGTGCTACAAAGACTCAGGGGTTTTTATTTCTTCTAAGTTCTGTCCTGGGGTTCTGCTTCTGGTACTCACTGGCTTGAGAGAGTATATTGCATGGGGAGGGTGTTGGACATATGCACTGGGTACTACCCACATGTGCCACAGTTTCTTTTTTTGTGTGTGTTATTTAACCAAATTAAATATCAGGAATACAGGAATCTTCTCTACATCACACTTTCAATTGAGTCTCTTTTATAAAAACAACAAATGCTGAAATATTTTTGAGGACGTAAATATGGTAATAATTTCATGACTGTTTCTTGTAACATGATGAGAAGGGTTTACCCTTGTTCTTAGGGATATTGTGTTCATATCTTATACAGTTTTTCTATTTTTTGTTGTTGTTTTTGTTTAAATATCAGCTTTTGATACTAACAGCCAATGCCTGTTAGGTAAGATGCAATATCATTTCTTCAAGACAAAAAAAACCAGAAGATAGATCACCACCTCTCAGTTACATGTTTTTCTTCTCATGCTACACTTTCTACATTATTCATAGCATTTTAAAATACTCCTGTGAAATAGATCACTCAAAGTTATAGCCTCCAATATTAGAGTAAAAAATTATGGCCCAGAGTGGCTGGAGACTGACTTTATCACCTTCTACTCTGACACAGAAAGATGTAGTGAGTCAGCTACTCTACTGATCTCCCTACTACATGCAACCCTCAGAGGCACATTTAAATGGACACAGTGTAATTTCAGAGATTTTATGATCTTAACAGTGGAGAGGGTTCTGGTAACAAATTTTTAATCCCCCATATGTATGTAAGGGGAAGCATAAGTTACACAGCATCCGCAGTAGAATATGAACTTTTACCACCTGTCCGTAAAAGCCAAGCCTGTAATTTTGAACTTTCTTAGTTCCTACAGAATTCATAATATTGCATCATGTACTTTTATGCTACCAGTTGTATAATATAAAATCAAGATGAAATTATGGGTTTGTCAAATGTTCTTCCCCAATCTATCAAAACTTTAAGCAAGCGCTTATAGATGAGCAGGTTTGATTTAAGCCAAAAGGATTATTTTTAAGCTTCAAGTCACAAAACAGCATTTTACCACACACAGTTTTACAGCAGTCACTGGAGAAAGTATCTCGTTCTGACAGATCAGGTTATATTTAGAGGCTACATAAAGGGTGGAGAAAGTTGTTTCTTCATGGAACACAAAAGATGACCCAAATTCACATGATCCTGGATAGGGAAAAGAAGAAATCAAAACCCAAAATGTGGTTTTGTTCCCCTAAAGATTGCACCTCTCTGAGCCATTTGGTTTTTTAATTGTGCTTCAAGTGCTTCCCAATCATTGCTGCAAGTGCAAAGACAATATCAATTTTAAATTTTTTTAGGATACACCTTGCTTTGAATCTTTGGCAAAGGTGTGAAAACTTGGTATGAAATCCAAGACAGAAAAGGTACCTAAGTGACTATTTAAACAGATATTAATTCTGCATTTGGAAATTATTAGGAAAGGAAATATTAAGTTCCAGCCTTAGCTGTGGGCTCTGTGGTTTCACACCAGCAGAGAATGGGCAGCTAAAGAGGAAGAAGAGAGTTTGAATTGTTCTCTTATTCTTCAGTATGTTACAAAAAACATGAGATCTCATTCTCCTCCGGCCTCTACCTTCTTATCCAGTTTGTTGTAGTTTGCCTGACTTTCTAATTGCTTCGTTTTAATCATTTTGTTAGAGAGAGTGTGAGATCAGGTCTTGTAGGCAATTGTTCAAGGCTCTAGTTCAAACCAGATTCACTCTCCATGCAAAGCAAAAGTGGGTGTTCCAAATGTTTCTGCTAAAAAGTTATCCACAGAAAGCAGGACAATCAAGTGGAAATTGAAAAGAAAAATTAACCCCCTCCAAAAATACAAACCCAACTCAAAACCAATTACCTCACCCTCTTTTAAGAATTAATATTGAACATACTTCTACAAAGATGTGGCACAGTTCACACACTGGAGTTGTGCTTTGCACACAAAGAACTGGCTAAAGCTCTGTGACTTAAGTTTATAGCATTCCAGACTAGCTATAAAAATGGTCCTTTCTGGACATGAAAGAATTCATACACAAATCACCCATAACTTTCCCCTCTTGTTGTGACATCATTATCCTACCTGGGACATAACTTTTCTGCAGATACAATATTTTGAGTCAACTGCTAGGGGGTATATGTCTTTCTCTATTTGGATTCCTGTTGTTTATCTTGAATGTTTTGAAAGTTATTAAATTATATAATATATTTGCATCTTTGCAGCAGTGCTATCATTTTACAGATAAGAGACAGTTTGTCCTGCTGTCTGTGTTCCCTCTTTTAATCTCTAGACTGCAAGATCTTTCAGTGCAGTCCCTCACACTGATATCAATGGGAAATTAAACCAACCAGCATTCCTTGGATAGAATAGTAAATTAAGGAAATCCTTCTGAAAGGCCCACAAATACACCCAAAGGCACAGAAAATTCTCTCATTTTTCTTATTTATGGTCACATAATGTCACACATCAGAGGTATCATCTACAGACTAATATCCTAGAGGTCAGTTAATAGCACAGAATGCTTTGCTGAACCCCAAATTCAGTTTCTGGTTCATCAAAATTCAAACTTGGCTTCTATTTCCCAGTATATTTCTTGTGCATTTGTGAAATTAATGGTGAAAATATAATAATAGTTTTAGTCTTACAAAATATAAATAAACAAACTACACCACTTCCACAACTTCATTTTCAATTAATAAATCACTGTGCCACTTTGGAAGGAAAATATGAACTCATTTTTTACATAATACAGCAGATTTTTTTTCCTGTTAGTGTCAGAATTAAGTTCTTAAAAAAAAGAAAAAAAAGGAAAAGAAAAGAAAATATGAAAGCTGTTCTCACACTGGAGTCTTCTCCTTGCTCTTATTTTTTACCCTGAAAAACCATTCAAGAGCACTATGCAAAATTCTGAATCAAGATATTATCTTTGCTTCTTTGCTGAAAAAGACAAGAGCCCCATTTTCTTTCTATGTTGACTATGTTGCCTTTCCTACCTTTTATTAATACTTCCTTATTTGCATACATATATGAAGGCACAAACTACAATCACAGCCTTTTTGTGCCAGGCCTTTCACAAACACAATGGAAAAGTCTGTCTCTGCAAAGTTCCTGCAACTTCTATTATAGTAAGTGGACAGAAATAGGTGTGATTCAATTAATCTTAAAATAGATATGTTAAAATACTCCCTAAATTACCTGTTTCTCTCCTCTGGCTATAAAAGGAGACTGGTTGATTAGCTTAGGTGGAGACACTCACAGCATAGATATCATTAGTTAGATATGATTATTTTTACCCTTAGTCACAGATTTCCAAGGCTTCTTCCATCTCACAGCCATAGCTCAGGTTACAGATGATTTATTGCCTGCCTTTCAAATATGGCTTAACACATCATTACAAGACAACTATTTCCTGCTAGTGTAGAAAGCTCGGTGAAATAAGGTTTGTTAGAAAACTTACATATGAATCATGCAAAATACTCTCCCCAGGGAAGAACCACTATTACCTGTATCTGGCAAGAGTATATACATATGTTCTAACTAATGAATCTTCACTTCTTACATAGTAACTGTCATGTAAACTGACATCTGTCATCTATAGATCTCAGGATATTTAAATCCTAATTTTTCTAAGATTTTGTACATCCCATGGTCACCAGGACAACTCAGATATCTGCTGAGACTTTTTATTTATCACATGGGTTGTGTAGCAAAATCTTTATTGCAGCATTACCTGCTAAATATGAAAGTAAACACAAAGACACTGAGTTGAATGAGAATGTAATCAGGCTAAATCATCTTACTGAGGAACCCCCTAACACAGGGCTACAAGTGTGTTGCATCCTCCTTCATATAATCACTCACTCCCTTCTGCATTTTAGATCCATACAAGATCATCCCTTAATTAGTGACTCATAGCCTTCAACAAAGATTCCTGCAGCCCTTCTTTTGGGAGTTAAACTCTCTGAAAAAGGTAGAAGGCAGCTTTTAGAGAAACAGCAAGATGACAGCAGAAAAAAACAGAAGACACCATGTTTGGTGGGAGTGTTGATATGCTGGAGGATGGAAGGCTCCACAGAGGGATCTGTTAAGCCTGGATCAGTGGGCTGAGGCAAATTTTATGAAGCAGTGAGATGAGGGTTGGTCTCTTCTTCAAGGTAACAAAGGCGAGCACAAGAGCAAATGGCTTCAAGTTGAGCCAGGAGAAGTTCAGATAGAATATTAGGAAAAAATTCTTCATGGAAGGGGTTGTCAAGCATTGGAATAGGCTGCCCAGAGAAGTGGTTGAGTCATCATCCTTGGAGGTATTTAAAAGTCACACTGAGGGAAAGGGGTTAGTGATGGACTTGGGTTAATGGTTGGACTTAATGATCTTAGGGGTCTTTTTCAAACAAAATAATTCTATGGTTCTATGAAAACACTCAGTTGTGGTATTATATATGTATTTCTTAGCTAATATAAATCCAGCACAGGAGCATCTCCTGCAGAATTTTCTAGTATTTTTGTAGATTTCTGTGCAATATGTCATAATCTCTCTGATACATCCTACCTCAGGGGAAAATGAGGTTATTAGGGTTGTCAGTTACACTTGATACAGTCCCAAGTTCACACTGCAATCAAGAGATGCAGGACAAACTTTCAGTTTTATCTGTCTTATCTGTAGAAAGACAATATACCTGTTTTTCAATCTTAGCACTAAATCTACTGCACTAGCAATCCAGATACTTGTTCCTCATGGGAATTTATAGGTCCGTGAACAGTTAAGACAAACCCTGGTTTTGGTTCTGATGACAGACTTGAAGGAGCTTTGTTGGTAAAACAGAGTTGCCTCCTGTATAGAATTCTGGGTATATTTTGTGGTTTTGGGTTTTTGTTTGTTTGTTTTGGTTGGTTGGTTTGGGGTTTGGTTTTGGTTTTTTTTAATTCTGTGAGAGAAATAAATTTTTATATGCTAGTTTGTAACAGTTGATTGTCAATATTTTCATAATGTAGTGCAAGCTATCCATTTTCTAATGCAATTTTGTGTTTTTGGCACTCAGTGAACAGGAAATATTAGATCTTACCGCAGACTTTAAGCTGTGACATGATTTTTAGTTTGCCTGTTTTGACATCCCACTTCCAGACATAATTTTCTATGGAAATTTTAGTGTTCCAGACTAAAGAAAAAATAAATAAAGACTAAACCAATACTACTACCCAGTGACTTCTGAAAATGTAGGCTCTGAAATCAACAAACCAGGGCTGAATATGCCACATTTATCTGCATGTACTGAGTTGCAAATCTGCTTTTAAGAAGGTTTGAAAACTCAGTTGCTGAAGGTTGAAAACACACATACTTTAGCAGAGGAATGCTCACACAGACCCTCCAGGGCTAAAATAAGCCTACTTGGAAAGTGCAAAGACAACATTTTTCAGGCATGAACTCATTCAATGCATCATCATTTTCCCATTTAAATGTTTGAAGAGACTTGTTTTAGTTTTAAAATATTATGTTTAGCATATTTATATTTAGACTAAGTGGAGAGGTTATATTTAGGATAAATAATTTCTAAAGGAGACACCATAATTTTAAAATTGCTTGATCAAAAGTTCAGAATGTTTTCCTCCTCAGCATGACTTTTCTGAGTTGAATCCTTTATCTTAACCTTGCCTTTTGACATTTTGAGTTAGTCTCATGGAAAGAATTACATAAAACTAGCTCTCTATCCATACATAGATTCAGTGATGATAAAAAGTAAGTTGTACTATTAATTTCCTTGTCCAAAAGATCCTAACATAAATGCAGTCTCTTCTCACTGATTTGTTCTATAAACCAAGGTTCATTTCTCAGACATACTGAAATGTGAAATGATAGAATAACTGACCCACTTGGGATCAGCAGAAAGTTTTCTTCCTTAAATAATGCTTCATTGAAACAAACAGGATCCATGCTTTTTGTAGTGTTTACTTCTGTCTCTAAACTCATTGCTAGTTCCCTAGGAGCCATGTTTAGTTAGAGAATTCATATCTGAAAAGAATTTTATTCTTCAAAAACTTACGTAATTATTAATTTGTTGTGTCCCATGGCTGTGTAGCTGACACTCCAAATATTTATTCCAAATATTAATTCAGGTGATCTAATTCCCAGAGTAAAGTAAGACATCACAATAGGACATCACATAGCTTTTCACCAGTGCAGAGCACAAGGAGATTTGTCTGGGTGCAATTTACCACTGGATTGGTGTAAATGGCTCATCAATGTTTAAAGCAGTAGTGGAATTTTAAGGATTCTCTAGACCAGATCGTACATTAGACTGAAGGCAGCAAGGATCACTGGGGGAAAGCAAAGGCATGTAAGTGAACCTGGAAGAATAGAAAGCTCTGTGAAGGTCCAATTCACACAGGAGTGGTAGGTCTGAAACAGCTGTATGGCTCATTTAAGAGAAATACTGTGTTGGCTCTCTGCACATGAACAAGTGGATTCTCTCCCTGCCAGACCTTCAGGTGACCACTGATGATGAAGTTTTGTGTCTCAGAGTCACTGTCCAGGGTTGTGGCATGTGTTGGTGCTTATAGACCCTTCCTAGTTTTGTCTTTCTCCATTAACCAGGCCTCAATTTAAAGCTGGGATGCTGTTCAGCATCTCCAAAACTGTGGCCTACCCACTGCCATCTGCGTGATTGGACCCATGTTCTGGAGGGGCAAAGTGAGAGCATCCAAATTATTTTAGGGTCTGTAATGGAGAATCTCATAGCCACAAATTTGTCTTTTCAGCTTCCATCCTTTGAGGCACTTATGAAAGGCCTTGACTGAAAGACAATTGAGAAATGCACACAGAAGTAGCACAGCAATCAGAAAGGTCCTCAGTTTACTCCTTTTCATTTTTTTCTCTGTTTCTTTCTTCTTTTCTGTTGGAATATCATGGAATTAGTTCTGTTTAGATTGTGAATTAAAACAAGTGTTTGACCATAGAATCACAGAATGGTTTGGGTTGGAAGGGACTTTAAAGATAATCTAGTTCCAGCCTTCTGCCATGGGCAGGGCCCCATCCAACCTGGCCTTGAGTGTTGGGATGGGGTGATATGATCTCGCAGATGAAGTATTCTAAGACAACTCATCCCCAAAATGCCTTCTCTCACAGTGAAGTCCCCTCTAGATATAATTTGTATTTATCAGATATTCTTCATTATGTATATAAAATACATATTTATTCTCAGATTACTTATAATCAGCATTGAAAACAAACCCATGTTCTTGCTAAAGCATAAATTTCTTCCCCCTTTATTCATGCTTCAAAAGCAGTAACCTTATCTCCACTTAATGGAGGCAGAAATTACCTTTCTAAAAGTTATTGGAACTAATGACTGCAATTTCATACTGTTCCACAAGTCATGGTGACATTTCTTCTTGCTCTAATGAGCAACTAACTGCAACTACTTGTTTTGACTGCATTAAGAAGCCATTTACAAGAAAAGGTTTCACTTTAATAATTGAAGCCAAATTCCTTCTCCGAGAACTTCTCTGAAATAGTCAAACACTAATGAAGACATTAAGATAACTACTTGTTTATTAAAAACAGACACAAACAGTTAATTATGGAGTATATCAGAAATGTAAATAACCCTTCAAATTATGTCTTAGGTGCAAGGTAGCCAGAGATCAACCTTTAATTTATTGGAGAAGGTTTTCAGTGTTGGGTGTTCATGAACCTCTGTAGTGCAGACACAGGTTACAGCAATGTTCTTCATTTTAGGCACATGGTTTAGTGGTGGACTTGAATATGTGAGGTTAACAGTTGGACACGATCTTAGAGATCTCTTTCAACCTACATGATTCTATGATTCCATGATTTTCTGACATTCCTACTTTTTTTTTCCATTGCATACCACAGTTCAAATTGTGCTCCTCGTTTCTTGTCACCTAATGTCAGATATTCCATTTTATGAAAAAACATGAAACTGTGGATAAAAAAGAGTTAATGTTTAATGGTAATCACAGCTATTTTTGTGTGACTTTTCTGGAACAAATCTTGTATCTTATCTCCATCCTCTGCTTTGGATGAGACAAATGAAGAACCACATTCTGTGGTTGTCCTTCACTTTCTGCACCTTAAGACAAGAACCCAATTTAATTGACTAAAATTAGATGGACGATGTCTACAGTCTAATGAAGACTAGCATGGCAGGCAGTAATTTTTCTTTAGTACTTTATATTACTTGAAAATACATTTTCAGGCCAAGTTTAAAAAAATATTTCTCTGTTTCAAGTTTTTAGAATTGGTAATGTGGTACTTCCAGATGGAGGGAAAAGAGAAATCAGGACTCAAATCAAAGTCCTGAGTAATTTCTTTAGTTGTATGCCATGCAAAATATTTTTTTTCTTAATGTTCACCCATCAAAACAATTTCCTTGATCTGTAAGGTAAACAATTGGGGAAGGACATATGCAAGTAATTGTCCCTACTTGCAGTGCATGACTGAGACATAGTGGGTTGAAAACCAGAATTTATAAAAACCCCCTTACTGCAACTTTCACTACGAAAGAATAATTCTCTTTTAAAACAGTAATGCATCCAAGTGGTGTGTAGCCTAATGCAAAACACTGCAGAGGAAATAAAAAAATATATTTTACCTGAGATTTTGTTTATCTGGCAACTTCAACAATGTAATTCACCCTCATATTCTTTGTCAGTAATAGTGCTGCTAAGATTTATCCCATGCCTATTATCTTTCTCATCTAGTCCTTATCTATATTGTTCTCTTAGTCTTCACCCTTCTACATTCTTTAAAATCAGAAAATCAAGATAAAACACCTAATCCTAACTGTTTCTGAGAAGTAATCTTTCTCACACTTTTTTTTTGTGTGCTTATGAGTAAACTTAAAAATAAAAGTGCTTTACAGATATATTTTTAAGGTAAGCTCCTGCAGTCTTTCAACTTGTATCTATAGCCTGAAAACTGATGAATGACTGTATGTTCATTATTTCTATGAATCCCTGTCCCAGAATTTTTATGGTAACCTAAAAATTATGGAAGACACTTACTGGATCATAAGACAACTCAACCAAGGAGTTAATTATACAAATGTGCTACTGTGAGATGGCATATTCACCTTCCTTGTTTCTTTGTCTGTTCCTTGCTTGAGTCACACAGATTCAGCCCACTGTTTGCTGCAGGTGGACACCATCCCATGGCAACATTAACAAGCCATGCTGCTGAAAAGCACCAGAGGCAAAAGCCCCATAAATCCACTCAGAAAGAGTTTAACTTCAAGATATTATCTGCATTAGCTCAGCTCTGCAGGACTGATGCTGAAGCCAACGAAGTTTGTGCTGTTATGAGTTGCACAAGAACAAGCAGAGAGAAAAATTGGTTCTTCACTAGCTCAAAGCAGGCTGCATCAGTACTGGTATCTATTCAAAGACATGAAACTAAATTTCGAGGAGGTTCAAAACCTTCATGAAAGCAACTAAAGACTGTCCACAACAAGCCTTGTTCTCTCTGTCCTTTTCATTGCTCAAAAATGAGAGTCTGAAACCTGATTCCTGTGGGGAACAGCTAAAGATGCTGGGGTTGTTTGGTTTGGAGAAAAGAAAAATCAGGGGAGACCTTATAAGTCTTGGTCTCTTCTCCTAGGCAACTAGTGATCACAAGGGGAAATGGACTCAGGGTGCACCAGGAGAGGTTCATTTGGAGGAATTTCTTCCCTGAAAAAGTAGTTAAGCATTGGAATAAGCTTCCCAGGGAAGTGGTGGAGCCACCATCCCTAAAAGTGTTCAAAAAATGAGTAGACATGACACTCCACAACATGGTTAATGGCCATGGTGGTATTTGGACTTGATGATCTTGGAGATGCTTTGCAAACTTTATGGTTGCATGATTCTATGAAAAGTCACCAGCCAGCAGTCTTATCTTGTCTTTAAGGAAACCCATTTTGCTAAAATACTTAGAAGAATGAATGAAATGTATATATTTTTCTGAATATATATATATATATATGTGGATATGTAGGTATCTCAGTGTATGCCTATTTATACACCCTGACTCAAAACAAGCTGATGTGCAGCCTTGATGACATAAGTGACCAGACCACAGGGGCTGAAGCACAGCTCTCCTCTCATTTGACTGAGCCACATAGCACATTCTCTTCCCAAAACATAGACAGGCTCCAGCCAAACTGTAGACCATGGAGTAGGTCATCAAGGCATCCTGTACAACCTGTCAGTGCTGTGCCATAGATGGAGTCCTTTATGTACATTTGGTTGGTCACCACCAAGGGACACAGATTTCATGTTGCACTCAGCTGAATTATTGAAAACTCCATGGGCTTTTGCCTCTTGCTAAAAACATCTAGTGGGAAGCAAACATTGCTAATGCTGCCAGCTCACTAGGTTTTATTATAAATCCTCAAAGTTGAATAAAAATAAAAAGCCATGTGCATTGGAAGATAAATACTTTGTCTTATTTATTTTATATATTTACATATTTTATATATTTTATTACTGCATATATTCACAGATTTTACTATATAAATTTACATAATCATTTTCAAAATATATTTTCAGCTTTCACAGATTCTGAAAACTTGATACGGGAAAGATTAGAAATAATTCCCTTACACCAAACACATGAATTTCACTTATTTTATAGTCATTCTTGCTGGTGAAGCAGGAGTTTATTCACTATTTTATAACACACTTGTTTTGTTGTAATGTTACTTTAATAGAGGTGTCTTAATGAAATATGTACAGCAATTTAATTAGTCCTATCCCAGTTTACCTCCATACTGAGAGAGGTCAGTGGCATGAAAACAAAACAAAACAAAACAACCAAACCAGCATGGCCTGTGTGCCTTTAAGTTCAGTCCCATTAAATGATCCTTTCTTGCAGACCTATGAAATCAATTAGAAAGTACTTGCAAAGATAGCCAAGGAGAAACTGTTTAAATCCTTAATGGCTTAAATATCCTCCGTCTTGCTGTCAGCCCTGTAAAGCTGTTAGTCCACTCTGGATTGCATTAGCACTCCAAAAGTCAACTGCTAATCCTGTAACTGCACGGCCTGTCTTGGCTCTCCTCTGCCTATACATCTGCATTAATTGTTTCCAGGAAAGGTGAAAGAAACTTCAGCATTGTCTCGATACTGAAAATGAATGAGGGAGAAGAAAATACTATTCTGTAGAAAAGGTAAATATAAAAACAGTTTCTTCTGAACTGGAGTAGCTTCGCTGTTATATTTTTTGTTATTGAGTGTTTTTTTTGTCTCAAGAAAGTAAAATTCTAGCTGTCGTCATATTGTCATTAGTATAAGACTACTTATGCCACAAACTACTGTAATCTGAGGACATTTCAAAAGAGCAAAGGAATTCCATAGGATTCTGGCGATGCCAAGGGTAAATTCCTTTGGAATATGATGAAAAATAATTTTCTTTCGTCCTTGAGAATTTTTCACAACAATAAGCTTTTTCCAAACTTAGACTACATATATAGATTATATATTTATTGATTTGGGGGGAAAAAAAGAACCACCAGATTTTGAGTTTGGGGATTTTTTCATGTGATTTTTTTTTTTTTTTTTGAGATTTTGGTATTTTATACAAATAAAACTTGTCTAATAATTTTCCAATTTAATTTAAACAGACTTCCAAATTGAACAATAGAAAGAAAGAAAGAAAGAAAGAAAGAAAGAAAGAAAGAAAGAAAGAAAGAAAGAAAGAAAGAAAGAAAGAAA
>JAWWEV010000083.1:146384619-146409648 GCA_035583235.1 Hafferia zeledoni
ACAGAACGAAAGAAATAAATAAAGAAAGAAAGAAAGAAAGATAGAAAGAAAGAAAGAAAGAAAGAAAGAAATAAAGAAAGAAAGAAAGAAAGAAAGAAAGAAAGAAAGAAAGAAAGAGAGAGAGAGAGAACCTTAAATACATAAAGGAATATTAAAGTGGAAAACTGTCAGCAAGGAGCCACATATAAGAGAGAAGTTTGCAGATAAGATGGTGAGAATTTCCTATACTTTTCTGACAGACACAAGACCAACTCATCCCCAATACCAGAACAGAGAGATGAGCAACTATTGATCACTAGGAAAACCCAGGTTTGGATCCAAATCCAGTCTCACCTTTCCCCCTACACACTCCTCCATCCTACCCCATGTACAATCATGTTACATTCCTCTGGGATCTACTCACCTGTCTGTGCTCCAATCGTAGCAAACAGCCTGTGAGGAATCCTGGATGGAATCTTCAGTCCAGCTCTTATCTGATAATATCTGGGGAGAAAGAATGAAAAAATTACACGCTGTTAGAGAAGTGACCACTTGATCCAACCTGAAATTCTGTTAATCTTGTGCTTCTGGACTCTAAAGTGCTCAAGAAAACAGGTATGCTCAGGAATACTGGATCTTTTCTCCTGCTTTTTAGTTTTAACTAAAGTGGTTTTAATCTGGTCTCTCCTATTAGTGGACATAATGGCCTGATGGGGAATGAGGAAACTGTGAAAAACTCTTGGTCTCCTGTAGGGAAAAGAGACATTGAGAAACATCTATGGTAAAAAGCAGTGAGATCAGACAAGGAGTGACAAAAATTTAATACATAACAAAAAAAGAGGAAACTTCTGTGGAAAGAACAAAAGTTCGAATCTCCCATCTAAGAATATTCAAATTATACATAATGGTTATCATTGTGCTGTTCCATGTCGAGGTTACCCTATTGAGAATATGTTAGCATTAATCATTTGCCCAGAGTGGGTGTGGAGTTGCCCTAACTAGAGATACTCAAGAATTGTCTGAAATGATGCTGCTTGAGCAGGGAGGTTGGACCAGACAGCCAACTGTTGTCCCTTCCAACCTGACCCATTCTGTGATTCTCTGAGTCATATCTAAACCAGTTGTATTTTGGTTGTTTGCTATCCCATAGGGGATAGAGTGTTAGATGAACAAAGGCAGGAAAAGAAAAAAATCAGCAATTTCACTGGCTTAAGCTACACATGGAATCATAGAGTCTCCTGAGTTGAAAGAGATCCACAAGGATCATCCAATCCTACCCTTTTAGAGGATAACATCAGAATCAAACCATCTGCTGAGAGTATTGTCCAAAGACTTCTTGAACACCGGCAGGCTTGGTGCTGTGACCACTTTCCAGGGGAGCCTGTTCCAGTACTCAAAATATAAACTCAGTCTAAACAGAGAATAAATTTCAACCCAGCCCTCCCTGATTACCAATTCCATGGATGAGGGATAAGAGGCACTGTACAGCACAGTACCTAATCCAGTACACTGTAGCTCAGGATATCTCCACCTGTTTGCAGATCTCACACTGACCTGCTGTGACACCATGTTGGTGTTCATCTCCTGTTCTCTGCATTTTCCCTCCTTTGGTTTCTTTGTAAATTCATCATATCTCACAAGTATTTGCAGATGTTTTTAGCCTAATTTTTGTTCAAGCCTCTGAATAAAAAGTTAAACTGCAACTTGGAAAGGTCTACCAAGCAACTAGACATGTTATGACACTTAGCAGAATTATTTCCTTAGAAGAGTACATCTGTATGTGGATATGAACTGGCGAAGAGAAAGGCTGAGAGAATTGGCATTGCTCAGCCTGGAAGTAAGTGTCCAAGGCCAGGCTGGTTAGGCCTCTGATCAACCTGATCTAGTGGAAGGTGTCCCTGTCCATGACAGGAGCATTAGAACTAGGTGACCTTTAAGGTCCCTTGCTACCCAAACCATTCTACAACTCTATGAAAATGCCAAGTTTTCAGTGAACACCTGTATGAACAGCAGCACATACAGGTTACATTTACTAATAACACCTTGTCTAGGTGTGTAATAGTGGGTAAACCAAACATGTCTCTCTAGGTAAAAAGGAGAAGAAAGGGAAGAAAAGACAAAACAAAACAAAACAGAAACACCACTCCAGAGGCAATTTTGTCATGGTCCTTCACAGATAAAAGCCCACATTACTCTGCCTGGCAGGTCCTTGTGTTTGGATATAATTCCAGCACAATCTTTGACATTTTTAGGTATCTGTTTTAGTCAGAAACATGGGCATTAAAACTCTCCATTTACATTTTAGTTTTCAGAAAAGAAAATAAAATCAGCTCAGATTCTAAATACACACAGTATCTGCTTAAACATAACAGCAACAAACTATAAGCTGCCTGATCTTTTTCTCCCTTATGCTGTCTTTGCACTATGCCGGAGTTTTTAATTGATAGCATTGCTCCTGATTTCTTCTAGAGCAAGTACAAGAACTATGCTTTAAGACCCTTTAAATTTTCATTACACTTATATGCAATATAATTTTTTAACTGATAAAAGTACCCTATTTGGACTAGCAATAAAGTACTTCCAAATACCATTAACATGGTATTAAAGTGGAAATGCACATTAGTGTTACGGGACATTCCTCAGAATGTAGATATCAAAGTTTTACTATGTGCCCATTCCAATAGACCCATTCCAAAGAGTAACATCCTACAGATGTCTGGCCACTTCTTTTGGATTCTTGCTGCTTAAGATTGGGGTGGGTTATCCTTGGCTAACACCCAAATTCACAGCCACATACTCTCTCACTCTGCCTCATCAACAGAGTAGAGGGAGAAAATAGGTTGAAAAATAGGATGGGCAGATCACTCATCAGTTACTGTCACAGGCAAAACTGATGGAACTTGGGGGAAATTCATTTAATTTATTCACAATTAAGTAGTAAGAAAGAAACACGAACTAGAAAATAACAACTCCCTCCACTCCACTCCCTTGTACCCAGGCTCAGCTTCACTCTTTCTGACTCTTCTCTTTCCAAGCAGCTCAAGGGGATGGGGATGGGAGTAACTGTCAGTCCATAACAGCATCTCTCCAGGTGCTCCATCCTCTTCACACATTCCAATGTGGATGGTTCCACAGGCTGCAGTTTTTTCAGGAAATATCCATCTGCCTACCTACTGCCACACTATCATAATATCAGCCTTCCCTCATCATGTGTCTCATGTTCAAAAGAACCTCAAGCTTCCTAAATACTTCCATTAGGAAAACTGATTTCCTGTGCCTTGACTGGTGTTTCAGATTAACACTGTATATAGGTGCCTAAGGTGGGAGTTTCATATAATGGAATCATAGAATTATGGAATGGTTTGGGCTGAAAGGTGTAAGGACATGGAGGAGATCAGTCTTGATTCTCTTTTAACCATTCCCTAAATTTTGGTAAATTCATTTGAATGTCAGAGATATTCCAGAAGTTATAAAACGATGTCTTCCTGTGTTCTCACTAAATTTAACAGCTCAAAACAAAAACTGAATAGAAAAGTCATAGAAACCTAAGGAAATCTCAGTCTAAGGTCAAACGATAAGGTTAAAGGTCCAGATAAAGAAAGTTAAGGGTAGTTAACTAGTGTAGTGGAGAGCACTTCTGTCTTTGAGTCCCAAGGTTTCAAGTTCAAGTCTCAGTAGAAACAGCCTCAGCAGTTAAATGCCTCCCAAGTGATCAACAGTTAAGTACTTTCTTTGTTAATTACTGGCATGGAAACAAAAGGGGCAACCTGGCCCCACCCAGGTGATCAGGAGTCAACTACTCTCTTTGTTAACTACTGGCATGGACAGTTAATGGCAGGGGAGAGAATTTACATAATAATTCCAAACTACAACAAAAGAGAATCTGGATATTTTTTTAATAAAAATAATGACATTAATCAGTGATTAATAAATTATTTTTTACAGAATGTTTGCACCTGATCACAAAAGGTCTGGTCTTGATAAGGCAATGGCATAAAGAAATTCTGGTATAAATCATGATGGAATTCAATACATTCTTCTTAAAGAAAAGCTTTAGAGAATGGTCTTTTGCTTAAAAGATGCAGGAGGCTTCTAAATATCCTATTGTTGGTTCAATTGTACATAAGAGTGCATTGCAAAGACTTGCACCTCAAAGTAGTGTCATGGGTGGTCAGTTGGATTAACAGCAGAGGGTAGGAATGTAGAGAACCTCAGATCAAAGCTCTAAAAACCATGAAGGCATCCTTATTAGATTTTCACCAGATTTCTTATTGTCCAGTTAAAATAAACAACCTCCATACAGGAAACTGAATAAAACTCATTACCTGTTTTTTTTCATTGTTTGTTGGGGGGGGATGCGGAGGGAATGTTCCTATTTTTAAGCCACATGTTACATATTAAAATCATTAGGCAGGCTAAGATTATCCCTTTCTCCTCAAAGCTTCCTCTGAGCCTTTGAGGGCAGGGAGAAACTGTCAAAGAGTGACTTTATAACTAAGCAAAATCAAAATATGTAAAGGTTCTTGCTCTCACACTGTGAAGCTGGATGTTACTTCATGGTAGCTTGTGCATTGTAAGGAGGGTTTTGTTCATCAAAATACAAACCACTGCAAAACACATATGATTTCTTCAGCAGCAAACACAGGTTCTCCACTTCCCCATCTGATACACCTCTTGGTTGTGTCAGTATGAGTGGCAGTGAGACCAAAATAGAAAACAAAAGCATGTTAACATGAGGATAAATAACAAATAAAACACTATTAAGATCTGGTTATTGAAAGATGCCTCTGCTCGAATTTATGTGTAAATGAGACCATATGCTGAAGCCAGTAACATGGATTTTATTTAACAATGACTGTGAGGTAGAGTTACAGAAAGAGATAAAAAAGAGAGATATCAAACAGAAGATAGTCACCACCTGTGAATCCAGAGGCATCCCATCGTTCACCCTGGACTTCTCAGTGGTGGGGGTCCCAAGGCTGTTCAAAACTTTTCACTATTTATAAATTCTTTTAAACAAAGGAATTAATGCTCATTGGCTACACAGTTCTCTTGTTCTATTGGTTAAATGATTCCCTCTCTTCTAATGCCAATTAGTCCCATGCTCACTCTTGCTTTTCTGTCTGTTTCTTGAGCTGGTGGTCATGATCTCCCCCCGCCAGAATGACCCTTTACCCAGTTGGAGCTGATTTCAGCACAGTTGTTCAGTTTGCTTTCCTTGTGGCCCATACATTCTGCATTCTTTGTGTCAGTTATCAGTCATACATTCTTCTCCCCAAGCTTTGTTAAGCTTCCCTTAGGTCTGTGATAACACTTGGACAATAGCACCACATTTATCTTATCTCAAGTTCCTGCTGTGGGGGTTGACTCACAGTCCAAGTTCCAGGTATCCTCAGAGGCATATTTGTGGGACTTTGATGGTTGCTGGTGGTCAAAGATGGCATCTGTCCCATAACTTGGGGTGATCTTTGTTTAACCAGTTATAGGTATACAAGCAGTTGTTTCTTTACCCAGGTTGCCAGAGTAGAATTTTTTGCCTGGATGCATTACTCGGGATGTGCTGACCAGATCTCACCTCTCTCAGGCCTGGAGTCAGCACCATCCTGTCACTGTATTCTGTGCTTACCTCATGGTGAAGTCCTTCTGTGGTAACAGTGTTTGAGACAGGCAACTCGGCTCTTTAAGTCCTGACAAACACTTTGTCAGTGCTTATACAAAAAACCCACGCTGTTGAATGGCTGAAAGATGTGCTCAGTCCCTGCTAAGGGACAGGAGAGGGAACAGCAACAGTCTGGAAGAGGTTTTGATTAGATATTAGGAACAAATTCTTTACTGTGAGGGTGGTGAGGCACTGGAACAGGTTGCCCACAGAAGCTTTGTATGCCTTGTACCTGGAAGTGTTGAAGGCCAGATCTTCCCCCCAAATGTGTGGGGAAGGATTGTCTGATATTGATATGGAGATATTGCCTCTAAAAATAACAAGCTATTTTGCTTGTAGAACCTTAGTAGAAGTGGCACATGAATTGGACACTTGGTAATACAGCAAATCCAAGAAATCTATAAGGGCACAGAAGGACTGATGATAAGCAGAAGCCAGGGAGTCATTTTGCAAATGGATATCACTTGACTCCCTGAGTGTGGTCCCAGAAATGCACATGACTTTATGACAGATTTTAAGGAAAAGATTATTTAAGAAATAAATGAGAAACTGCAGTACAATTCCTGTTTTGCTGCAATTAGGCTGAGTCTGGCTCATTAAAGTTAGACTAGGCAGTACCTCTCTCTGAGTTAACAGCTGGTTTGTATTTTTTTTTCTTCCTTTTTAAAGACAAGAGCAGTGTAGAAAAGCTTATTTAGACTTCAGTGAAGTAGGGACAACATGGAAAATCACCAGCTAATGTGGAACAGGAGCTGTGAAGGGAAGATCAGGAAACAGCAAGCTGGTTTTAAGAACTAGAGGAACTCAGTAACTTAACTCTGCAAAACACAGAGCAATCAGATCCACTCTCCACCTAAAAATACATTGGGAGGGAAAATGCCAGGAAGAAAAGAGTGAGGTACAAGAAAGTACAACTTTGGTACAAGAACAACCACATCTAAACTGACCATGAATAAATCCAGTTTAGACATAAGAAGCTGCAGCTGGCAAAGGAGCAAGACTGTAAAAAAGCCTAAAAAAACTCCTAACAGAAGCAGCAATGAAAAAGCCAATTTGTTTTTAAAGGAAGCTCTGTAAATTTCCAAATGATTTATAGGACATGGATCCTACTTATTTGCAGGACAATATACTTTATGCAGGCAGTAGAGACTACTCCAAGTCCCTTCTGTCTCACAAGATAAACTGCATGGATCACTAGAGTAACAATGAATTTTCCATCCTCACCTTCACTGGCTAATTGTGAATTGCTCATCTTTAAAATTAAATAATTTAAATAGCCCCTTTGTTTTCCCATGCCTGGACACATGTTAAGCCCTGATGACCTGTACTGACTCACACAGAATGCTGACAGACCCTCCCTCAGGATTCTGACGCCACTAACAGATGTGTTGGGTGACACTGCCTCTTCCTACCTCCTTCTTCAAGAAGCAGAGTTGCTGACCCTTTTCAATCTCTTGACATTGAGGTGCTCACACATCCTCTCCTAATGTTAGGATAATAAAATGTTTTAGCTGCAGATAACTCATCACATCATCTTGTGATCTAACCATACCACAGGGCAGTACCTAATTCTAGAGGATTTACATCAAAACTAAGAGAGATGGATCAAGAGAGTAGGGTGATACTAGCCTTGTTACTGACCCTTTGGATTCCATTGCTTCCTCCTTTCAAATTAATACCAGAATATCTCAGCTCTTTTCTCCTGCAAGTTGTTGCCTCCTTGTCTTCCTTCACCATTGACTGGTAATGACATTGTAACACCCAGGTTAAGAAGGGTTGGCTAGTTTGAGAGAAGAAATTTCTCAGCTAATACTGATGCATCATGCCACCAAACCAAATCACTCCCAACAGGAGCCCTCGAAGACCAGACTGCTCCTCCCTGATCATTCCTGCAGCATGGAAAACCATTGGCTCAGTAACAGTGTCATAGAAACCAGACATGCTCAGAACTGAATAGCTTCCACGTGCTTCAAATTATACTTCAACAACTCCAATCCTAAGTTAGGCTACACTTAAATAAACAACCTTTAAGCTAATACATAGTGAAAACAAATGAGCTGTGTGCTGAGCCGGATCAGTCATCCTGCAGTGTTGGTTGCTCCTCAGACCAGTATTGGAGTTGCCCTCCAGCAACCCTTATCAGCAAAACTTCTTCACTGAATTACTGCTTCCAGGCAGCCTAGTGTTTTGGAAATCAACAAGGAAAAGCCTTACAGGCAAGGAAAAAGAAGGATTTCTTTATGAAAAGAAATCTCAGCTCTCAATGCAAGACAAGTTCATGGCCCATAAGGAATATTGGAACTCAGGGTTTTCTGATCAAAAAACCATGTTCCCTGTGGAAACATTAGAGCTTTCTATCCTGTACTGATGATCCCCAGCAGAGGATTGCCAAGTGTCTTATCATCTGAGAGCTGCCTGCTACATACTCCAGAAGTTTCTGCAGGACTGAGGAAACATCTGTGACCATCCAGGCTGATTCCCAGAAACACACAGTAATAAATTATCTGCCATACACACTGGTTTGGTATTTTGGGGGGGTTTTTTCCATGTAAACTCTAGGGGCCAAAACTTCAAAACCAAAAGGTTTTCATACAATTAACTTCTGCTGAAAAGTGAAAAGTTAAAAGCAATACCTGTCTTGGAGGCATAGGAAGAAAGCCAGGGAAGAGGAAGCATGCAAATCCTTGTTTATTACACCTTTCCCTCCAGTCAAACAAAGCAGAGGTGTAGCCATAAAAAAAATCTGTAAATTGCATAAAACAACTGAGAATTTTCCTTGCTTCTGATGATAATGCTTTAGGTTACATTTCTAACAGAGTCAATAATATTTCATGGATCTATAAAGTGCATGAGTCACATGGAAAAGCACTGCATGAATCCATTCCTTCTTTGTATGTAAGTATTTAGGTGGGTTCTTTAGTTTTTCAAATAGGAGAGCACAGGAAAAGCTGATAATGTTACACCTAATATCAAAAAACAGACAAATAAATCAGGCTATAGATAAAAATGATCACACTGCTATTTAAGCAAGCATGATATGCCATACCATGTGCACGAGGGAGCCCTAAAATATGACCACAAAATGTTTCACATACATCCACAAACACTGATCCAGATATTTTCTCTATTAAATATTATTTCCAGAAGTCTTTCTGACCTAACTTTACCTCAGGGTCTAGAATAGCCCAGAAAAAATGGAGTGAGCATGTGGCACAGGAGCTACCAGCAGGCAGTATGCTGCTTTTCACAGCAGCCATCACCATTCCCACTGTCAGCAATTGCTTCCCACCTTTTTAGCAGTAGGAAGAACACCTCGGACAGCCTAGGGAATCTTACACTCACACTGGAAGCTATTAGAGGTAGAAGAGGAAGGCTTTCCTCAGCCCTCAGTGCTCAGTATTACACAAACATTGCACAAGGTGTCAGGTCTGTCTGGCAGCTTCCTCCACAATGCCAGAGCTGCTGTGACAGCAGGTTAGTCAAACACAACTGCGGCACTCCAGTCCAGACTCCACAGCCATTTGTCACATCATGTTTCTATGATTCTCACACCCAGGCTCTTTAACTTTTGATGAAGGCAGGTCTAAAATTAATAGTGTGAGGAGGGCAATACACACCCTCCTCACAGCACAGTAAGTAATGTAGCCATTATCTCATGGTAAAAGATAGAGTGGGTCTGCCAAAAGCAAACTTCTCATCTGCAAGGAGGCTGCATCATGCAGACACAGATAAGAGAAAATTGTCTCGTTCTAAATGTGTGGCAATCCCTTTATTTTCCTTTTTAAAATTATGTCAGAAAATGCAATTTTTAAAACAGATGCTGTCTAGTTCTGCAGGCCTGAGAAATACCTTTTGTGATTCCTTCTAAAGAAACCCAAGCAAAAAGCATGCCAGCATTTTCTTAAGGTGCTCAGCACATCCCAGGATCTAACACAGATAGTTATGTCCCAAGTACAGGATTTAGGGCTGGCAGTTCTCAAGAGCTGAGTACTTTGGATAAAAGTGGAAAAGATAAACAACTTCTGGCAAATGGGCTCTAGTGTTCACACAAGTGCTCCTGTATTTCAGTGAATTGCTGAATGAAAGCCCACACTTGGCACTTGATGTTTTGAGGCAAGGCTTTCATTTGGACCCAAGTAAGCCACAGCCTTGATCATTTTTATACATCTAGCTTCTTGTAGTTTCATCAGATCATCTCTCCTCATTTTCCATGAAAGCTTCAGTCTGTGCAACCCTGTGCCTCTTTTACAATTACACCAACAAGCACTCTTTACATCTTCTTTTATGCTCACCTGGGGCGCTCTTGCCTTCTTAGGCTCATCAAGATAGCACTGATGTCTTTTATTTGGTCTCATATTCATACTCTTAAAGCAGTTTGCCCTTTACTTCCCTTTCAGTCATCATAGTAAAGCAGGGGTGAAGAGGAGTGGGCAGTAGAATGGTGAACAGAAAGTAAAATGATAGAAATGTGCTTTATTGTTGGAAAAGAGACAGTGAAAGGAAAGGGCAGAAAAAATAAGACCCCAATAAGGATATGAGCACTTATATTCTTGTCTCAAAGGCAATAAGAAACCTTGAAAACATAGCTTAATTTATTCTCATAGTCAAGTAGTAACCTTTTCCAACCTGTTCTCATATTATTCAAAGAGATAGAGATGAGAGATTTTGTACTCTTCTAACTGAAGCACCTGGGAGAACTTACACTCTGATTATGTCAGAGAGATAATTAACCCTTAACTGTTCTAGGTGCAAACAAGAGACTGATGATCATTCAATAGATAAAACGAGCTGAATATTCCTAAAGATTAATTCAAACTTTTGTATTACTTTTTTTTCACTACAATAAGACAAATATGATGTCTCCTGAGAGTTCTAAAGTGCTTCTGTAATGCTTGTGGAGTGAAATAGAGAAATAGTTTTGAAGATGTGGTTATTTATACTACATTTTGTTTTGTATCTCACTCCTGGAAACAGGAGATAAATGAAATGATAGGCATAAAATGGTTCCCCAGAGGCCACTGCTTTAAAAATTGTCGAATTTTTTTTTCATATCTCAGACTAGTCAGAAGATTGAAAGCCAAAGTGTCCTTGAAACAAAGATGCAAAATGATTGGAGAAAATGAATATATGTCTAATTCAGGAGACTAGGAAAACACTTTCACTTTATCCACAGCCTGGTAGTTGTATAATTCCAAATGAATATAAAACCTGAGTATCTTCTAGCCATTGATCCTGAACTAGATTACAAAAGAAGGAAGTTTAGGGAAATGAGTGGAGATGTACTGTGATCTGACACACAGAGAATCACAATCTCAGGACGAGTTGTGCTACTTAGTCCATCCAGAAGATCCCTAAATTCTGCTGTAACTGCATTGATCAGTTCAAATATCTGTAAGTCGCATCCAGGTTGAACACATCCTATGATGGCACAGAGTCATGCAAATAGGTCAAGTTGCCTTGGATATGGCTGTATCTCACAATTTCAGCCTGATCTCCCAGTCCATGATCCCAGGGAGCCATTGATCTGTTATTGATCAACCTTCATTGGACACAATTTCAGTGGTTGATGGCTGGCTGGCAGAACAAGAGAGGAGCCTCATTACCATACTGCAGCTGGGAAGTGCCTCCCACCAAGGCCTGACATTTACAGGAGCCCAAGGGGAATTCACTCTCACTGACGCCTCTTCTTCCCAAAGGATTTTGGTATTACAGTCTCTGCTTCACATAACGGATCCAACACATGAGGTCTCCGCTGTTTTGGTGCATTAGCAAGTGCAAGGTTGAAGTATCTGGCAATAGCACACAGAGCATTCCTAAGGGCAAGGCAGAGCTGCATAAAACTGAGCCCAGTGGTGGCTGATCAGTACCCCAGCAAAGAGAAACACAAACCAGCCACCCATCAGAAATCCTGACAGTTCAGCATTTCTGTCTGGGTCCAGCTCAGTTCTTAAGGTCAGAAAACAGAAATTTATCTCAGAACTACAAAGATGTTTCAGTGGTTTCTACTGAGTGAAGCTTCACTTGTTCATGGATAATCTGGATATTTTTCTTTCAAGTCATACAATCATAGTTGGAAGGGACTCATAAGAATCATTGAGTCCAAGACTCTGGTCCTCACAGGACTAACTAAAACTAAACTATATGATAAAGAGCATCATCCAGACACTCCCTGAACTCTGATAGTAATTTCCTAAGATGTCTCAGATGTGTTTCAGAGAGGAATTTAATCCTGTTCTTGTTTGAAGACTGATTCCTGGAACTCATGACAACTCAATTTTCTCCTGTTAAAGAAAAAGGGATTGCAATGGTCTATTTCTTCTAAAAATGAGGTTCTGATTCAGACAGGCAGCCTTATTTATGAGGGTAACTCCTATGAGATGTAAACATAGATTAAGACATGTCCATGTCATGCATGTAAAAAAAAACCCAAAACCCACAAAAACCCCCACACAACAAACAAACCCAACCAACCAAACAAAAAGCCTCATTCCCTATTCTAAAATACTGAAGATCTCAGTACAGAATCATGAAGAAAACACTCAAATGACAGCTAGGAAATATGGACACTTTCCAGTGTCAAACTTGAACATGGAGTAAAAACTACTTGTTTGTACAAAATATCAGGTTTTTGCTGTTTCACATGTCCTGTACAACTCCATAAGACAAAAAAAGGAAACAATATTCCACTAAACTGTAATCCCTCTGCTTCTGTTATAATTATAGTCTAGTACTGGAAGTAGAATTTTTAGCAAAGGAAAAATTAGAGCTTCAGTGTCAAGCAGGAAAGAACCACTAAAACTTGTCCTCTCAAATGAAAAAACAGGATGTAGAACATGGAGGACAACTGCATAGAGACCAGGAGTTAGCTAAGTAATTATTGGAGCTTGTATATCTAAGCAAGAAAATTCCAGTCCTTGAAAAATAACCTGAAAACAAGTTGCAATCAAGGGATAAGTAAGCAGTAAAAAGGAAAATGTAATGGGATGCAATAAATTAAGAAACTGGAAGAACAATTAAAACTTAAGAGTAACATCAAAGCCTTCTGAATGTGCACAGAATACAAGGTAGAATTTTTGCAAGCAGAAATAAAATATAAGATGGATGAAAACAGTAAATTTTTATTAGAAAAGGAATGAAACAGTAAAGAATTTACAGTCTGTGACAAAGAAATAGAGAAACTGGTAGTATAGATGCAAGAACTGGAGTGCAGAAGTACTGAAGTCTTAGAGACTGCAAGGTAGCTGGAACAACAACTACAAAGAATTAAGAACGTGGTAAGAGAATTAAAAGAAAACAAAGAAACATTACAACAGCAACAGTACAGTAACCTGATTCAGATGTCTGCTTTACAGTTTAAATTGGGTGATACAAGGCATGGCTACCTAAAGAAGGCAGCTCTGATCAAGTGCTAAAGGAATAGTTAGAGGCAGAACAGGAAGCATTTGTGACAAAGAGAGATTGCAGACTTATTAGACCAAATAGAACAATACAGAGATAATCTGATCAGTGAAAATAAGCAGATATTATAGCTGAAGTGGCAGTTAGAAATGCAGGAAAAGCACAGGACTTCCACCATCACTCATCTTTGGTCAGTGAAGTTGGACCTGGATGTTGTGAGTTGACCTATGTCAGCTGCAGCTCTCTCATTCCCCTGCCTCAACAGGAAAGCAGGGAAAAGTGAAATAGAAAAAGCTGTTGGCTCAACATAAAGACAAGGAGAGCACTTACCAGTTACTATCACAGGCAAAACACATGTGGTTTTGGGAAAATTAATTTATTCATACTTTAAAGTAGAAGAAGATGCTGATTAACAAAAATAAACAACCTTCTCTGCATCGACTCCTTTTCCCAAGGCTCAGCAAGCCACACTTTTTGATTCCTTACTTCTCTCCCTGCCCTTTTCCCAGTTCCAGCCTTACTCCTTCATTCCCAGCTCCTCCACCTCTTTGCTCCTGGAACTGTGTCTGGCAGGTGCAGCCCTGGCCTTTCCCCACAGAGCCCTCCCTGTAGTGCAGGATTCCAATACCTACACAGGGACACCTGATACCCTTGATTACCCCTCAGCTTTCCTTTTCCCACAAGCATTGTTTCAAGAGAGAAATCTAGAAACTGAAAAGTTGAATTAATAGATGAAGAGACTCCAGACTGTCAGACACAGGCACATTTCTCCCACACCAAGATCGGGAATGACCAAATCAGTGCACCCCAAGCAAATCATCCTTCTCCCTTTCTTCTCATTATCCTTATTCTTACTTTCTGGATTACATTTTATTTGCTAATCTTTCTCAGGAAATGGGTCATCTCTATTTCCACCCACTCACTCCACACAAATAAAACTAATCACTAAACGTCTGATCTTACCAAAATTCACCTATTTTTCTCACCAAACTGTTGGCAGCACCGAAGGGACATTTTCCCCTCTTCCAAGAACAATGAATACTTTCTTCTGAAAGTACACTCAGTGCTAGCACAAGGCTACGGCACTGGAGATGGAAATCCTATTTTCTGCAGAATGGATTCAGCACTAACAACTACCTCGCAACCTCCTCACAATGTTTTTGTCAATATGAGTCCTCACTCCTTTGCAGAAAATCTATACAGAGGCGAAGAGAGTTTTCATTCCCAATTGTATCATGAATCTGTCCTCTCTGCTAAAGCTGTGACCTCATTTTTGAGCTAATCCTAAAAATATTATTAATAACAATATAAGAATTCATACAAACCTTGTGTTTCAGAAATTTTCTCCCAGGAGAAATTATTTACAGAAGACAAAATAGAACCAGAGCAGTACTGAACAGCACAGCAGTAGAGACAAATTATGTGTCCATGTGAGCTTCTACTGAATCCTGAAAAAGCCAAGAGTTTGTAGCTGCTTAGCTTTACACCAGTTAAGTCTCCAATGCTTGTAAATCTGCTCCTGGTATTTCCAAAACAGTTAGAAGTGAAACCCACACTTACCTTCCACCATGATCCACAAATCAGGCACTCTTTAGAGTGTCATAGAATCAGAGACTACCCTAGTATGGAAGGGACCTCAAAAGATCTCCCAATATAGCCTTTCATGGGAATGGGAGCCAAGATGAGATCCTAGTAACGTCTAGAAAACCCCTAGAGATGGGGATTGTACCATGACTCTGCAGAGGTTGTTCCAGTGAATGATTATTCTCACTGTAAAAACTGTCTTTCTTATAAAAGAACGTAACCTCTTCTGGTGTAAATTGTAAACACTGTCCTTTGTCTTTGCCAAGTGGGTCCTCGTAAAGAGACAGTCTGTCCTTCTTGTAGCCCCTCTGTAAGCACTGGAATACAGTGATGAGATACCACCTAAGCTTTTCCTTCTCCAGGGAAAAGAGACCTTCAGTCAGAAGAGATCTCCTTCCATCATTCCTCACAGGTCTAGTTCTCCAGTGCTGCTTTGGTCACATTCAAGGCACTCCTTTGGACCCTCTCCAGTCTGTGTGTCTTTCTTGAACTGTGGGGATCAGCTGTGCCTGACAAGTGCTGCCTAGAGTAGATCACATCTCTCTCTGCTGGTAATGGCCCTGCAGATGCAGCCCAGTATCCAACCTGCCTTTCTTGCTGCAGCAGGGCACAGCTGACTCCTTTCAGGCACCTTTCAGCAAGGGTGTTCCCCAGATACACAGGTCTCAGCCTGTACTGGGCCCTTTGGTTATGTCCTTCCAGGGCAGGAGCCTGCACTTGTCTTTGTTAAAATTCATGCAGCTGCTGCTGCCCACAGTTCCAGCTTGTCCAGGTCTCTCTGTAAGATGTCTCTCCCATCTGACATGTCCACCTCACCACCAGCGTGGTGTGATCAACAAAATTAGTGTGGGTGCTATCAATCACAGAATCACAGAATGAACTGTGATCACTCAGACCACTTATGAAGATGCTGATTGGTTTGAGGCCTAGTATCAGTCCCTGGGGGACCCCATTTGTCACAAGCTGCCAGCCAGAACAGCAACCACTGGTTACTACGCTTTGAATGCATCCTATTCGCCATTTTCCTACACATCTCAGAGCATCCTCCAGGCTGTGACTTGGCAGCCTGTCTAGGAGGGGGCTATAGGAAGCAATGTGGAACCCTTTGTTGAAGTATCACATCTGCTCAGTCAAGGTTTGTGCAAACTTCTCAGAGAGGAGAGAGCACTGCTACACTTTTCTCTGTTCAGCAAGTTACAGTACCCTCCCATGTGTATTTTCTTTTCTATCCTTATCTGTCTGGTTTTGCTTTCATTCCTGCTGAGGCTGTTCCTCTTTTCATTGAATAAAAATATCAGTTGGATTCAAATCAGCATTGTATATGAAGCATTACCGGAATGAAGAATAAAAAATGAGGCGTTAAGTATCCTGGACTGTATCAAAATTAGTGTGGCCAACAGGACCAGGACTGTGATTTTCCATCTGTACTTGGCATGAACATTAGTGTACAGAATACAACTCACCTAACTTGTTCCATCCACTCACTATACATCAAATAAACTGGACTTGTGAATTTCACTCTGAAAACCAAAGCACCTAAACATTTAGCCTGATAACACTAAATGCCATCAGACTCAGCTGGATCTGGACCTTCACACCAGAATTTAAGTTATTATGGACAGATATGTGAATTCTTTTATCACACATGCAAGAATCTCCATAAGGAGCCAGGACTGCTCAAACCTCTACCACACACAGGCAAGCCTAAAGAAAATCTCAAATGGTGCCTCAATCTGTAAACTTGGTGTTTCATTATGGTGGAATAAATGTTAATTTAATATAAATAAAAATTCTGGCAACAGCCTAATATTAAGAATATTCTCTTCACATCAGGAGCACCAAAAGACTATGGATAGATACTTATGACTGTTAATCCTTTTTTCTTTCCAACCAAATAGATTTGCTGTCTACTTTAGAGAACTAAAGCCTCACTGGCTCTCTTTAACAGTTTTGCTACTGTCATTAATCTTTGCCAGGACATTCAGTGACTTTTGTACCTTGCTAATTTAGCTAGCAGAGAATCTTTAGAAATATAGGATGCTATCAGATGCCAGGCTAATCTTTGGATTAGACCATCCTAAAAGCACAGTTCCTATCTGCAAGTGTCAAACAGGCTTGACCATCAACCATGTTCTGCAGAGTTCAGAAGCAGAGCAATAGTTCAAGTATAATCCAGCATTGATTCCAAAGAGGGATTAGAAGATGAGAAAAGGGTCAAATCTTAATGACTTTTTACTGGCAAGAAGATACAATAGAAATTTTTTTCAGCCTTGATAAAAGAAAGTTCCAGGAAGACCTCACTGCAACCTTCCAGTACCTAAAGGAGGGTTGTAAAAAAAGAGGGAGAGGGATTTTTCACAAGGACAGATAGCAGCAGGACAAGGGATTTTAAATAAAAGAGGAGAGGTTTGGATTAGGTATTATGAAGAAATTTTTTACTCAGAAGGTCATGAGGCACTGTAACAGTTTGCCCAGAGAAACAGTGAATGCCCCATCCCTGGAACTGTCCAAGGCTACACTGGAAGGGGCTTTAAACAACCTTATCTAGTGGAAGGTGTCCCTTTTCATGGTGGAGGGTTGGAACTAGATGATTTTTAAGGTCCCTTCCAACCGAAACCATCCTATGATTCTATGCTTTAGCCTTTTTTTCTTTATACAGTGTTTGAACAAGTCAGGGCTGCTCTTATCTGAGAATCTTTACAACCAGTCACTTTCCTTATGCTCTAGTCAGTCTACTAAATCAACTTATTTCTCTCCACTACTTCACAAAGTTTATCTTGTGAGGAGGAAGTGTGAGTTCTAGTAATATCTAAACCTTAAATATCGAGTACTTGGAACTGGTCAACAAAAAATATCACAAAAAATAATTAAAACCCCACAGCTTCCTCAGTATTTACAGAGGGTTTTGTTGCAGACCACTCCAGTCACATTTTAAACTGACTTCTCATTTGTTGCAAGGCAACATTATAAAGATTTATCATGCAAAGGTAAATAGGAAAAAGAGATTACTAAACAACAGTTAATTTTTCAGCTGCATTTTATTTGTAATACCTTGTATTGGCAGATGTTATCCCCTCAAATGAATGAATGTTCTGCAGTAACAAAGTGGACATGGATTGATGGGAGAAATTGATCTGCATTTGTTAATGCTCTTTTGCCGCAGGAAGTACATTAAGTAATTAAAGTGCTAAAACAGATCTTCCCATCCAGGCACACGATATACTGAACTCCATTAATGCAAGAACAAAAGCCAACGGCTTTTCCCATTGCATCTTGAGTGCACCTTGTCTGCAGCATACACACCATATAGTTTGATTGCATCCATACAATTAAACTATCCAGTTACAAAACCAGTTATTGTCTTAAGGAAACTCTAAAAGGATGAAGTGTCAAGAAAGAGTAATGACTTTGAGTTGCCAGCATAAGCCATCTTAAAAGGATCTGATGCAGAGATGGTGTACAGTTTTCCATTCTGAAAATTAGACTCTGGGATGTTTTAAAAGCTGAATATACAGATATCTGAAAAATAAAAGTCAGAGTCACTTTGGAACAAACCTTTCCCATACACGATATAATTGCTACTATCACAGCATCTGAGCATTTGTAATTGTACCCTACACAGAACAATCTTCTGAGATATTATTTCTACTTCCATGTTTGTGAATAATAGCTGATGAGCTAAAAGGTTGTTCAAGCCCACCTCAAGTAATTTCCCAAACTCACTACTCACTTGAACAAATAGCAACAGTCATAGATCTCTTATTTCAGCTTGGAACAGTTACATTAACATGCACCTTACAAAAGCGGGATGAAGTGTGTGCACAGTATTGCCAAGAGACAGGACTTCTTCAAATATAGGACAGGGAAATGAGGCTGAACCACATTTCCTGGATTTTAGGGCAGTCCCTCATCTCTGACAATGATGTACATGGGACACTAAATTAGGGACATAAAAATGAGAGAAATTACTGGGTTTTTTGTTTGTTTGTTTCCCAGTCCAAGTGACATTTAATTGCTGCTTTGATGACTTTATGAGTGAATTAGGTCAGAAAGTCACTTCAATTTCATCTAACATGATTTATATTTATAGAGAGTTACAATTCAGATGTTGCCTGGAGTTCCTAACTCATAGAGTTATAGATGGACCCATGTTTGCTGCTGGGAATCACTCAGCTCTGTGCATGTCTGTGTTGGGGAAGTAAGTCAAAGCCCTCAGGCTTGTGAAAGGATTTATGTGTATGTGCGGCAACATTTTATTATTTAAGAACAAGTGAAGTGACATATTTTTAAAGCACTGATATTAACTAGAACAAGCCAGAAACATGGCACCAGCATAGACTGTCACTGCAATTACTCTAAACAAGAGAGAGTGCCAAAAATTAGTGAATGAGAAGCTCTGCTAATAAAATGAGATGCTTCAAAAACCCCTGTGTTTCTTGTGTGCAAATTTTTAGGATATGGGAAGGGATTCTCCAAGTTTTCATGTGAGGGTGATTCTGGTGTTTGTAGCTCTTCTGGCACTTTTCCTCTCCAAAGCACTTGCAAACAGCAACTAATAGAGACAAATGAAGTTATCTGTATTTGGAACAAGTTACCACATTGTTACACACTGTGCATATCCCCAGAGAAAGCGTGGAAGAATCACCAGCAGCAAATCTTACCTTTAAATGCAGAACAAGCTGTTGGGAGAACAGCTACACCTGGTCCCTTCCTACAGTTTCTGGTTGCAAGGGAAAAAATAAAATCCTATGATTATACTCAAGCTCGGGAATTTGCTGTTCAGAGAGGCTGGGAAATCTTTATCCTTGGAGGTTTTCAGGACCTGACTGGACAGAAGTCAGGTTGAAGAAGTTGGTCTGAATTCAATAATTGGTTCTGCTTTAAGTAGATATTGGGCTGGGGATCATACCACTTCTCTTCCAACGTGAATGATTCAGTGGCTTTAGGATGTGTGACCACAGCCTTCCTCAGCACAAAAACAGCCCTGTGCAGCTTCTGTCTGCTTCCCCCACTTTCACCCCACGCAGTAGGCACTATGTTTTAGTGATTTACTGTCAGCACTGTGGTCTCCAATAATTTATCTCACTGTTTAGCTTGCAGCACAAAAACAGTTTACTTGATTATCATCAAAAATGGATTTTAGCTGATAAATTCTGTTTACAAAATAAAATTAGGTTCTGCTTCTCATCTATGTGCAATTCTCTACACCTTAAGTCTTGATGTCATTATGTCCAGTCCCTCATCAAATGTGTCACGTCCTAGAGAAGCTCAGTTTTCAATTCTGCACTTAATGACACCCAATTCTAAGAATTTATAGGGTTTGTGTCATCAATTCATTAAGCAGAAAGACTCAGAGGGTAAAACAGTTAAACCCAAGTGCACCAATGAAGATCACAGATACCTCTAGAGGACCCATGAATGAAGAGCAACCACTTAATGTATAAAGTCTCTTGGTTCAAGTAGAAATTCACCTCAAATACATACATTTAGCCCATTAAATTTATGCATTTGCTTAGCAGAACTTAAAACTTAGTTAACTTTCCTAAAGGGGATCAAAGCCATTCTGTGATACTCCAGAGGATGATATTTTAAATTTAAGTGCTCTGCTTATAGAAATATTTTGATTTTATTAATTGAATTCATAAAAATGGTAATAGTAATGCCAAATTATACATCAAGACCTTTGAAGAAAATCTTAGAATGGTCAATTTTTAATGTTATAGATGATAGAATGAGCTGTCTTCCAGGTTAATGGCTGATCTGCATTAAAAGCTGGCTAAATCCCAAAAGTTTCATTTTAGTTTTTTCTCTTCTTTTTGACCATATTTTTACCCAAGATTTTAACACCACAGTTCGCATTTAATTTCCTAGGAGAGTGGATCCCATCTGTTTGCATGACATTCCTCTTGGCTATCACTGTCTATATGATATACTTTAATGTTTGTGTTTCAGGAGCAAGCAGAATGCCTTCTCTGTCTGTAACCTTACTTCTTGATTTCTGATTTTTTTTTTAATATGTACAAAACTTTCCACCTGGGTGCCAGACTATCTATTCCAAACTGTTCTCTGTATAAGTATCACCACCTTTTATCTTTGGATCAGAAATCCCTTTACAGAATATACTGATCCTTGAAAATATCTTTCTGAAGTCCTAATTGTTTATTTTCTACAGATGGGGAAAAGCTGAGACAACTCTAACAAGACAAGAATCAGAAAGATAGCTAGGAACTTAATGTATTTATTCACTAGATTACACTTAAATTTTTTTCCCTTGATGCCCATTACTAAACAGAGGGCAATTTATTGAATGTTGTGCAGTGTGTACTTTTAAATAAGTTGGTTTAATGGCTCATTATCATTCTAGTCTTCATGACCAAGAAAAAACAGCTGCAGTCCCACGTGTGAAGGGTGACTGAAGTAGAGTGAGCACACTCTCTCTAAACATATGATTCAGTCAGCTCTTGCTGTGCTACATGGGCCCCAAATGGGAGCAGAACAAGTGGTGCAGCTTGTCCATATGGGTTGAGAAGTGGTAAGATGACATTTGGAATTCTCATAAGCTCTCAAATTACTAAAACATTTCTGGGTTCTCCAACATGTGTTTGTTTTAAATAACCATGTTGTCCAGATTTTTGCCTGTGACATTGCACAAGCCTGGATTTAACTCTGTATTAATGATTGCTGGGAACTGTATGTGAAAAAAACCCCCACAAAATAGCAAGTGAAAAGTTATCTCAAGATCTTGAGCAGTATCTATCCAGGACCCTCATTTCTGAATCTAGATTGTACTAATTCTGTGATACTGCCTTTGTTAGTCAGCATGATAGTTGAGCTGGAGCTGGCCTCTTGCTCAGCTGCTTGTAAGCAACCAAAGAAGCCTGAACAGCTGCTTAGTGAATTTAGGGTTGGGCAAATCAGAGTATTTGTTATGGTTTGAGCTCAAATACCACAGTATTGCTTATTTGAAGAAAAGAGATAATTTTCAGATAAAAGCATACCCAGCTTTCCACTGACTATTCCATTAGCAGCCAATGAAGTTTGTTGTGATGCTGCTCTTCACCCACAGAACAGTCTAACACCTTAGGATCCACTCTAGTTTCAACATTTGCCCTCTACCACTAGCACAGGAGATCCCACCTCTCTTCAGCACACACAGGGTATCTGAAAAGTAAAGATGGCTATACTAATTAACTAAATAAGAAAACTGTTTCCACCAGCTGTCATGACAATAACTCAGCATGCACGATTCTCCTGAAGCTGGACATTTCAGGATCTTGATATTTAGCTTCCTGCAAACCTGCACTTCAGTTACTTTCACAAGTATGAGTTTGCACTAAATTACTATTAATATTGTCAGTTCATTGCAGCAAGTTCTCAACTATCACTACATGGCCACATAAAGAGTCACTCCTGAAGAGTTTGGGGTTTTTTTTTTGTTTGGGTTTCTTTATGGTTGGTTCGTTTGTTTGGGGGATTTTTTTTTTTCTTTCTTTCTTTTGAGGAAGATATCTGATGTTGCCTTAAAGGACAGGTAATATATCGTCATGCCAAAAAAAAAAGGCAGTTCTGTCAATATATCTGTTGCAAGGGACAACACCTATTAATCCTAAAAGACATCTCTTCATCCTGCTTATAAGACCTCTTCCTTTTATTTTTTCCCCTTTCCTTCTTACTTCATTTATATTAAAGAGAATTCATG
Source organism: Hafferia zeledoni (assembly GCA_035583235.1). Lineage (NCBI taxonomy): Eukaryota > Metazoa > Chordata > Aves > Passeriformes > Thamnophilidae > Hafferia > Hafferia zeledoni. Next base: position 146,406,939 of record JAWWEV010000083.1, read on the forward strand.
CATCATAAATGCACTAGGTAATTATTTTCAAAATGACATAAATTTACAGTCCAAAAGTAATTTGTATTTCATTACAGGTGAGAAATCTGAAGAAATGCATCTTTTTATGAACAAATAACAAAATTTACCTCTGTCCTACACTTTCAAATAGTTTTGTTTGTTTGTTTTTTTTTTTTAAATATATTCTGACACTGTACTTCAAAGACTCTGGGAAACAAGGTCTGAACCTCTGAGTACAATATCTATTTTTCAGGTATCTGTCTGATAAGAAAGGCCCTGCTGGATTGCTGAACCCCAGTTTGCTGAGGAAAGGAGCTGCTGCACTTTGTCTCTGAAGGAATGAGCCCATGGCTAAGTGCACTGAAGCCCTGCTCTCCATCTGGTAGTTAACAGAGGTGTTTTGCCACATAAAAGCTTAGACTGTTAAGGCAGAAGATCTTGTTTCTAGCAGCTCTGAATGCTATTGATCCTTGGTCTTGTAGGCTTTTGCAAACTCTTGAGACCACTGATCATTTCCCCACAGCAATGTTACATTCCTTTTAGATGAAACTGGACTTCATTTCTCCACTATTTTTAGTCACCACCACCCCTCACAGGGATAAACCACTAGTGTGTCAGACACTTACAAATTGCAGCCCAGAACTGAAAACACTGAAAAGCAGATTCAGGCCTGTGATTGGTAACTGCTGACTTACACCTTGATCCTAGTTTTATAATACATCATTGCCAGAATCCTAGCACTAGTCAGTTACTATTTCACTTTCTTTGTGTGCTCTATCCCCTTACAGACTCCAGCTTATCCTTTGAATGCAGTTGTTGTGGGGTTCATTTTTTACCTTATACAAATAGATTCTGAAAAGCTTTAAGAAAAAAAGTGCAGAAAGATTGCTTCTGACAGAACCAGACAAATCAATTAATTGATCTCTGGCAGTCAGGGATAATTTTATTTCCTACTCTATTAAGGAAAATCAGAATCAGTTAGCTAATTTCACTAGTGAAAATGTCACCAGTTATTAAGCAGCACACGATGGAAAGAATTAAGGAAGGAAAACTCAAAAATGTTTTTCCTTCTAGAAATTGCATTACTTATTACTCAACCTTTAGAACTCTGGCATCAAACAGCATTGAAAATCCTTTGGTTTAATCGAAGAAAAGGTTTTCCTCCCCTATAGCATCACCTACAGCATTAAACCTCCGATGTCAGTAAGTATTGACATTGTTATATTTGTGCTCCAGAAGCTGATTTTAACAGTAACTGACTAAAGTGAGCTATTTGCAACACTTAATTTACCAGCTCTTCCTGTTATATATGTGCCAGAAACATACAACCATGAAAAATATTTAAAAAAAAAAATCCTTAATTTTTTATCAGTCACTTTTTAATAATAACTATTCCTACAGATAAAGAAACATGATTCAAAATACTACAAGCTGCAGTTCAAATAGACTAAGGCACTTCCATTTCTTACGGGAAGGGAGAGGTGGCAACTGTCTGTGTGTGCATACAGAATTCAAAACAGCATCCAATGCAATCAAAAATAGAACAGGGCCATTACTGGTGGCCTAACATTTTAAAGCACTTTGACTCTGTGGCTTACGGCCAGCAGATCATGTCCTTAATCAAGTCTGATTATTAACCATCACCTAATGGCTCCAGAAGGGCTGATTCTCCCAGGATTTTCTTGATAAATCTTGCTGATTTATTCATTCCTTTATTTGAATGGAGTGCTCTTCTCGAAAAGGCTCACAGCTGGCACATCCATAGTCTCCCAAAGGGCACTGTCTTTAGGACAGTTAGCCAAGAAGTGTTTTGGGAAATGCTGCCCTTAATTCTCCACACTTACCCAGTTCCAAGCCAGAAAATTCAACTTTATGTCAGTAAGGCATGCAGCAGCAGAACTGCTCTGTATTTCTGGAGATACATAATCAGTTCTTTTATTATGACTTTTCTTTTTGCTTTTGTACCAAAATATTAAAAGAAAAACTAGGTGATATAAATTATTATTAATACTCTTCATTGATGTTCATGCTCTTGAGGTTAAAAACATAGCATGTTAGGTTTCCACAGAACTTAAGATTAATTTCAACTTTGCTGCTGTTCTGATGGACAACCCTTCATAAATCACCTTTTTGACCTTCAGCAGAACAGAAGGATATTGACTCAATTTTCTAGGCACTCAAAGAAGAAAAAACAATAGTTAAAATAGAAAATATACATCATTGATACTTCTACCACCCTCTCACCTGAGGAGACCATGTTATTTGAAGATACCTCTGTATCTATAGAGAATATCAAAAATGGTAATAGGGGGAAGAATAATAAGTGTGCCCAGGTTAATAGGAAATTTGGCAAGCTACCCTAGTCTCTTTCTTCATACTTTCATGCTACAGTGAAAGAGGCTGCTGAGCAGATGAAGCCTGACAGAGGATAGTGATCGGGAAATATGAAACACAAGGATTTGCTGGAATACAAATGTTAAAACTGTGGAAGGAAAGCAAAGATAATACTATTCAGGATACATAGAAAGAAAAATTACTGTAAACAAATAATGCAGTATAACCTATAGTACCATGTGTTTAGAATATTAATCAGCAAAGCAAGGTAAATACAAGTGGAGAAAAAAGCAAAGGTAATTAGGAACTCATTAGTGGAAGAGCTGAATATATTATCGCTGTTAGTACTAGGCTTACCCCCACACCAGAGATTTGA
>JAWWEV010000083.1:146409748-146428442 GCA_035583235.1 Hafferia zeledoni
ATTAGGAACTCATTAGTGGAAGAGCTGAATATATTATCGCTGTTAGTACTAGGCTTACCCCCACACCAGAGATTTGATCTGGCTGTCAAAGCCAAAGAAAACATTTTTCAGAAATTATTGAATGCAAAAGCAGACTAATACAACAAAAACCAGGCAGTTCATCACACAGTAACATGACATGTGGGAAGATTTCTGGCTAACCTCTGAACATCCTACTGTCTAAGTCCAAAAACATTTCTGAACCCAAAGATGGGTGTGGATTGTCAATCGTGAGGAAGATCAAAGATATTACACTAATCACAAGAAGTGAAGAAAAAAAAATCTATAGCTTGGATTGCTTTCTGTGATCATAAGCGCCAGAATACACAGGGGACTTTTCTTTATAACTCAGATAAGCCAAACACTTCATGCACAAAGGTGTTTTCTTCATGAATTTTCCTGTATGACACAAGTACTTGGCATAGTCAGAATGCTTTCAAACGTAAAGTTGGTGGATATTCACCTGAAGGCAGCAACAGAATGACAGATGCCAGGTGTTAAAACAAAATAAAGCTGTGTTTCCTTCATTCAAGTTCCCAGCATCTTCTCCACATAGTTCATCAAAGTGAAAGGAAATAACAAGATGCCTGTATAAAGATGAAAACAGTTCTACCTAATCCCTCCCAATACTTGAAATGATTCCCTGGTTTTCTTGCAGGAAATGGTGCATGAGAAAGACAAATCACTTGTGTGCCACCCCTGTGCCAAGCTAATGCTTGAAACAGAATATGCAGTGCTCACTATACAATAGTCATAGATGAAAGAAAATTATACTCCACTAGACCCACTGTTGTCCATGCAGTACATGCTTTGGACCTGCCTGAGTGTCCTGTTCTCCTCAAAAAGTGTTTATTTAATTTTAATTCTTCACTGAAAAAGACCTGTGGGGTCCAATATGCAAGCAGAGTGACAACTCACACTTGGTCAGGCTTCTTCACAGCCACTAGCTTGTTATAAAAACTATTAGGAAGAGTGTTTAAAAAATAATAGAGGCAAAATTTTAAGTAAACAAGAGCTGTGCACATTTTTCTAACTTCTAGGGATATGAAAAATCAATGTGACCACCAGAAAGAGAACTTTAGACAAATATGAATATTCATCTTCTCTTCTGAAATTGTGGTATTCAGCTAAATTTCATTGCAAGAATATAGTCATCAGATTTATGACTCTAAAATGAACATGTTTTCATTTTAATTCAATGCAACTATCATTTACCACAGAGTCAAAACCAGTCCAGAAGCATTTAAAACAGCTATTGTACTTATTTTTGAACAGAGGTTTAAAACAATTTGGAGCATTACAACATTGTATTGCAAAAACAAGTCAGTCAGTCTGACTTTATAGTGAAAGTAATGTACATTGAGCTTCCTTGACAGCAATGAAAGCCCAATGACATCCTTCTCTGCCCTGGAGATTGCATGAAATATAACTGCATTTGGCAGAAAATAAGCTGTTTTGCAATTTAACTCTTTTCTGTAAGCTGCTCTTCTGTTGTCAGGTGCAAATTAATGGAAACATCAACTCACCCTCTCTGGAAGAGGTCCACATTATGGAATTTGAGTAGCTCCACAGAAAACTCGACCGTTCCCTGGACCTCAGACATGATTTTTTCAGGTCATCACCTAAATACAAATATATAGAGACAACATAAACATATGAATTATTTTGCTTAACAAATCCGTGAATAGATTAATACATTTTAGTTGGCATCTCAGTGTTCATACAATGCTTGAAATCGACTGATATCAACTGGAATCTTTCCAATGACATCATTTAGCTCCATCTTCAGGAAGACTTGCTAAAAGCCAGATCAAAGCAGTAATTAAGAGAGGTAAGAAGTCTAATTAAGCCTGAGGACAGAATGATAATATTATGGAAAGTATAAGAAGCAAAAAGTAAATAACATAATAAGTGCAAGAATCTCAAAGCAAATTTTAATTAACTCTCTTGCTGCTCTTGTATGGGAAATTGATTTTTTTATTTCCCATTTTATGAAATGGCAGATATCCAGGATCAGCAAAGCTCATTTCTGTAAAAGCACAGGCCAAAAAGAGAGGAAATCAAGACAGATGAGAGCAGACCTCAGTATTCTCTTGCTTTTGCCCCGTTCTATGACTGAAATAATGTCCCAGAAGGGAAACTTCTGAGGGATTATGAATAATTTAAAATTAATGAATGGAAAAAATTCTTCTAAGGAGAATGCTGACAATCATTGCACCTAATAGGCCACAACAGCCAGATCAAGACTTTGAAGCATTACAACCATTTACAGATAACATCTCATATGTTCGTCAAATCATAGAATAATTCATGGTGGAAGGGAGCTTGGGAAGTTGTGCCTTACTGAAGGAAGCTTTATGAAAGTAGGTTTCCAAACCAGCCCTGTTTAATACACTAGTGTAAAACCTTAACATTTCCTTAATCATAGCAGAAGCAAGCCAAGGACAGATTTAGAATTTTCTATTTATCATTTCCCCTTTTTCTCACTGCAAGTTTACTTCTGGCAATCTCCCAAGCTGTCTGGAATTTGTCTATAGGATCATTGAGAGGATAGAGATAAAATTTATTTAATTAACACAATCATATCAGCAGCCAAGTGCAATCTCTGCAGAAGACCCATGTCCAAGCTCTTCACAATTTCCCTTTCTGAGACATACGGGGCTTTAACACAACATCTAGCTCAGATGCAAAGCGAAAAACTTCTCCATGTATTCTAATCAATAATTTCCATGGCACTCATAGATTTGACCACATTGTCTAATGAAACAGGAATGACAAAGATTTTGATACCCAAAGTTCTCAGATAAGCATTAAGCTTTAGCTTTCTCATAAGTCTCAGGGTTCACTCCTGATTAGTAATTTTCCAACTGACTAGCTTATTACACCGATTATTTTGAATTAAGTTTTCTTTCTGGCTATCCTCTTGAGCACTACTGTTTTTCAAAAAGAGCTCATTCCAGAGTTAAAAGGTTGTTGATTTTTCATTCACCATCCTCAAAAACTAACATTGCAGATGATGACTTTAGAATGACAAGAATGGGTGGTAAAATATATGCAATGCATGTCTATAACTGTGAGAAAGAAAAGCACAATTGCTAAGCTACATGTCTGATACACCTACGAGCTAAGGAGCTTGACATTAGCTTGTGTCAGACCATGATTTAGGTGCAGTGAAGGTGTATTCAAACTCTATTACTTATCAAAGAACTATTCTTTTATTTTCCTTCCCATTTCCATAGGAATGAAACCAATACTTTCTCCTTTTGCTTTTCTGCACAGATTAAGAGGTTGTATACAGTTTATAAGTCATGAATATCACATATCCACCAGGTTATATGTGTCTTTGTGCGTGATAGTCTTGCCTGAGTCAAAAAGCAGATTGTGTGGGAAGGTAAGAGAAAACCACACAACATCACAAAGCAATACTCTGACAAGGCATTTACCCTTGAGGAGAGTGCTAATTATAAGAATTGCCTCTAGCAGTAAATCTGCATGTTGTGCTGAGGCATATTTCCCTAGACCAAAAGCTCAGGATCAAAGGAAACTCCATGCTTTTGAAGACACCAGTGTAAAGAGGAGAGGGGTGAATGGATGGCCAGCCAGTTCAGACCAGTACCAATATTGTCAAAGATAGAAAATGTGATGTGAGGTTACAATTAACAAGGGTGAAAGAAAAAATAAATACATAGAAACACACACAGGTCTTCACTGTATTTACATTTTATTTTTCAAGTTTTATACCTCCTCAAAACAAGTATAGAAGAACTACCCTGAAGAAAAAGAAAAAAAACCCGGGAAACTAACAAGCACACAAAAAGCCTGTTTCTGTAACTTTATTTCCCTCACTGATCAACAGAATTACAGTGTAAACAGCTACTAGAAGGCTGAACTTCCATCCACCCCATTAGTACACCACAAGATGAGAGCACATAAATCTATGCCCCCAGCAGCAGAGCCTGGTAATTCAGGGAACACCTCAGAAGTACTAAAAAGGGCCCCTGGTGCACCTTACTTTCATGGTACTTAGCAAGGTTCAAAGAAAATCTGCTTAGACACTTGGGTATCATTCTTCAATGAAAGAGGCTAGGAAATTTAACAAAAACAGCTGCAGGCACCCCTGGATCAAGCAAATGTTAAGAGGTTAAAATGATGCACTAAGTTTTCGCTGCTGTGCCAGGTTCCTGCTTTAAAGAGCCTGATCATTATCATCCAAAATCCAAGGCTCATGAAGGACCCCTGACCACTCCTTACTCACTGATCACTGTGTAGGACAACCTTGGGTTATAAATAGAGGAATAGTTGGCAAAAATAAGCTTGAAGGTTGCCATGACATGACATTGTAAACACAATAGGGAATGCTGCCAATACTGAAGTATCATCAGTTATCTAATAAGCAGTTTAAAGAAAAATATAGAGGTCATTCTTGGGAAGGCTTTAGCACATTTGTATTTCTGAAATGTCTGTTTCTGAATCAAACTCTCCATTTTTCAGAAGAGAGGGGAAGACAACACTAATAAATATCAATGGGAAACTAATAAAGCAACATGGGAAGTATTTTGGCCATCTGCTTGTGTAAAATCAGTCCCTGTGGTCACTCTCATCACTCCAAAGCACTGGATTGCTTCAGATGGTGCTGCCATTGTCACTGACTGTGTTATGCTGTCCTACATGCACCAATGGCACGAGTCAGGTCACCAGTTTGACAGTTTGTCCTTCCAAACAGAGTGGGTGTCCGACCAAGAGACAGTCAATTCCAATTGTCATTTTCCTTATAGCAAGGGCACACTAACTGAAAATCAGAATCCTCTGTACAAATAAAGCCCTATGAAAATCTATATGTTTAAAGACTGGAGACTGCCTCACTTGCATTTTTAAAGGAAGGATAGATTTTACCCTCATATCTCCATCATGGTCATTGGAGATACCCTGAGCACTGGAGACTGTTCAACAAATGATACTGGACAAGCTGCAATAGTTTAATTCATCTTTATCCTCCATTGCTCTCTGCAATCTTTTTGCCTTTAAGTATTTGTACTTAATATCATTTTAGAGATACAGTCAACTGACCTAGCCCTCTGGCAGTAAGTGATTAGTTGATTGTGTGCCACACACTCAACTGTTAAACACCTTGAAGATAAAAATAAATCTGACAATTCCCTGCTGAAATAGCAATCACCATCAACCCAAACAAAGGGAGGTAAAAAGGTGAGATGGGGACAGAGCCGACTGGATAGAAGGACACAACATTACATAATCTGACAGTCCCTGAACTGTCTAGCATTTGCACAATTACATCAAAGCAAAAAATAAACCAGACAAATAAACCAGATTTTTTTTTAGTGCTTTCTCCATTCTTGTTCATCTTCATCAAAGACATTAGGGAAAAAAATAAAAATAAAAAACTACCAGGACAAAAGAATAGAATGTCATGTGATCAAGGGCAATGACTCAGGAACCTAGAAACACTCATTTAGGAGAATGAAGCTGCCCCTCAAGAAACACAACACATACTATCTCCAGTATAGCACCATGTCCTTATTGTTTTCAGAGAATCTTTTATTTTATTGTGAATTTTTTCAAAAGCTGGTATTTGTTGCAAGCTAGGTATTTCTATCAATTTATTTATTTATTAAGAATTCTTTGATGAAGAAAGCCCCACTGAGTTCATTTTAGACTAATGCCTTCCCCCACTGTACTTCTAAGTAATAAACAGGAAGCAATACAAGGAGGATGGTAAACACACACAAACATGCTATAAGATTAAATTATTAGAAGACGCAAACTCATCAGAATAAATCTCTTTTTCATTATTGTTTTTATTTTAATTAAATTGCTGCAATGTTCACCTTCATGCAGCTGAACTGGATCTCAGTTTTTATGACAGTGATTGCACCTCAATAGCCTTGTCTGTGCATACATTAAATGCTTGAGTCAAAGCAGTCACAAATGTCATTAAGTCCTTCACTGCAACACTGTCATCAGTTGCTCTCCAGTTTACAGGACCTGTCAGTTATTCCTACTAGCACATCAACAAAATAGGAGAGGTGAGGTCTTCAATAAAACAATGATTTCAAAAGTAACACCACATTTTGTTGAAATAAATCAAGCCAGTATTGGTCTTCTAAGATTTGGGGTGGCAGCAACATATCTCTCCTTTACAAGTTAAAAAGGAGACAATCTAAGTAAAGTACTGAAGGTAGAAAAAAAATGACAAGGTTTATTGATGGCATCAGTAGTCAAGTTCACCCCTTGATCACAAGCCCATTTGCATGTTACACCCCTTTCTAAACTCCCTGTTGTGTCATGGAGCCATTGAGCTATAAATATATTGCACATATGTTCCCAATCCCTATCCACCTGAGGCACTTTGGTTCCAGCAGCCTGGGCCACCTTCCCATTGTTTTCATGTTTGTCAGTAGCACTGGAGGGTGTGAGTGACTACATGACATTGTTTAACAAACAGATTCTCCACCCAAGCAGCAAATATCTTGCCATAAATCAGCAGCCCTGGTGGGTTTACCTCTGCATTGCCAGTTGCTCTGCTTCCGCTGCTGCAGCCACCCCCATGGGGCATTGGACACCACCTACAAGTCATTTTTCTCATTCAGCAATATCTAAAGCCAGCTAGAAGGCTTTCACCTCTGCAGACTGACTTGATTCATCTTGTCCTTCAGCATTTTCTGTGACTTGCCTTGTAGGACTTCACACAGCAACTTTCTACCATCAGTGTTCCCACAAAATGACAGGATCCCTTTAAACAGATAATATTGCTTCTCATTTCTTGGTGATTTGTTATGAAAGGGGGGCACTTCAGCCCATATTACCTCCTGTGGTGACACTCTGAGGTTCTGGTACTCAAGCCAGTCTGTGATCCATATTTCTCAAGCACTCTGGGTTTCCAGTCTAAGCCCGTTGCATTATCAGTGCACCCACTTCCTCCATGTAGCACAAGTTCTGTGATGCATAGAGGGGCCCTACCTTTGACCATCCAGCTGACTCCAGACAATCAGGGTGCCAAAGGGAGCTGTGCTTCAAAACAAACTACCTCTGAAGTGGCTCACATTCCTTTATATGCTGCTAATATTTCTTGCTCTTTTGGACTTCAGGTCCCCCATATTCCCAATTTCAAAACCCTAGAGGTAAACCTAGTGTCTCTCCAGGCACTTTTTGCCAGATCTTCCAGATGGAGCCATCCCTGTCTCAGGTATAAAGAATGTTTTTCACATCTTGTCCTGTCTGGACTGGCCCAAGTGCTACTGCACATTTAGTTTGTTCATAGGTTTGCTGCTGCTCAGCTCCCCTTTCAAAGTCTTTGTACTTCCAGGTCACTCAACAGAGAAGGAGACTATAACCAAAAGAGGTCAGACTATAACCTGCACTCTCCACAAAACTCATGACACCTAAGAAAGCTTCTGTTTCTCTTTTTTTAGTTGTGGATACATAGCTGCTATTTTATTGATCACATCCACTGGGACATGATTGTGCTCACCTTGCAATTTTAGTCCAAAAAATTTCCTGTGGAGGTCCATTGACCTTACTTTGTTTTATAGCAAAACCAGATTTTAAAATAATTGATCGCTCCCATTCTCAAACATTGTCCTCTGCTGTGTTGCCCCACACGATGAAGTCATCATTGTACTGCAGATGTTGGGGAGCTATACCTTGTTCCAGTGCAGTCTGTATCAATCCATGACAGGGATTACATTCCTACCCTTGGGACAATCAGTTCCAGGTGTACTGGATACCCACCCATGTGAAAGCAAACGGTGTTCTGCATTCTGCTGCCAGAGGGATTGAGGAAAGTGGGTTGGTAATATTGTTTGCTTCATGCCTTTTAGCAGCCTTTGACTCCAACTCATTTTGGAGTTCCAGCACCTCTGGCATGGAAGTGCTCAGGGGTAATGTAGCTTCCTTTAGGCGTCAATAGTCCACTGTTAGCTCATATTTTCCATTAGGTTTTTGCACTGTCCATATGAGACTATTAAATGGTGATTGTCTCTGGTTGACAGATCAACTTATGGATGGGAATCAGGAAGTCTCAATTGCCATATTCTTGGAGTTGTTTATCACCAGGCTGTGGGTGTTTGATGTCAGTGCATTTAGTGAAACACTTCACCACATGGACTGTGTGCACCAGATTTCATTCTGGTCTTTGGATGTCAGGTCTTTATAGATCACCTCTAACACTGCTGATTTCCTCAGATCCTGAATATCTCTGTCAGTGTTGGTCCATTGGCTTTGAGAATTTGCAAGTTTGGGAGTTGCCACCAAAGACTGAGGACTCCTGCCTTTTTTCCAGTTTGTTTGTCAATGACCTTATCCCTGGAAAGGGATCTTAGCTGCCTGGCTTGCTCACCCAATAATTCCTGACTACTCATCCCAATATCTCAGCATTGGAGAAACTAGCTGAGAATTAGCTCACCTGGTTGACAGCTAAATCTTTTTGTATAACTTGCAGCTCACTTAGGGATTAGGATCAAGCCATTTTTTAATCATTTATGATTTCAGTATCTTCCTTGTTCTGTTCTTGTGATTGCTCTGCTGCAGAACACGCTGCTTCTTGTGATTATTTTTCTACTTCTCTCTCTTGGAAGAAGCTTCTTCACCCCTTGCTAAATGAGCTGACTTCTGCTTCCAATGATCCTTTTTGTTAGGAGGGTGAGAGATATAGTGTCTCATTTAGCTGCAGTGTCTGTTGGTTTTCCCTCCATCTCTTCTCCCTGAGGTTGCTGCATAATACCAAGCAGTGTTTGGTAGATAGTGGCCAGGGCTCAGCACTAAGTGTGAAGTTGTGCCTTTTTGGAATAGCCAAAGTACTTTATTCCATCACTTCATCATCATTCTGAGTTATTTAGGAGTGAAGTTCTAGACCACTGGAGGTGAGAAGTTCTCTAGATACCTGCCTATATTCTCCCACATGCCATGCAACCCAGGGAGTCATGTAGCCTGAGTCTTATTCCTAAATTGCTTGTCTACCTTAAAAAAAAAAAACAAAAAACAAAAAAAACCAAACCAAACCAAAAGCAATATTTCCAAGAAATACCAATAGAAGTATTGTAACTACCCAAGGATGATCAAACTGAGAAGTTTAGTAAGGAGAAAGAAAATATCACGCAAGAAGGTAGAGAAGGTGCCATTCTATATTTCATACACAAAATATTCCTAGAAAGTTCCAGAGGAAGTATAATTATTTATTGTCTCCATGAGATGGTACACAAAGTACAGTTGTGGCTTCATGTCAGAGCCCAAATAACAGATTAAACTCAGTGTTTCAGTATCAAATCTGCCAGGCCCAACATCACTAATCACTACAGAGCACAGTAAACTGCAAAGCCAACGCCAGTCTTTAACAGGAACAGCAAATCAAAAGAGAGTGGTGCAGATCACAGAAACTAATATTGAGTACAGATTAATCAATACGATGACCCACAACTGTTAACAGATAAATCACTTCTAATATGCTCTGATCAATCTGTTATCATTTCAAACTCTTCAAGCCCCAAAAGTGCTGCAAAGCTGTTGTGGCTTAACTCCAGCAGACAAATGAGCAACACACAGCTTGGATGTGGGGAAGAGAATGGGGAGGGTGAAAGTGAGAAAACTTGAGGGTTGACATAAGAACAGTTTATTAATTGAAATATAATACTAGTAATAACATTAACAATTGCAATAATAGTAATGAAAAAAAATAAAAGAGTTACATAAAACCCAAGAAAAACAAATTATGCAAATGAAAAACAATTGCTCACAACCAATAGACCAATGTCCAGCCAGTCCCCAAACAGCAGCCCTGGGACAACTTTTCCCCTAGTTCACATACTGAGCATGATGCCACATGATCTGGAATATCTCTTTGGATCAGCTGGGCGCACAGTTCTGGATGTGACCCCTCCCAAACTCCTTGTGCATCCCCAGCCTCCTCACTGGTGGTGTGGCACCTTTATTCTGTATAAACACTGTTCAGCAGTCTTGAAAACATCCCTGTGTTATCAACACTGTTTTCAGCAGAAATCCAAAACACAGTCCCATATCAGCTACTGGGAAGGAAATCAACTCTTTTCCAGCCAAAACCAGCACAACAGATGCTGCACATACGCAATTACAGTTGGACTCAATGATCTGAATTCCCAGTGGTCTCCATCCCAAATGATTCTATGATTCTATGATGTAAACTCAGCTCAAAGACTTGTTAGTCTTATTAGATTTTCAGGTCACGCCTTGTTTTTGATTTTCTGTTTGTTCTAATATGTATTACTTTTATGACTTTAGTCTCAAGTCTTCTCCAGAAATCAAGATGTTCTCCACCATGAGAAACCTTCTAATACCCTGTTTAGGCATGGAAGTGTCAGGCATTATTTTGTAAGGTCTCCAATCTTTACAACCACCTAATGTCATCCAGCATAGTTTACAGTATGAGATATCACAGCACCAGGGAGCAATAATCCCTTGAAGCTCTTTTGTGAAGGTTTTTAGGTTTCCAGTGAGGTGTAATCCTTTGCATTTTTTCTTCACTATGGAAGCCAAAGTAAAAATTTGTGATACAGGTAGAAACAAAAACAAGGCCTATAATCTTATTTGGTCATATCTATGTAACATGCTTTTCCTCCAGTGCATAAGCATTTAGCCTAGTTTAAAATTGTAAAGACTAATTTGGTTTTTATACTCTAACGAGCTAACTCGGTTTGAATTCAAGCCCTGAAAATTATCTTCCAATAGTAATTTTTTGAAAAAAATAAATAAATAAGTTTTGCTGTTTAATATTCTCAGGAAAATCAATATGCACAATTTTGTCAGATGCATTAAACATATGTTCATAAAGAGTGCAACACCATGAATAACTTTTCCCAAGGTTTGTTGATTGCTACCACCAAAAAGTAATGACTTAGAGACACAGTAACAAATGTTCAATGATCCTTTAAATAATTACTCATAACTCAAAGAATATTCAGAGTGGAGCAAATAAGAAAGGAGCTGGTTTATGTTATGTCTTTTTTTTTTTTTCTTTCATTTGCAAACTCCACTGTGTTTTGTCTTTTACCAGTACAACTGGAATTTAAAAAGTACCAGTGGTACCTAGTTCACTAAGGGTAGATACCCATTCAACCTCTAGCAACAAAATTAGTGTTAAGATTAAAACCACTTGAATCTCACCTGAGAACTTTCACTCTACATCAATAGCTTCAAATATATGGACCACATAGGCATGGGTGAAAACAGAGTGTAACTAACGGGACCAAAGAAATTCACTTAGGAAAACAAATCAACAACTTACTTTAATTCCTCTCACATTCTGTTTGTGGGACCAATACACACTAGAGATTTTGTACAGGTCACCAGGTTCAAGAAGGCTGAGAAGCAATAATCTAGATTACACCTTCCATTAACTGGTCATTTCAAGGGTATTTAGATGAAGGAATAAATCCACTAGGGGAAAAAAAACCAAAATACCAGGTTGTGCCAGAGGATTTTTAAGGCAGAAGTGAACAAGGGCCAGAATAAATGTCAGGTGCCAGTAGGCTGTTCCTATGAGATATAAAGCCTTTGAGCTGTTACACGGGATTAAATATGAACACAGCTGTGCAAATTTAGGTCAGATCATTCAGAAAAAAAAAGAATGAAGAGCAACCTCGATTTCTCCTCTGTTAGCACGTGCCTGTCAGGACAGCAGTGCTCAGTTCAGCACAAATCACTATCTGCTTACACCAGTTAATAATAACCTGCTGGTGGTGTCATGCAAAAAAAAGGAAGCAGCAGGGGAAATTCAGACAGAAGAGGAGGGAGAGCAAAACAGAAGGAAAAAGGAGATAATAAAAACTTTCTGCTGGACTAGCTTCCCACTGCTACATAATCCTCTCTTCTTCACCTCTTCCCTACCTCTTCCTTCCCTGACTTATATTCCTTTTTTATGACCTTCAAAAGAAAAAGGCATTTTAAATTTTTATGCACAACTGAGAGCTAAAGCTTCATACTCCTCAGAATATCATCATCTTCAATCTTCAGCAGTTTTTGTGTCTTATTCCCACTGTTCACCTGAATCTTTTTTTCTGATATTCCCGTTGTCAGTCTTAGAAACACAAAATGCATCAAAAAGCAGCAAGTTATTTGAAGCCTATTTAGGACACTCAGACAGAATTATCCATTATTCTCACATTTGACTGTGCTCTCCTCCCCAGTAAAGGGGGATATATTCTTTTCAGTCTGGGCTTTTTTCTTAGTTTCATACAGGAAATTAGAGCTCTTTAGGGCATATATTATTTTCAGGTACTCACGGAAGAGCCTGAAATTTATTTTTATAATTATTTTTTTAAAGATCTCCTCCAATTCATACCTGACTGAACTCAAAACTGCATGGACATAGGTCTATACTGAGTTCTTGGGAGTCTTATCAGGATGTTTGGCCACATTCAAATCTTTAGCAACAGCTAAAAGACACTTCTGTCTGTTCTGAATAGGCCACATCAGATGTGACATAGGATGTGACAGCAAGCTGGCCAAGATCCTTCTTGTAAAGAGTCCAGCATCAGGTTCTGTAGGGCTGGGAAGAACACATGAGAAGATGAATGAGATGCATCCTAGTGTGAGAGACGTGGCAGCCTGATGCATGAGTAAAGGAGCTCTCTGCTTTTGAGCACAAACTGTCATGTCAATACAGACATCACCAAAGAAACCAAATAGGAAACAGAGGGACAGGGGATGCTGCTAACTAGTCACAGATAATGAACTAGTGACAGTTATGACAGTGAAAACCTACTGGACTATATGGGGATTTTTGTCTCTTTTCTGATTGCATTTCCATTTCTTGTCATGGAAAATTTTATGGCACTGTCTAAATTCACCTGTCCTTGTCAGACTTTTCATGCGTATTTTACATTTTGCCAGATCAAATTCACTGCAGAGTTTCACTTGGACAAGTTATAGTCTCCTTCGGATATTCTGAGGACATTCTAAATAAGAGCATACTTTACATTAACTGCACTGATTATCCTTGTTCATGAAAAATTTAAAGCACAGACACTTGTCCATGAGATTCATCTCACTAACTAGAAAAGTCTTCATATGTATGCACTATAGTCAGTAGCAATACAGAAAATACCCTCAACAGGATTTATGAGACCATTGACACCTACTCTGTGCCGGCTTCCAATGGAGCTGAAAGTAATTTGTTCATGTGTAGATAAACAAGCCAAGTCCACATCTAGTTACATGGATGTTATTCATGACAAAATTGCACAGATTAACAGCATTTTAAACGTGTTTGCAGAAGCACATGGAAAGGCTGAGACAGAATGTGTGTGTCAAAATAGATAAATTTACACCTTATGTTGGACTTGATAAGATGATCTTGGAGGTCCTTCCTAACCTTAATGATTCTATGATTCTTAAATGTGTTCAAAAAGGAAAAAAAAAATAAACAACAAAACCCCTTAAAAGTTCATGATACAACATTTTGCCTTGCTTTGCCCAAAACATTTTACCTTTTATCATATAGGTCTAGACATGCAGCTGGAATCAACAGTCAGACTATCACTGGATAGAAAGGTACTCAGCACTTAGAAGATAGGAAATGTCAAAGATAAAGTCACCATTCTGTCCTTAATGCACGTGAATCATATTATGATCAGACATTGACCTACAAAACCATTTCTGCCTCTTGCAGTGTTCAGGACACACAAGTTCTGGGAATTAATCTAGACATTGCAGAATAGTCTTGTCTGCTTTTCAGATTTCAAAAGATGTTATGAGGGAGATAAGGGACCCCAGGACAAAAAGAGAGAACTCTGCTGATTCAAGAAAACATGCATACTTAACAAGTCAGATTCACTGTTGTCTTGGTTGCTTAATACAAGTTTTGAGCAAGTTAAAGGCTCTTCATACAGCCCTTTCTATTTAATAAAATTCTGTGAAGGGGCTGGAAAGTAAACATTGCCAGCAGTTGTGTTAAAGTTTCATGTGGAGTCAGTGGAGCCATCGATACTTGTAAGGAGCTGTTGAATTGAGTGTTTGCAGCATTGGACAAAAAGAGAGCAGCACAAGAAATGTCATACCCTCACGCACTGAACAATACAAGATCTCAGAGCACCAGAAACTTGACAAGCAGATGTGGTTATTATCACAAAAAATACTTAAAGCCTGGGACAGGGTGCAAAGATGCCTCAACCCTAGTAGTGTTCATGGCCAGGTTGGATGGGGCTTTGAGCAAACTGGTCTAGTGTGAGGTGTCCATGCCCTTGGCAGGGGTTGGGAACTAGATGGTCTTTAAGGTTCCTTCCAATGCAAACTGTTCTATGATTCTGTGATTCTAAGAAAGATGTTGGTGAGAGAACTTGACAGAGAAAGATGGTTGGAACAGCATTAGCAGAACTAGGGTCTTTGTACTGTTGGAAGAGGGAATATTTGCAATACTGAAATTAATACAATATGGTTTTACTTTAAGGTCACCAAAAAAAAAAAATTATTTTTTTTCATCATGCTCAGCTGTAAAATATTTATCAACTTCCACACAAACTCTGAAACAGACTTGTATTACATGGGGCATTGACTACTATAGTAAGTAAAGAAGCTGCAGACCATTTTCTATCATGATGACTCTTTGGACATGCAGCAACTATTAAACTGGGATGAGATAAGGGAGGAACAGGTTTTAAATATGATTTAAATATAGGCAATAAAATATGCAGAGCCATAATCAGAATGTTGACTTGTTTTAAGTACTTGGGGTCATGTTGATATAAATAACTGCACCAGGTTTTCCTACAGATCAAGAGCTAAATTAAGTGGTTTACAAACAGAGGAAAAGGCTGACTTATTTGTCATGGCATTGCTTGATCTGTGACTAAAAAAGAAAGGGCCAACTCTGCCACTGCTAGACATGAAGCCAACACAACAGGGCCCGAGGTACAGCTGCTGAACATGACAAGGCTAGCAGAGACTATCAAAACAACAGAAAAAAACATTTCTCTCAAATTTGGGCAGCATCTCGGCAAACTCCCCCAGGTTTAGCACAGTTAGAAATTTTGCCTCACAAAAGGGCTGTAATTTTTCCTAATCCAGCCTCAGAACAGCTGCCCCTCAATCTTTGCCCGTCATGCTACAAGCTCATTCATTTCATGGAGCTAAGGTTTCTTCTCAAATAAGGCAAGGCTTGCAGGAGGGATGGTGAGTTCTTGAGGTTCAGCTGGACAGGGAGATGGCTTTCCCTTTAAAGTTCTGGGGGCACTGGCAACCCATTAATGACAGACATTTCCTGATTCTCCATGTCATCTAAGTGTTGGATTTTGTGTTGACCTCTACACAGGTACTTGAGTGATTGTCCTTAACAGACTTGAGTTGCAAACCAAGCAGTGCCTGAAGAGAAAGCAGAGATGTTAACAGGATAAAGTTATCCATCCTGGGGCTTTTCGTCTCTGCTTGTGCCCAAATACTTAAAGCCAAGCTAACTTGAGAAACACAAACAGGGAACCTTCAAGAAAGGCACCAGTACCGTCATCCTGACACGTCATCTCCATGTACCTTGAAGTTCTGCTTTCCTAGCAGTGACTGTGATCTGACTGGAAGTCTATGGTATCCTGCTGATGTCCATAAGCCAGCAAGGTTTATGTGCAAAACTTATTGGAAAACTGCAGTTTTCCAAACCAGATAAGACTCTGGTGGTAGCAGCACTGTATGCACAGAAAGAGAACACTCTGTGCAGTTGTTTTGGACCCTTTAGTCAACTGCAGACTGCCACAATTTACACTGGAACTAGGGCCCAAATAGGCTGGTTTAAGCCTGGTTTAAGGCAAGCAGGGTACCCATATCCTAAAGTTACAGAGATCGCTATTTTTAAATAGCCCTCAGTTTGTAAGGTCAAAGCAGTAGGCAACGGGAGATACTTCTTGTCAAAAGCAGACAGAACTTTGTTGTTAGCAGCTCTACACCCAGAAGAGAATCACCTGCTGAGGCAATGGGTTACAGAAACTGTCCCCTTTCCAAGAGGGACATGCTGCTTTCTCATGGGGGTTAACTGCACTCAGGGCTGGCTCCTCACAGAGAACAGAGATGATATTCTGCCACTGACAGATCAACTTCTGAAATTTTATAAGCAGTGCCATAGAATGTAGAATCATACAACATGAAAAGGTTTGGTTGTAAGGGGTCTTAAAGATCATCTAGTTCTTATCCCCCTGCTACATCCTCCCTCAAGGTCTTCAGTGGGGTTAATAATGAAGCAAAGGAAGGAATTCACTTTAGGATCCAAATGGCCCTTGAGTAATTTTGTGGAAATTTAGTATCTTGACAAAAAATGGAAAGGTTGGTTATGTACCAACTTCCTCCTTCTGACAGTAAGTGAATCATACAATCATAGAATCACTGAAAGGTTTGGATTGGAAGGGACCTTAATGATTATCTAGTTCCAACCCCTCTGCCATGGGCAGGGACACCTTCCACTAGACCAGGTTGCTCAGAGCCCTCTCTGATCTGACCTTGAATGCATCCAGGGATGGGACATCCACAACTTCTCTGGACGACTGCTTTGAAAGTGCCTTCTAAAGCAAAGTATTGAAGGCTTCATCAATATTTTTGTGGTCTAGGTAAGTGCCTAAGCTCTCTCCTAACTCCTCTCTCACAGACAAGACTATGTACAGGACAATCCTCTTAGAAGATGCCAATAACAAAGCTGGAAGCAGCAGAATTTTAACCTTTTGATCAGTCCAAAAGCTGAGGCAGAGAGGTGTCACATCAAAGGCTTTATAATCTTTTCATTACAGCATCAACACTATTGCAAAATATAAAAATTATGGGCATCAGTTCCAGTAAGAATCATTGGAAAATGAAGGCAGTACAAAAACATTCAAAGCAAAATCAATCAGACTTGATTCCTTTTCACTTAGTATCCCATCTCTAGCAAGTCACAGGAGAAAGTTAGGAAAGAAAGTATTTGGTAAAAGAAATTTCATATGGACATTCACATAAGAAACCACATCACGTTCAGAAATCTGGAGACTTTGTGAGGAAAAGGCATCACATCCTCATGACTCTGCAGTGAAGTTCCCCCTTCTAGGTACACTCAAATGTCCTCCTTAATTTTGTTGTCAGACTGTTATTTCTGAACAAGCAAAATAAAGAAGTGGTAACTTTATTACCTGTTCTATTGTTATTGTGTTTTGTGTTTTGGTTTTTGTTTTTTTTTTTTAATCTCCTTTGTCAAAGCTCTGTGTCCAGAGGACACTCTCTATCTTATTAGAGAAATACTTAGTAAAGCTAAGGGACATTTAATTGCTGTTCTTTGTCACTGCCACATAGCAGTATTTAGTGTGCTTTTGGTACTGGACTATTTACAATCTAGCAGTGATGACTACTTTTACTAGTTTGTCACAGCATAAAGCTATTTATCTTGGAGCCCTATCTAATTTATTTTTGTTTTAGGTAATGCAGACACACAATTTCAATCAGAAGCCAGAACCAGACTGTAAACACACCAAATAATGCTGTTTTGTAAAATTTCCAAGACTTCTCAAATAAATATTTATACTAAATCTGTAACATGGGAAAAGGTTTTAGGAAATGATCACATGGGAACTCTTCCCAAAGCAAAATACTGCAAATTTGAAAATTGTGGAGTAATTCTTCCAGCTACATGCCTTTCCCACACTAAAATCCTGCTTTGCCATTTCAGTAATGACAGACACATTACCACCACACTTTCTCATGTCTTAAAACATTAGATATGCATCTAAAATCCCCTGAATGAAGATACTACTTAGTATCCATTGTTCCAGCTGCACATTTTTCTATCGTTTCCAAAAAACCCAGATTAAATTATTTTTTTTTTCTGCTAGACTTTTCTATATTGTGTGGGATAATCTCAGCAAAAGTACTCCCTGTGACAAATTCGCAGCCAGCAAAGGTGTTATTTTGATAATTTTCCTCTCATTTTAATAATACAGTGCAAATCCAGGAACAAAAATATTTTGAGGAAAATACATATCACAACTATATCTTGGGCAACAGTGGAATTGCATAATCTCACACTAAACCACTGAGCTAAAAAACAAAACAAACCAACGTCAGGTGCCTGGCCAGGAATTCAGTAAGAATAAAACACCTACTCAGAAAGAGCGAGATTTTCTATGAGCAGAAGTTTCTACACACAAGCTGAAACTGGGACAGTATTTTGGGTGAAACATTCATTCAGAGCAGGAATTTTTGCAAAGTTGATACGCAGCCCAAATTTTTTGTCTTATGCCAACCTGTAAACAATACTATTCAGATTTCCACCGGCACATCAGAACTTATCAGATCATTTGTTACTTACCAGTGATGCCTAAAGTGTTTTTTGATTTTTCCATTTTTATAAATTTTAGAAGTACTTGTAACTGTAGTAAAATGTAGATTTAGTATGTTAATATTTCTAGCAGCTTAAGTTCATTGTTCATGTATCCTAACCCCTAGTACATAACAGTGGCTTAAATTCTTTTAGTTATTTAGTCTTGTTTCCAAGGTAAAAAGCTGACAACTATCAGAAAGGCCTGCAGAATGAGACATAAACACAGGGCAGAGTGACCCAGAAATCAGAACACCGGAAGAACTCCAGGAGCCTGAGGAAGAGGAAGGCTGATGAAGAGGAGGTCACACAAACTCCAGACTTAAATCCTAATGGGGTGGGACCAGGGGC
>JAWWEV010000083.1:146436683-146456550 GCA_035583235.1 Hafferia zeledoni
ACATTAAACACAGCTTGTGTTTTGGTGGAGAGTGTGTCAAACCAGGTATCAGCAGAAGGGAAAATCCACAAGGAAGATGACAGAGAAGCCAATATATAGCTGACAAATTCATGTCAGGCAGAGGATGATACTACAGTGATAACAACAAAAGTAACGAAGTACAGTAATCTTTTGCGATCTCAAGGTAAGTACCTTTCTAAGAGCCATTTAGTGGATTATCCTAAAATCCTCACTATCAGCATGTAGGTCAGTTAATCCAGGGTTGGGGAAATCCAGGCAAAAAAATGAAAAATCACAGGTACCAAAATAAAGGGAAAGAAAAGGGAAAGAGTAACAGGGAGCTGTAGAGACACATCTGTGAGTCTATAAGCATACACAGTGACATGAATCTCCTCTCTGCTCACAGAGGAAAACGGCTTCACCTCTCACCTTATTTGAACAAACAAAAGCAAATCTGATCTCAGAAGCATTCTGCAGCAGGAGTATAAAGATGATAATTGAAAGTTTATTACTTAACGCTTGGCAGAGCTATTTCCCATGGCAATTTGATAAATACCTTGACTTTTCTGCCCGTCATAACCTCAGACATTTATTGCCTCATTTGCTATAACAAACGTTCAGTTATCTTCTGACTACCAAGCTTATATTTAACAGACCATGCAGAGGGAACGCTGCCACTTAGAAGAAAGCCCAGATGAAACTGGAATTTCAGGGAGCAGGAAAGACAGCAGTTTTTCAGAGAGCTGCAATCCATCTTACACAAGAAAAGCTGCTCAGTTGAAAGAGAAATCCTGCAACGTCTAAATAAAATTTTAAAAAAATTAAAAAAAATTAAATAAGATTTTCAAAGAGAAAGAAGATAATACACAGAGAATCATAGAATCATGAAGATTGGAGAGGATCTCCAAGATCATCAAGTCCAACATTCAACCAAATACCAGCATGACCATGAAACTGTATCACAAACTGCCAGGTCTACTTGTTTTTTGAGCACTTTCTGCAATAGTGACTCCACCACTTCCCTGGGGATCTTGTTCCATTGTTAAACTCCTCTTTTAGTGAAAAAATTCTTTCCTAATATCCAACCTGAATCTCCCCTAGTGAAACACAAGGCTGTTTCCCCTTGCCCTATCACCAGTTGCCTGACAGAAGAGGAAAAAAAAGAAAAATTGCAATGGAAAACATCAGCCCTGTTATTTTCAGTGTCTGCCTTTGTGCTTGGGTACTTCCAGCACCTGAGAAAAGATCAAAGGACCTCAACGAAACCAATGGAATATAATTTCCTATGGAGCCAGTATGAGAAGCTTATTCTTTGGTCTGCATTTCTCTGATATTATTCTAATTAGCTGCATTATGATGGGAATGCCTAGAGGCTCAATTATTTCATTTCACCAGGGATGGGTCCTGTATTAATTTTTAAACAATACATTTTAAATATTTACTGAAGTTATTAAGAACTTATGATAAAATTCCAAGTCCCTTTTTAACAACAAGAAGGATTCAACTGTCTTTTTAAAAGTTCTGCTTGTTTTATCATTCAGCTAAACTTTAACATTTATAGGGAAATGTTAACCTGTCTTACTTTTTAATAACTCTCCAATCTGTAAGCATTTGTGATGTGGTTTGTTGTTGTTTTTTTTCTATTTATTTTATTCACACATTTCATCTGGAGACATTTCTGGTGAGATAATTAATTCTTTCAGTAATAAATTTCACACCCTGGATTAAGAGAACAGAGAGGATAAATGTAAAAAAAGAGGAAACTATGAAAATGTGAATAATTTACAAATATTTGACTCTTTTCTTGGAATTCCAGATCTCAGACATAACTGGATACAGAAATGTTCATCATCTGGTATACAAAACAGGGGGAAATAAAAGGTTTCTAAATTGTAATGGAAAATGATGAACACCAAATTATTTAATTCTGAAGTTCAAAGACAAGTTGACAAGTAACAAAAATGTTTATATATTTCTGTGTATTATTTGGATCGAACATTTGAACCAGCGTCCAGAAAGGCTGTGGGATCTCCATCCAAGCAAGTCCCTGAGCAATGTAACCTAATTTTGAAAGTGGCTTTCCTCTAGGCAAGAGATTTGTATAGGTGACTTACAGAAGTCATCTTAAACTAGTCTATGACTCTATGTCTATAAATTATAGAGTATCTTAAAATACTTTCAGTGAAAATACATGGTGTACATCTCCAGGAAAAAAAAACCAAACAACAACAACAAACATTTGGTCAATCTCTCCTGCAGGTCCAATTTCTCTGGGATTTAGGGATGCAGAGAGAAAGCCACAAATGCAAGGACATGGCTGAATGGGAACCCTGAGGAGTCCCTGTGACCATGACTAGATCCCTGCAAAGCAATATTAGGGCGTTCTTCAGAGATAAAGGTTGCATTTTGAATCAGAACCAATGGTGAATTTAGAAGTGTCCTATGGCAAACTTTCAGTGGAATATAGTTTTGGAGAAGTTTTTTCTTCTTTTTTTTTTTTTTTTTTTTGAGCGGTACAGATTATTTGTTGTTGTTGATTTTTTCAAGAGATGATTTTGGAAATGCTAATGCTAATGTGTTTCAGTAGCTTTCAGTTTTGATGTTTGTTTTTCACTCTCACATGAAAATTTCATCACAATCAACACCTTCTTGTAAAATTATTACCTTTTTCTCATAAAAGCAGATTTTCCAATAGGAAAATAACTTCTTGACAATTTTTTTTCCCTCCAGCTTGATCTGTGATATTTGTTCAGCACATTTGTGGTGGGTTGACCTTGGCTGGACACAGGTGCACACCAAAGCCAGTCTAACAATTCCCTCCTCAGCTGGACAGGGCAGGAAGAAAAAAAGATGGAAGGACTCTCCACTGAGAACTCTGCATACATAACACAGAATCACCTTATACAATAAGAAAGGTTGATAACATCAGCCAAAATATTAAGCCTGGATGACAATGGCCATAAGATGCAGAAAAGGGAATTATGATCAGAGGTAAAGGAAAATATTTTTCACTCTGTGTGGTTGCCCACTGAGAACTTGCCTAGAGAGATGATGGAATATCCATCCCTAGGGATATTTAAAACTCAACAGGACATGGCCCTGTGCAACCTGGTATATCTTCAAAGGCAACACTGCTTTGGGACCAGGTCTCAAGGAGTCCCTTCCAACTCAAATCAACCTTTAATAACATAATTGCAGTCCTTTGCAGTCCTTTGCAGCTGTGACATGCTGACAGACAGCTAAATCTAGACATGGTGCCTTACTGCAAATCCACAGTACAAGGATGATCCTCTTCCAAGAGGCATAGCTAAATCAGGGCATTTAAAACTGCACATCTGTGTTGTTACAACAGGAAGGATAAAAGGGGAAAGGGTACCAAGAAGTGCCACATTTGCTGGCATATTTAGAGAAATGTCATCAGCTATAGAGAAACTCATAAACAGTGGAGAAGCTCATCAGCAAAGATTTTGTGGCCCTTTCTTCAGGAGCAAGAATATCTCAGAGCAAAATTAAATGCATAACTCATCAGTCATAACTGTAAGAAAAATATCTTCAAGTGTTACCCAAAGACTATCAGATCCACCTCCTCTGTGTCCTTTCTTTCTACCCCAGGACTCTGCAACATCATAATTACAACCTGAAAACAATCAGATAAGCAGGACAGGCTGCAGGTACTGTCTCAAGAGGGGAGTAGGTGAAAGCTCTGCAGCTCTTTGAGCTCTTATAACAAGCCCCTGGCAAATGCCTGCACAGAGTTCCTCACAGCTATGAGACTCAACACTTATACTAACCCATCTGAATACCTGTGTGCTTCTCAATCTTTCAAGAGAGCAGAGGGAAGAGTGTGGCCCAGGATGGAGGTGAGCACTGTGGGCTGGTGCTACAACAAGCACAGGGGTCTTTGGCCTGTGAGACCCAGGGGTAAAGCTCTAAAGGTGAAGGACTGGCGGATGCCCAAGTCAAGGTACCCTTGTCATTCCTTGCCTCACCCTGCCCATGTCAACCATGTGACAAAGTTAGGGGTAAGAGCAGGAGTGAAAGAAATGAGACTGAAAGACCTGATGGGTTTGGTGTAAGGCAGACTAAAGACTGTGCAAACTTAAATCTGTACCTGTGCTCACACACTGCAGCAATATGTGGAGCAATTGATAGACAGGGTCAGCATTTTCTCCATAGTACGATATCACTTTCTATATTTACATTTTTAGCCTAATTTAGAGGATACTGAGAGAAGGTGAAACTGGAAAATAATCACTAGTAGCTTTCATTTCCTCACTTGACAGGACTTTGTTTTAAAACTGTAGGAAAGCATTAACTCTGGAATAAAACTACAAGTAAATGTGTAAATTGTAATAACTGTTTTCTCTAATCCATGGGCTGGCCTTTGTTGCAGAAGGATCAACACTTTTTATGGGATTGTCCCAACAATTTTTCTTGTGAAAGAGGTGAACAAAGAGACTAAAGAAGGATGAATTAGAAGACTGGAACAGGATATAAATTTCCTGGTTGGGAAATATAAAGCTCAACATAAATGAAGATGCTGTTCCTCTTTTCACCCTATCCTTCCTCTCTAAATGCATAGAGGAGTAGATATAAAGTATATCTCAATGTTTTAAAAATACCAGGTGAAACTTTTTTCTATTCTCTATGGCAGTTTAATAAAAGCAAGAGCTCTATTTCATTAAAAAAAAAAAAAGGGGGGGGGGGAGGAAGAAAATGAGACCACTGTCACTCCTCATCCCAGTGTCTATGTCGCTCCTGAGAGGCAGAGTGCTGACCGCTAAATCCTCCATCTTCCCAAACCAGAATGGGGAGCCTGGTACTCACTGTCCTCACAGTCCTCTAATCAGGGAAATGCTAGGATAGTTCATCCAGTTTTTGCCCAGTGGATGTGTTCCAATGTGTACAAATAATTAAAAACTTGATTAGTCAGAGAAAATTTATCTTCAAGTGAGGCTGAAGAATTTGGAGAGGGTACAAGACACATTGTCTCCAACTGCACTTTCGTTAATGTTTAATTTTTTAAATACAAAATAGCACAATTTAAATCAATCAATAAAACGCCAGTCTGAAATTTAAAGCCCTCTACAATACTGGCAAACCTCTCTCCTGGGAAAAGGAAGATTAATTTATGCCCTGGGTAGTCTACTCCAGTGATCAAACCACCTGAACAGAGGATTTAAAATTCCTAAAATCCCATGGATGGCACTTGAGCTTTGATGTTACTTAACTCTAAATGTGCGGAGAAGCATGGGGGCTGCAGCTGCAAGAGCACTGCAGGCAAAGCAGAGTTTTTCTGATGTCTCTTTGCTCACCTCTCCTTTAAAGAGCTTTTGAACACCTGCAGCTCATATTAACTGCAATTTGTGGAAGCCAAACCAGTGTGGAAATCAGCCCCTATGCCCACGCCACAAAGTGCATTAAAATGGAGCACTCTGGTACTTCAACATCAGCAAGTCACTAATAATCTAAATAACTAATAATTACTGAAAACCACCTGTATGTAGCTCACCTGGAAGTCCTCTATTCCTGAAATACCCTGCAAACAAATGCCTCACCCTTTCAACATCTAATTTAGCTCAATACACTATCGGCACATCTGCTTTTTCAAATAGCTATTAAACAAATAATACTGTATTAGATCCTTTTTTCTTTTTCTTTTTTTTTTTTTAACAACCCACCAATTCAGAATTTACTCCCATCTCTCTGTATAATTTCTGTGCCAGGAACAGACTGAAATACCAATATAGTCATTTTAGGAGCTATTCACTGTTGCTAAGAGGACATCAACAAAACTGTTAGCCAGCAGCAGACATAGTAAAGCATAAGAGAATAATGTTGCAGTGGATTTTTTATTTAGCTTCACAATCTAAATCAAGGGAACAATAGAAGCTATTTTCTTTCATTGCAAAATCTCCCATTAGTAGTTCAAGTCATTTAGTCAGTTGAACAGACATTTATTCTAAACACATCCACCAATGAGCTGTTTTAGTGCAGTCAATAAATCACCATTATTCTCATTTAGGAAATAAAATATGATTTTCAAACCAGAGCACAAACATTGATGTCCATTATAACAGGCATGTAACTACCTGTATAAGAAATGTGGGATCCCATCGACTACAACATACACAAGATTATTGTGTCTGCAGAGGAATAGGATGGTGCATTAATTTCCATTCCAAATAGTGTGGACCTGCACATGGCAAATGTTCAAAATCTCATCATGTAAGCTCACTTGTTGCATGTATCCACAGCTGCCAAGATCATTCAGCAATGGATTTGATTCTGGTTTAGGAGATCATCTGCAACTTCAGATTTTTACAGTAATGTGTTCATTTATTTACCTGAGTTGAAAGCATCAACTCAGGTCAGGAGGCAATAATTCCCCCAGGATTTATAGGCATAGTGGTACTTTCTTATCAACACTAACCACTGGACATTAAAGTCATCAGAGCTGTAGAATGAAGAGCAAAGTGTCAAACTTGACTTTTCTTGTGTAAAGCAAACATCATATAGCTCACCTCTTTGAATATATTCATAATCTATCATAGAAAAACTTACTTCTTAGTACATTACTTACATAGCACCCCAGGTGTGCAGCATTTATTTTTATTTAAATACAGATTTTTTAAAAATTTTTTTTTAGAAAAAAGACAAGCTATTTCTTTCCTTTATTAAAACTGGAAAGTGAAGAAAGATAAAGGAAAAACTGAAAAGTTACAAGGTGTCACCTGATATGTGGATGATTGCTCCATCTGTGAACTTAGATACAGGTTGCCCAGGGAGGTCATGGAGTCTCCCTCTCTGGATACATTCCAAACCCACCTGGACACATTACTGTGTCATCTCCTCTGGGTGACCCCGCCTTGGCAGCGAGGTTGACCTGAGTGATCTCCAGAGGTTCCTTCCAACCCTCACAATTCTGTGATGTCTAACCTATTTGATAATATCACCCCTGAACTCAAACGGGAGAAATGCAAATCAAAGTAGGATATGAAGCTGGGAATAGACAGACAGCCAAAAATCTTTTAAGAAAATGAATGCAAACAGGATTATAGGAGTATCTTTTTGGTTACTTTCTCTGAGGTGTTTGGTCAACTGTTGTTGTTTCTTTATTGCTTAGTTACCATCTGAAGATTTAATAGGAATTAGTTTAATGGGAAACAAAAAAACAACTTTAAAAAAGAAAGAAAAGCCATTATTTCTATGGTCAACATCAAGCGTGGGAAAAAATATTTTTGATTTTGGTGAGTTTGTAATAAAAACATTCTAATTTTTAAGTTCTATTTGATTATTTTTTATCGCTTAATGAAAGACTAAAATAAGAAACCACTTCATTGACTAGAAATCAAAAATACTAAAAAGATATGTAAAAAGAATACACTACATAATCAAACCTTCAGAAATTGAGTTTTCTTCCCTTCTTGACTTTCAGCTTGTAACACTTTTATACTTTTATAAGTAGCATGGTAGAAATATTCTAAGGAAGAAGGATGATTTCAAAGGGCAGGGTCAGTGCCACGAAAAGAGACAGAAGGCTGCACACCAGCCTTGACAAACATACCACATATCAAAAATGAAGATTTTAGAGGAATTGACTCAAGTCCCTTCAACCTTTCTCTTACATATGAACATGATATTTTAAATGACAGAAAAATTGCTAGTCATCCACTTTAAAACCTTCAGATCAACAAGCCACAACAGCAGACAACAGGAAATGTGAATATCAGCCCAGTCTGAGCTGGAGGAACAAGATATGAACGATATCATCCTCTTTTGACTCTGGGACACATGAAGGTTGACCTTAGGAGCTGTATTTTATTGGCCTGCATACATATGGCACAACCTGGGTCAACAAGTTTCTTTACAGGAGCAGAAACCCTTTGTTTTCCTCTTTCCCCAACCTAAAACCCTCTCTCCACTGCATTATTTTGGATGTGAGAAATCAATATTCAGCCATGGACTGCACCTGATCCAGCAACCTCAAACCCAATAATCCACTATTGATGCTTCAATCAGGATTTCAGTAAAGAAAGCCCAGGTTTAGCACAGGGGACTAGGTACTGTCAACCTGGCATACAAATATGGTAATATGAATTCAGGCATCCAACCAGTAAAGGCGGGAGCTGAAACAGGGAGCTTGTCATGAATTTGAAGTACCCAATATAATTTAGTTTTAGGTAAATTCCTAATTAAATTCTAAAAGCTTCTATACTCAGTCAACACCTGAAAACAATGAAGCAACTCCCATCCCCTGCTTTCTAGGAATTTTCACACTAAAATATATAAAATTCTTATATTTTGAAACATATAAAATTCCAGATGTGTGGAATGACTGGATTAATACAGTTTAATGCAGCAAGAAATGAACACAGGAGGTGTCTACATGCAGTACTTTGTGAAGTTGATATTTCTTCATTCTTCCATGTGTGTCAACAGCCCAGAATGTTTTGTCACTACAAAACAGTGGGTAAATAATAGGAAACAGTATTTACTTCAGTTCTCAGGAGGGCAAGGGAATATCTGGGTATTTAAAGATTGCAAGTAAGATGTGAAGATAGATCAGCACTGAAAGATTTCCTTAGTCAACAGATCACAGGCACTGGAAGACAAGAAATGCCATGGCTGAGACTTACTCATGATATGTTTGTTAGAAACTAAAGGAAGAAATAGAAAAACAGAATGGTTTGGATTGGAAGGGACCTTAAAGCCCACCTCCTTTCCATCCCCCTGCCAGGGCCAAGGACACCTTCCACTAGACCAGGTTATTCAAAGCCCCATCCAACCTGGCAATGAACACTCCCAGGGATGGGGCAGCCACAACTTCTCACACAATATGCCTACTGACATGAGCATACATCACAAAGATATCTGCACAAAATCATACACACATGTTGATTTATATAATGTGAGTGCAGGAGAATTCTTTATATCATTTCCATGCTTGTTGCTTTGATGATATATAATGGCGAGACCTAAATGTTCCGAGGGCCACATTAATGTAATTTGTCAGTATGGCAATCCCTACAAAAGGAGTGATAATAACAGGGCTTTGTTCCATAGCTGAGCCACAGTGTCTAATAATGTCCGAAATGCTGATCCAAAGCACAGAGAGACGGTGAATGAAGACTTGTACAAACATATCGAATGCATGTCAATACTGAAAAGCAGATCCTGCAGTTTTAAGAGTGTTTTTTTGGTCATTTGTGCTGAAAATGTTTCAAATTGCAGCCAGTTGCTATGTTGTTGTCTCATCTCCAAGCTTTGGTACTTGCCACTGAGGGAGCAGCCTTTTAAATGGCTGGCTCACATCCAGACCCTTAAAAGAGCACCCTCAAGTTTAATGACCCAGACAAAGATGAAACAAGTTACAGAAGCAAAATCAGTCAGACACCAAAAAAGACTGGGTTCCTGCAGCAAGCCCAGTCAGTACCAGACTCTGCCTTTCTGTTACAGGAATTGCTCAAAACCAGAGTAAATCTCACAGATGTGATTACTGTTCCAGAATCACAGAGGAATTTTCTGGCTTTGGAATTTTTTCTTTTTTAATTTTTCATTTTAGTTGCTGTTAATAGGCATTCATGTCACTGTCTGAATTAAAGACCATTAAAAGAAAATATCTCCTACAGGCAGAACAGTGAGACTTTTGTCAGCCCTTTGCTGCTTGTAGAAGGTCAGTGTGGCTTTCCACTGAAAAATTCCTTGCTTATGCACATAAGAGTTTTCATTCCATAAAGTTCAAACAGATCAGAAGAGCTGTGTAACAAACTGTGTTTTGCATCATCATTAGATGATCTCCAAGGTGTTGTGTGGTTTGATGCTATTGAAAACTAAAATGTTTCAGATATTCTTAGATAGGAAATTAAATGTATGCATGGGGTTCATTGCCAGATGTCTCTAAAGGTACATATTTCACTGTTCTGTATAATTTGCAGTTTTGAAGATTCATGTACAGAAATACCACATTTTCATAACTCATCTGAGAAGAGAAGAAATTAAATTAATATCTATTCATCACCTGTGAATACACAATGGCTTTCAATATAGCTTGGGGTAACTGCTCAAAGAATTAAATAGCCAAATTTACAACCAAAATAAACCACATAGAGGTTTAAAACTCCTATGAACTCTAAAAGAATTTTCTTATGCTTGTGAAATCTGCCTCTGTTTTCCTCAGTCAATTGAACCAGGGTACTTGGTCAAAAGAAAGAGTCAGTATAAGCTTCTTTTTTATTCACTACACATTAGTAAATATTCTAGTCGCTAAAAATTTTGATGAAATTATCTAATCTAGTTAGTTCTTCGATCTTCCCATTATTTGGGTTTTTTTGGCTGGATCTAGAGCAAATAGAATACAAACTTGCTGGGCACCCTGCTCCCGTATTAAGGTGGAAGAATGATTCCATGGACACCAGGCTACCTTGTGAAACAAGAAATCTGAATTTGTTTCTATGCTGAGACACATTTTAATTTCTTTGTGTCTTTACTCCTTTTATGGAAAAACAAAACCAGAAGCACCCCAAGCCCACAGAATCAATACCACTCACTCGACCCAAAGGCTATAATTAAATGATCACATCCCAGCAAAGTATTTGAGGCACTGTTGTTCTCATACTATTTCCAATAATTTCTTCTTGATCCAGCCTCAAGGCAACTTGTGCTTCAGTGCTTGCAGGTGTCAAACTGGTTTCCATAAAGGTTCACCAACCATTTCTACCTTATACCATAGGTAGTCTTTTTTAGCTCATATTTCACAAGATATCTTTAGAATTGGCAAGTGGAAACCTGGCTGAAGGGCTTGGACAATGACTACCAACCCACAATTATCCTTACTGCAGTCTCACGGCTTTTTTGCCTAGACCTGAAATCTCTCCTTGAATACATTTGAAACTTTTTTGCATGACACTGATTACAGGCAAACAAAAAGGAGTCTTTTCAAACCTTTACTGCTTCAGTCAAGTATCATCTCTTTTCTAATCCTTCATATCTTCATAGAACCACAGCCCATCCTGAGCTGAAAGGGGCTCACAAGGATCATTGGGTTCAACTCCTGGCTATGCACAGGACAACCCCAAAAATCACACCTTGTACCTGAGAGCATTGTCCAAGCACTTCTTGAGCTCTGTCACTTGGTGCTGTGAACACTGCCCTGGGGACCCTGTTCCAGTGCCCAGCTACCATCCAGGTGAAGAACGTTTATCTAATATCAAACCTAAACCTTCTCTGACACAACTTCAGGCCATTCTCTCGGGTCCTGTCACTGGTCCCCACAGAGAAGAGATCAGTCCCTGCCTCTCTGCCTCCCCCTGTGAGAAAGCTGTAGGCCATCAGGAAGTTTTATTTGTCCTATGTGGAATATATACAAAATACTGTACGAAACGTGATTGTTCGGGGAAAAAACTAGAACTTGGTCAGTTTATCACTTCAGAGGTAGAGCTGTGCTGGGATCTTCATGCTATCTTTTGCAACAATTGTAGTTGTTAAATAGCTTCTGTCTTACAGCCAACCAGCAAGGAGTTTCAAACAAACAAACAAAAAAAACAATCAAAAGATCACAGATAAATTTAAAGCTTAAATGTGTTAAATTTTAGTCAAGAATGTGAGACGGTCAAAAAACTACATGATCCCAGCTATGGGGAAGAAAACTGGAATCCTTTATTCAACACTTGACCTCATTTTAAGGTTTCAGGGAGACATATGTTAATAGGTAGGAAGGGTTATGGTATTTTCAGGAATTGATGCAGGGAAGGTAGCAAGGGATTACAACACAACCTGATAACATTCATTCTACAGTCTTTTCTTATCTCAAAGCAGGAGATAGCTATCTTCACAAGCAGAGCAAACACAGACTTCTGTCTTTGGTGATGGAATTTTTCTCAAACCTAAATTTCAGAACCCAACAAGAATGATCAGCACAGAATGGCTTAATTCTTTACTGCTTTATATCCATGCAACTTGACCAACTCTGATAGGAAGGGGCAAAGAGCAGAATTTTTTTTTTTTTTTTTTTTTTTTTTTTTTTATGAAAGTGAGGGAACTGAGAGTGTCTTATGAAGTCAGGTTGCCCCACAGTCATTGTCTGTGGAACAATACACAACAAGTTTGAGCAGCAGCAGTTTCAAAGAAAGGTCACAATCTCCATTCCCTTCAAGTGCTTTCTGCTATAAAAATGTATCAGCTTCTCAAAAAAACACCCCAAAAAACCACTGAATGTACATACACAATGTGGTGTTTGTTGTGATCTTTACACGTAAAGGCATAAGATATACAGAAAAGCACAAATTGTATGACTTTTGGTCACATCATGGTATGAAAATTACATGGAATGCCCACAAAACTGTGTTGAGAGTGAATATGGAAGACACACTCAGTAACCACATTGAGACAAAATACAAGAACTGAGTACCAAGCACATACAACCATGCAATGATGGAGGATGTTGAAAGAACTTTGTGTGGGATTTGGCTCCACATTTGCACCTATGAATTCAGGTGGCTACATGTGCACCCAGGTACTCTCCCCATTTGCAGCCAATAGAATTAGTGGAGACTGGAGGGTTTCCAGTCCACTTTAAAACAGGAAAATCAGAATTGCAGTCAGCTGAGTACATTGTTTCTAAGTTTCTCATTATTTCTCAGAATTTTAATATTTTTGAAATTCTTTATAAAACCCTTAATTTCTCCAGGAACCTATTTGAAACCCGTGCCAGTAGTAGTCACTAAGCCTCAATTTACTTAATACTCACTCCCTTCTCATCAGTATTGGTAGTCCCCCTCACAAAAAGTGCCACAGAATACAAAACCATTTATTAAAGCCTGGATCTTTATATTAATACATGAAAAATTTTGTGTTTTAAAAAAAATTTACTATTGTTTTTTCCTGAATGTAGTCAAACATCAGATCCAGGAAAAGTTAGCAGGTAAAGTGCTTTTAAAGTTATGTAAGTCACGAATAATATTTGTTAACTTAGCTGACCTTAATATGGTAATTAACATAGAATTAATCTCTCTTGAGGAGATATAAAACATATGAAATCAAGACAATCTGGAATCCAGACCAGCAAAAGGGTTATATAAAAGGGATGTACAGAACCATTTAGTCAACAGCACTGCACTAATCTTTTGAAAGGAGATTCTAAATGCTAAATTATAAAGTGCTAGAATAAATAAAACCTTGAGGACTTTATTCCTAACCCAACAACGCAGAATATTAATTACATCCTCAGAAGGAGATAATTTCATATGCATAAGCACGATAACCATCCTTTTTGCTAGAGGCTTTTGTCAGTTGGGAATATTAATTCATTTAAAAGAAAGGGAAAAAACCCCCAACAAAACAAACAAAGAAAGAAAAAAACAAAGCAACCAAACCTAGACACATACTGTCAGTTTTATGGCAATGGCAAGGAATAAATGTGGTAAGAGCATTTCATGGCCAAATCATTGACTCAATCTCTTTAATAAAAAAACCTCTAGCTAACACCTGAAGAACAGGGATATGCTATTTGAAAAAGGGATTCAAACTTGGTTTTAAAAATAAAAACTGCACAAATGTTCAAGGAAGGGGAATAAATTCACCAAGAAATGAGAGCAGTGAAAAAAAGAGGACACACAGCCTCACACAGAGAACCCATAATCTCAATCTCAAAAATCATGAAAAATAAGCAGGTATTTGCTATTATCTACCCTCAACAACTTCCAGCACTTTTCTATCAGGAAAAAGGACTTATTCTTGTTCCTTTTAATCTTCAGTTACTTTGAGGGTCTCAAAATGTTGAAACGTGATCCTGAGATGAGAATGGGAAAACTACAGAAGAAACTCAAAGCTGAATTCCAAAAGTACCGTGCTACAGGACTGTAAAACTGTGTGAGCAGCATCAAACTGGCAAGGCACCACCCAAACCCACTTGCCTTAGGGGCCTTTGGAATGCAAAGGTGTGATTCATGCAACTCATCAGTACTGGCCAAAAAAAAAGAGGGTAATTTTCAAACAGGAGTGTTTGCTTTCTCCTAGTGCCTCAGAGGTCTTCATAGAGCCCCTAAAGACATCTAAATATGATAAATACATATAGTAGATGCACCTGCACTTAAATACTTGTAGGTTTTCTAAGGGAGACACAGAAATTGGAGCTTTATTATGTGCTGAACAATTTCCATGTCATTTAGATCTCTTCTTTGCCCTCAGAAAGCAACTCTTCCCCTTGCCTGTTTGTACAGCCTAGGCACTAGGGGTCCATCATTCCCAGCATTTAGCTCTTGAGGCTCTGACAGCCGAACATATTTAGTCTTATAAATAGAAAAACATTTGCGTCAGCCACTACACTATGTTAATTCCCTAAATTGCCATATTTTCATTACACGTTATAAAACATCCCTTTCCCTCCCCTCCCCCATGAGGCAATGATCTCTTGTGTAAAGGAGATAAATGTGGTTAACAGTCTAATTAATCCTCACATTAGATCATACTTTCTTACAAGGAAATACTTAAACTTGTAGAAGGCAAAGAAAGAATATCAATGAAATGGAAGCTCCCTTTCTCAAAAAGATAGCTCAGATTTTCTGTCCAATTATACTCCCTCTAATTGCAATACTTCAAATGACATTCATTTCCTCTATATCAGAACAGGTTTCCAGGGGAAGTTGTGGCTGTCCCATCCCTGGAAATGTTCAAGGCCAGGACGGATGGGCCTCTGAACAATCTGGTCTAGTGGAAGGCGGCCCTGGCCCTGGCAGGGAATCTGGAGGTAGATGGTGTTTAAGGTCCCTTTCAACCTAAACCATTCCATGATTCTATATAATTTCCTTTCCCGTTTCTCAGGAGAAACATTCAAATATGATAATCCTCTGCCTGTTAAGCCACACTCCCACCACACTGGATTTCCATGTAAACATGTTCTATAGCAGAACAAACTTCCATTTGTTCTTCCTGTTCTCCCAAAGTCACGTGCCATAACATAGGAATTATATTGTAGCATTGAATAACTTTTGCAGTAAATTAATTCATAATGGTGGTTTCAATGTCCCCACTTAGCAAAACTGCCTTTGAATTGTGTAAATATATATATACACATATATACACACAAAATATGTAGTCTTATAAGAAGTATGGGTATTCTAATTTACTGGAAAAGCAGATAATCAAATTACTATCATCATATTTCACAGGGCAATGAGGCAGCAATTAATTTTTTAATAACTGTGCAGT
The DNA here is from genome assembly GCA_035583235.1 of Hafferia zeledoni. Classification (NCBI taxonomy): domain Eukaryota; kingdom Metazoa; phylum Chordata; class Aves; order Passeriformes; family Thamnophilidae; genus Hafferia; species Hafferia zeledoni. The sequence goes on from JAWWEV010000083.1 coordinate 146,451,891, forward strand.
GCTTTGAAAAGGTAGATAGCTCTAATTGCTTGGTACTATAATTAAGCAATTGCTCAATGTTGATAAACTGAAAGCCAAAATTTCAAATCTGAAATTGGTACAGAGCTATTCACCCTCCATCTGTGGATACTGTTCTTGCAGCAGCTACTGATTACTCAGCAGCAAACTTGAGAAGGCTTCACACTAAAAAACTAGCAGGTGAAATGCTGGTCTTATTCAAGGTAACAAATAGCTTGCCCTGGCTTCAGAAGGTCCCTGACTTCAGAATATACCATGTACTAGGAAGAAAATGAACTCAATCCCAGCCAAAGAAAGGACACAATATAACTTTCATAGTGACATTTTTCTAGTTTAGGCACAAGCAGATCATTTTAAGTAAGCAGGGTTGTTTGGTTATTTTCCCCCTGAAGAATCCACACAAGGATTGACTGTAGTCTTTGGCTATGTACATAGAGAATCATAGAGTGGTTTGAGTTAGAAGGGACCTTTAAGACCATCTAGTTCCAACACTCTGCCATGGGCAGGGACACCTTCCATTAGACCAGATTGCTCTAAGTCCTGTCCAACTTGGCCTTGAACACTTCCAGGGATGGAGCATCCACAAATTCTCTGGACAGCTTATTCCAATGACTCACCACCCTCACAGTGGAGAATTTCTTCCTAACATCTAATCCAAAGCTCCTCTCTTTCAGTTTGAAGCAATTCCCCCTTGTCCTAACCCTAATGTAGTGACATGCCCTTGGAAAATGTCCCTCTCCAGGTGCTTCAGTAATATTACAGAGAGAAGGCAGGTATGGAAGAAAGGCTTCCCTGTTTCCATGCCTAGAGATAAGCTCCAATAGCTTAAAACACTCAGAACTAGTGGAAACTCTTTAAAATTTCATCATGATCATCGGAATATACTCATATTGCAAATCAGATTGAATTTGTGCTTTGAAATAAGCCTTGAACTCTCTGCTTTGTCTCATATTCACGGACATCATTAGACTCACTTTGGCAATTGATTTGCCACAAAGTGCTGCCACCTCATTCTGCATCGATGAACAGAGGACAGTGACCTGCAAGAGTGTCAGGAGAAGGGATCAGCCTGGTTTAACACAGTGCTTAACTATTTCAATCTTCAATTGAGTAAGAACTGCAGTGCTGTAGCTCAGACAGTAAAAAAAGTGTAAGTGTACTGTGGTCTACTAGCTTGAGAAACCACAAAGAAATTGGTCTATTCCTTACATTGAACCAGAAAGCTCAATGAAATGTCTCTCTGGAAAAGGAATTAAAAGCATCCTTCTACTAATGAAAAAATACCAAATTAAAGGCAGTATGACTTGCCTTATATGTTCTCTTCTAGTACCATATGAAAAGACTGGTCTCAGTGGTTATGTACAAAAGATTTATACAGTGAACTTGTTTGCAAGAAAAAAAAAATCTGCTTTTCCAAACAAAACTTGATACTGAGGTCAAGGCGGATGCGTGGCAGCTCAAATCCATTTCCGGTCTAACCTGATTTTGGAGGCAAAACACTCAGGGTAGGAGGAGTACAGGTTAATAGTGCAAACTTATGCCTAAATCCAAACAAGAAAATCTTCAGGGGATTAGACTTGTCTATCCATAACACCCTCCAAATCACTCTGCTTATTCTGTGGTAAGTCTTCCTGTTGTTGTCAAATCTGGAGCTGGCACCACTGGATTGATTGTTCCAAAAATATATTTGTTCACATTTCTAGCAAAATTAAACCAATTCAAATAACAGCTCAGTTTGCTTTCAAAAATGTATACAGATCTACTACTTTATTTGATTTGGGGTAGTCAAAAGATTTGTAGCCTCTTCTCAATCACACAAATAAATCACTGAGATGAAAAACAGCATTTGAGGCATTATGGTTTAGCAGTCACTTCGGATAATATAAGCATGGGGAACACAGCCACAGAGCCTGGGGGGATGGAAACCCATGACTCTCCAAGACTCAATACAACAGTAGGGAGTTTGCTGCATAAATAAGAAACTTCCAGCTTCCATGCAGTTTGGTAGGCAAAAATTAGAACTGGTTTGCTTAGTACAAGTTTTCTTGTGTTGGGAGAAAGCCACTAACCTCTATTAAAAAAAAAAAAAAAAAGAAATTAAAGAATCCATTATCTAAAGAGATTAGGCAAAATGAGACTGAAGAAACTTTCTGAAATGCAAAAAAATAATCCACCATTTCTCATTTTTTGGTCAGCTATGATAAAGTGAACTGGCCTGAGCAGAACGAGGCAATGTCTCAAAATAATACAATTCAAACCAACACTGTGGTTGGTGTATTTGGAGACACAAGGTGGAAAGGTCCCAATTCTGCAAGAAAACAGCAGCATGAAGAAGCTATTCCTTACATTGCAAATGTCCAGATAAACTGAAGTGTTTGTTACAAATGTTCCCTACGGCTTTATGAAGACATCTGAAGTACAGAAAACAATTAGTGGTTTGTTGTGGGTTTTTAATCAGCCTTATACTACTGGAAGTATCCTGTGTTTCTTTTTCGGATTTGCTCTGAAAGTTTCTTCTCTTAGTGCACTACAAAGACAGTAGACTGTTTTAAAGCTACATATGTTCATGTTCGTGTTGTAGTTCCAAGACAGATATATCGTCATCAACTTCACTTGATAAAGGTTGTTAGCAGTTCTTAACCAGTCTAATTAAGGCTGCTTTTTCCTGAGTGGAAAGATCACAGTAAAAAAAACAAACTTCTAGCACCTACGCCTCATCTCACAATTTTTTGTACTTTTGAGAAGCACACAATGCTGTGTAGCACTTAATGTACTTGAAAAACTTGGAGATGTTGCAGGTGAAACATTGGCTGAAGAACAATAAAAGATGATAAACTACCTACCCTAAACCCTGAGTATGACTATTATAATAATAATAATAAAAAATTAAATTAAATGTGGATTCAAGGTGACTCTTCTGCATAGATTCACATTTTAAAAATATAATCATGTACTGTGTCAGTCTCTCTTCCTCTGAAACTTTTCCCACCCCATCTCAAGACATTCAAAGACAAATCTGAAGATCTAAGGATAAACAGATCCAAGACACTGAGTAAATGATTCCTCTTCTCCATTCGACACCAATCATAGTAATGAGACCTTTCTTAGAAAATAAACAAGCTACACAATTAGTCTGCTATCTTGAGTATCTTATATTCCTCATTTCAAGCAACAACAATCACATCCCACATTATTTCCAGTCAAGCACAGCATCTTTCTTAATGCTATCACAGAGCATTAGTTCTGTGAGAAATGCCAAATCACACAAACAAAGTGAAACAGAGTATTATTTACAACAGTGTATGGAATCCCATGTTTTATATTTTCTGCCAGAATTATATATATGTTTCCACTTCACATTTGAGCCTTGGCAAGCTCAGAATGATGCTTAGTAGCTCAGTTAAGGCATCAGTTCACACTCTCACAAGATGCTCATGTAACTCCCAAGTGAACCAGTCAGATGTTGGAGAATAGCTTCCAAATCACAACAGTACAAGTCAGGGAACACAGCACTGTTTATAAAAGCAGACTATTAAAGGATATCAGAGGGGAAGGGAAAGGAAAGGGAAGATGTAATCTGGAACCTTAGGGGAATGCACACCATTTAGCTATCACCGTCTCCTGGCTGGCTTGCTGACTGATAACAACAGCTACAGATGGAAAAGGTGGGAGGGAGTTAAACAGAAAGCTGTCCAGCTCTTACACTTTTCAGACTGTCAACAGCTCTTCTCTGTTATTTTTTGTGATACTTTTTTTTTTCAATTTCCCTGGGGAGAATTTTGTATAGCTTTAATTACTCTCAATTACTTAGAAATAACACTGAAAAAGAAAACAAAGACACTAGAGCTCTTCTCTGTTCCTGAATTCAGTAAAAATCATGGCACTGACTCCCACCAGCTTCATAAGGCCCCTCAGTGAACAATTGCAAGAGGACAGCACAATTTAGGAACAGCTTCTTTCAGGGTTTGGCTGTCAGAAGCTCAGTTATGAGCCAGAGAGACCATCTTTTAACAAGATCCACACGTTTCCAAATTGATGCCTCTTTCTCTGAGCTTCTCTGGTGAGGTTTTGTCCCAGGTTGAAACTCAACAGTTCCCTCAGAGCCACCTGTACACCTGGGGAAATCTCACTAGAGCTAGATTTCAAATATGACATTGTTTTTGTTCCTTATCCTTTCCCCTCTTATCTTCAAAAGCCAGTTATGCACAAAGCGAACTTAAGAGAGTAATCAGGTTTCACAGAGATCTGAAGCCTAAATAATATCTCACCAAGGCATAAAGTCTCCTGAGCCTTTTGTAATAAATAAATGGCATACTGTAAAACACAAATGAGCATCACTGCAGCTGTGATTTCATTGTCCCAATGGGGACCTGTGCATGGCATGGGGCCAGCCATGCAATTCAATACCGAGAGAGAGTTGACAAATGGACCTTAGAAGGAGGATCAATTTTAATGTAATCCCATCTACTAATCAAAAGAGACTGAGGGATTAACATTCACTAGGAAATGTCTGCTCAAAGTTGTCATAGCTCATTGATAAAGATAGCTTTGTTTTGTAAGTAATGTAATGGCCCAGTCTTCGCGAACGAAGATTTGGGAAGGGCTCTCCCCATGTGGGTGTGCCCTTCGAGCCTGCGCAGTG
>JAWWEV010000083.1:146456650-146575614 GCA_035583235.1 Hafferia zeledoni
CCCCTACTGAGACTCGAACTCGTGACCTTGGGAGTCAGAGACCGGAGTGCTCACCATTACGCCACGGGACCGCCCTGCTTTGTTTTAATTAAGATACAAAACGCCAATTCCAGGTCTAATTTTAGCTGCAAATAATCAGTTATTGATGATGTGTCTTGCTGAATTGTCTTAACCTCCCTAAGATGTTGGGTTTTTAACTAGATCAGCCAGTGTGGATAGTTTTTTATACTACAGAGTGACCACATTCTCATACTGTCTTCTGGCATAAGTTATCCATAGTTTCCTGTTTTCCTAACACGAAATTCATCCTTGGCCCCATGCTAAACCTTACCCATGACACTACTGTCTATCCACCTGCAAGACTGCATCCCACTTTGTCTATCCTATTATATGCTGAAAGCAGCAAATTGACATGAAAACCTCAAAAACTCAGATGACATCTCAAAAACCCAAGGAACATGTGCCCAAATTAGTTATCTCCTGCATTTATGCCTCAGAGAGAGCAGAAAATACTATATCTGGTCTAGGCTGGATGAGTTTTGCAAAATAAGCAGAACTGACTAGGTTGTATCAGCAATACTGTGGCCAGCAGGACTAGGGCAGTGACTGCCCCACTGTAATCAGCACCAGTGAGGCCACACCTCAAATCCTGCAATCAGTTTTGGACCCCTTATGACAAGAAGGACATTGAGGTGCTGGAGTGTGTCCAGAGAAGGACAACAGTTAGTAAAGGGTCTGGAGCACAAGTCTTATGAGGAGCAGCTGATACAGGTGGGAGCACTCAGTTTGGGAAAGGAGATTCAGGGGTGACCTTAACACTCTTTACACTCACCTGAAAAGAAGGTGTAGTATGGTGGGGGTCGGTCTCTTTTTGCAAGCAACAGCTGATAGGATGAGAGGAAATGGCCCCAAGTTGTGCCAGGGAAGATAAGACTGGATATTTGGAAAAATTTCATCATGGAAATGGTGGTCAGACTTTGGAACAAGCTGTCCAGTGAAGTGGTGGAATCACCATCCCTGTAAGTGTTCAAAAAATATATGGATGTGGCACTTAGGAGCATGGTTGAGTGGTGGACTTGGCAGTGCAGGGTTAACAGTTGGTCTTGATGATCTTGGAGGTCCCTTTCAACCTCAATGATTCCATGACCCTGTGATTCTAAGACTATATTCAATGACAAAGAATAAGACTTACATCTTCTCTCTCCTGCCCCTGTCCCCCTCCCCACATCACTCTTGAATATTCCCATCTGTAAATACCAATCCTGTAAATCCTTAGGGCTGCACTCATCTTTGAAAAACACAGATTGCACAAACAGCTGTTTTCAGTGGAACATGGCAAACTGACAACTGATTTTGGGACCCACACACAGGGAGCCTCACCCATCAGTAGGGCAGTGCTTTCAGAAGATGTTGTCCACAGAGGTGGTGCTTTCTTCTGCATCTCAGAAAGCAACTAGAGGCCAAGGCTCAGCTTCCAGGGGCTGCCAAACCCCTTCTGACCTAATGCTGTAACACATAAGCAGAAGTCACACTGAGCAGCAGTATGTGGAAAGGCAGGGAGTTTAGCTGCAGTGGGGTGTACAAAATAATTTTCCCAGTTTCCTTCATTCTGGGTTTTACTCACTCAAACAGAGCTGCAAATTTTTACTGCAAATCAAATATAACATACCCTGGCCTCTGCAAGATCTTGGTGGTGAGTGAGGAACCACTGACATAATTTCACCAAATCTTCTGATCAAATTCAGGTTCAGAACTGAATTTTGCATCTGGAGTCTCTAACAGGCCACAGATGCAGAGTTTTGTAGAATCATAGAAGTCATAGAATGGCTTGAGTTGAAAGGAACTTGAAAGGCCACCTGGTTTCTACCCTCCTTCAATGAGCAGAGACACCTTCCACTAGACCAGGTGCTCAGAGCCCCTCCAGTGTGGCCTTGAATACTCCCAGGGATGCAGTATCCACAACTTCTCTGGGAAACCTGTTCCAGTGACTTACTACCCTCTGAGTAAAGAATTTCTTCTTAATATCTAGGATCCCCTCTTTTAGTTTAAAACTGTTCTCCTTTGTCCTATCTCTATCTGCCTATGTTCCATCACATTGATCTTAAACAATGAAACTTGAATTGTTTTCTGATTTGACTCAAATCATTGTGCATTCCTGTTCCTAATGTTGGTGTTAAGGAGCAGTCAGACCAAGGAGCAGAGTCTAAATCCTTCGTGGCATCTCATAGCCTGACCTGTGCTGATCTCCCACTTCCTTCATTCAGATGGAATGCTTTCAAGGCATGATTTAACTTAAAAGCTCAGGCTTTACTTTGACAAACACTCCATTGCCTCCATCTTACTGCTGCAGAGCTGTCTGTCCAAACTCACCCCTGATCATTTCCCATACCTCTGGATAGCTCTGTGTTCCTACCGTGCCAGTACACAGTACAGGGCCTCTTCCCCTCCCACCCACTCATTTGCAGTCAGCTGGTGCAACTATGACTCATCCTTTCCAGTACAGACTTCAGAGACCTATTCAAGGCATTTATTAGCTCATCTCACAGTAGATGTAGCCTTCATAATTGTGACCATATAGAGAGGAACAATTTTAAATATTGCCATTTTTGCTCAGTTCTTTCCCTGGGTTAGAAGAGAAGGGGTCTTTCCAGAAGACAACTGGCAGAAAAGATAAGAATATGATCCTGCCTGAGAAAACTGATCCCCACCCCAGCACAGAATGAAAGAATCACAGAATGGCGATGGAGGGAAAGGACCACAGTGGGGCATCTGGTCCAACCTCCCTGCTCAAGCAGGATCATCCCAGAGCACATGGCACAGGATTGCATCCAGACAGTTCTTGAATATCTCCAGTGAGGGAGATTCAACATCCTCTCTGGGAAACCTGTTCCAGTGCATGGTCACCCACACAATAAAGAAATTCTTATATTCAGGAGGAACTTCCTATGCATCAGTTTCTGCCTGCTGCCTTTGGTCCTGTTGCTTGGCTTCACCAAGAAGAGCCAGGTCCATCCTCTGACCATTCCTGAAGACATGACAATCATGACAGTCCCTTCTCAGACATCTCTTCTCAAGATTGAACAGGCCAAATTCCCTCAGCCTTTCCTTGTTAAGGGAGACGCTCCAGTTCCTTAATCATCTTTACTGCTCTCCACTGGACCCACCTCAAGATCATCCTTCCCCAAAAAAGAGGACGAAAGGGCTGAAGGAGGTGCAATTTTGAAGGAAAAGGAGGAGCTACCCTCCAAAACCAGACATAGGTCATCACTTTCTGTCTTGGGTAATGGGGAGAAGGACAAAAGGAAAAGCAAACACCTGGTAGTCGTGACCTGGCAGGCAGCACGGTGGTTTGCTGGGCTTGACACTGAGTTGAAACAGACATGTGTCAGGTTCCCATGAGAGGATAGCAGAGGCAAGGGTACAGGAGATGAGTGGAAGTCACCAGGAGACAATGGTTGGCACATGTCCATGAAATTGGAGATGGGCAGGACAAACCTGCTGAAGCACCACTGAAGTCAGGACCTATTCTGCTCAGGAATTATGCCTGGGTAGATCAACACAAAACAGTAATCACAGCACAGTTGCAGGCTAGTGGCTGGGAGACAATTTCCCTTTTTCCTGCAGCAATCTGTTCATGGGGTCATGGGGATAAGAACCAGCCCAAGCAGTACAAGAAGTCCATTTTAATGAGAGCTATTTTACATAACCCTGCCTCCATTTTACATGCGACCTAGGAGAGGCCATGAAAGATGCTGATAGAGAGGACAAGCTGTGAAGGGGAGTTCCTAAGCTAAAAGATAAAGAAGAAAAAAAAATGCCTATTGGAGCTTTGCTACCTTTAGCCTTCCTGTTCTAAACATGCCAAAATAAACACTGTGGCATTTAACAACTCCCTTTTACAATCACATTTACACAGTTAAATCCTGTTATGGCACAATGGGGTTTTTTTTTCTTGAGACACTCAATGTTTTAATCTACTGTGGTAAAGCAGATGGGACTCCTTTGAGCTCTGAAAAAGAAAGTACCAATAATCAATTTATTATAGGACAACTTCACCATCCAAATGGAAGAGAAAAAATATTTCCAGTTTTGTTTTCTGTTGTCACAAGCACCTTGTTTTGCTCTGTATATACTGAGCCCTGGCATTCTGCAGTGTCTTTGTATTTCCTCCCCTCCATTTTCAGTATAGAGTTCAACATTCTGATTTTCTACACATTTTAAAAATGGAACTCTCATTTTTGCCAAAAAGAAAAAAAAACTGAGAAAGTTAATTAACAGGTTGGGTTTTCTTTCTTGTTTTGTTTTGTTTTTTTTTAAATCTTGCATAACACAGTATGCAGCACGAAACCCAGGCTTTCTGAATGCCTTTAGCAAGGAAGGCACAGTGACATTTAAAAAGCGAAGCAGAATACAGATAGTGTTTTATGTACCAAAGCCTAGTGTTATGTGTACTATGACCTAACAATTTCAGTACTGAAAGAAAAAAAAAAAACAAAACTAGAAAGAACTCTACATATGGATAAGGGTTTATGACCCAAGAAATAGATGCTGTAGTTCACCTTTTCACTTCAGAATACTGAAGACAAATACAGCATACAAATATGCATTAGCAATACCAATGACAGAGGTTTCAATGGAAAGCAAAAATCATCCTGAAATGACAAATTAGACAAACTGCATCCATGACACAAACCAGCAAGATATAGACTGGATGGATGCTCTTCAAGATGTGTAGGACATTGGCTAAAAGGCTGCACTCAGGGGGTGATGATCAATGGTTTATATTCAGGCTGGAAGCTTGTGACAAGTAGAGATCCCCAGGGATCAATACTGGGCCCCACACTGGTCATCATCTTCATAAATGACCTGGATGATCAGATTGACTAACTCTCACCAGGTTTGCTGAAGACACCAAGCTGACAGTGAAGTGGACATGTCAGATGGGAGAGAAATCCTACAGAGAGACCTGGACAGGCTGACACAGAGGGCAACAGCAGCTGCATGAATTTTAACAAAGGCAATTGCAGACTCCTGCCCCTGGAAGGACATAACCAAAGGACCCAGTACAGGCTGAGACCTGTGTGTCTGGGGAACAGCCTTGCTGAAAGGGAGGTAGGGGCCTGCTGGATGACACAGGAGTCAGCAGTGCCCCACTGCAGCAAAAAAGGCATGTTGGATCCTGGGCTGCATCTGCAGGTCCATTACCAGCAGAGACAGACATGTGATCTTCTACTCTAGTCAGTGCATATCAGGCATAGCTGGAGTACTGCATCCAGTTCTGGTCCCCACAGTTCAAGAAAGACACAGACAGACTGGAGAAGGTCCAAAGGAGTGCCATGACCTGACCTCTGAGGAATGATAGAAGGAGATCTCTTCTGACTGAAGGTCTCTTTTCCCTGGAGAAGAGAAGGCTCAGGGGGTATCTCATCACAGTATTCCAATAATTAAAAGGGGGCTACAGAGGATAGACTGTCTCTTTATGTGTAGCCTCATGGAAAAGGTAAGGTGCAATAAGTACAATTTACACCAGAAGAGATTTCATCCCTGTGTTAGACAAGTAGTTTTTACAATGAGAACAGTCACTGGAACAGCCTTTGCAGGGTCATGGTAGGGTCTCCACCTCTGGAGGTTTTCTAGATGTGACTAGACAGGCTGCTAAATGATCTCATCTCAGCTCCCTTTCCCATAAAATGTTGGGCTGAATGAAATTTTGACATCTCTCCCAATTTGGGCAATTCTATGGTAATGAAAAGTTATAAAATGTACTTCCCAGTGGGTATGTTTTGTCATAATTTCCCTCAGATATTGCTTGAGGCAAAAATTAATCTGATGGGAATCTTTCCATTTTCTCAGCCTCTGTATCAGGACCTGGGACATTTTAAACTCATCTTCCTATCCTGTAACTGCAAATGTTTTCATTGGTTATAAAAATTAGTAGTGCTTTCCCCACCTCTTCCCCATTTTCTTTTTTAAATTTGTCTATTTTTTTTCTGCTAGGTTGTTTTTGCGTTTTTTTTTTTTTTGGGGGGGGGGTGTTTTTTTAAACTACATGCAATGTAATGCCTCTGACTTTCACAGAATGCTATCTTTCTCCTACATTTTGGAAAATAAAAGAGACAACTGTAAATTGTTTCACCTTCTAGTACTCTAGGTACTCAGCAGTTAGCTCTGCAGAGCGCTACTGCAGCCCGCTTGGCATATCGTTGACATAAAAACCAGGAGTGAAAACCTTTCCCATTCAATGGGAAGTTTTTCCATTTACTTCCTAGAACCTGAGAACATAAGTACTTCATCTTTCAGCTGAGGGATTTCCTTGATTCTCAGCTGAAATTATATATCCACTTTACTCAAATCCAAAGCGTACAAATTAGTATGAATTCTGGTCACCTGCTTTGGAAGCCTCCTACTTCAGATATAGACCCATAGGAGACAAAGACCAGATTAAAACACACCAATTTAGGAGATGCCACACTTCTGGAAAGATATTTTAGTGTTTTGGAGAGCACACCCATGGGACCTATAGCACGAAATTTTCTGATTGTGAGTGGGTGACTGTTTGTGTTCAGACTCAAAATGAAAGCCCTATATTTCCCACTAAATTTTTTGACAGAAATAAAAATATTTTGATGGATCAGAAAGACTATGTCTGAGTGAATCAACACTTTTCATTTAAGACTTCTTTATGTAAATAGCTTTTTTTCCTAAAACAATATCAATCTGGTATTAAAAAACGCATTTCAAAACAAAACAAAATGAACTTTCTAATACAATCCCTTAATTTCAAGATTTTCTCTAAAATTGTTCTAGATCAATACTTTCCACAGGTTGCTGTTAATTTAAGTGAAAATATTATTTAATTGCCAAATATTTCACTTTTGGAAAAATAAAAAAGCATGATTAAAACCTCTATTCATAAATAATCTTCATTCCAGTTCTTATGTAGCAATTATTCTATTTCCTCACAGAGAATTTTGTTTCCTGAGGTAACCACACATGGAAAGGTTTTCTGAAGAATCTCTTATCAAGTGATGAGAATTTATTTTTAACCTGGCAAGGGCTATGAATCATTTGAGTTAATTCTTTCCATTGTAGATTACTTTATATTCATCAACAAAGAATTTCAGCTTCTTTCATACACCTTCGTTAAGTTGCCACAAGTCTTGCCTGAGCAAAATAATTCTGCATCTTCTACCATTTTTATTACTTTGTTGATCATGAAATCAATGATCGGGGGGAAAAAAAGGATTTATTCAACACTGACTTGGGGCTTTCAGAAGATTTGCTGAGACTTGACACAGACACAAGAAACATATTGCTCTTAAAATTAAAAGGAAGGAGATTGTATTCTGCCCTAGCAGATCCAGTGCTAAAGACTGGAAAGACAAAAAGTTTGCATGAATAGTTCACGTTCCTGGTGATAACCCACCCACCCTCTTGACCTGCAGATCCTGAGCAGCCTGGTTTAGTGGAAGGTATCAATCACTGTGGTCAAACAATATGAGCTTTAAGGTCCATTACAACTCAAATCATTCCAGGATTCTAATATTGATCCCACAAGAGCAATGACAGAAATCAAGTGAACAGCAGTTGAGAAGGATCAGGTACTACATTGCACAGTGATGGAGAGAGAAATAAACAAGCATTTTTACCTTCTTAACATATTGTCAGCAATGTCTAAGAGGATAAAGGAGTGAAAATTTCTGAGGAAAGTTTCCAAAATACATCATCCTCTTCAGAGAGGAATAACTTCATGATCAGTGTTATTTATACCATCAGATTAGCCACCAGTATCAGCACAGTTGTGCAGCACGACTCTAATCACAGGCTGGAGTAGGGTCACAAGTTTCACTGGCAGCTACAGCCACTCATGTCAGCATCTGCAGCAGCAAAGTATCCCAGCAACCCTCTGCACCACCAACCACAGTCCAAGAAAGCACCGCAGGCTGGGCTGGCACGGCACATTCCCAGCTGGAGAGTAGCTACTGATGCCTATGGGGTTTTTGATTTTTTGATTTTTTCATTTTTATAGATTTTAGAAATACTTGTAACTGTAGTAAAATGTAGATTTAGTGTGCTAGTATTTCTAGAAGCCTAAGTTCATTGTTTATGTATCCTAACCCCTAGCACCTATCAGTAGCTCAAATTCCTTTATTTAGTCTTGTTTAGACTCTCTTCAAGGTAAAGAGCTGAAGACCATCAGAAAGGCCTGCAGAAAGAAACATAAACAGAGGGCAGAGTGACCCAGAAATCAGAACACTGGAAAACCTCCAAGAGCCTTTTGTGTGCTGAGGAATAAGTGTGCTGAAGAACAGAGGGTCTCATCAACCCCAGAACCAATTCCTGGGGGGTGGAACAGGGGTGGGACCAGGGCTGGACCGAGAGATGTGTAAAGTAATGATTGGATGGATCATATTATAAAAGCCATGGAAACTAGAGCTTGGGAGGGGCACGTGCATGTCATCATGTATTCCTGTGGGCCGTAGGCCTGATATTAAAGGACTTACGCTTTTTATCTTATCCTACACTAACTTGGCTCAGATTCCTACTTTTTTGGGGTCTTTCATGGCACTACTACCATGAGAGAAACTGGTGAGTGGCACTCCACACACAGGAGCTGGAGACAGAGGCATATTGACTGTATCTTTACAGACATCATCCAGGGTAACAAGTGGGTAGGGTGAGTGAAAACAGCCATGGGTGAGTGGCTTAGTTTACTAAGACTACTAGATTTTTCAATTTTATTCTCAATTCTACACACCTCAGATATTAGGTATTTATCTGGCATCATACTGCTGCTCTCCTTGACTTCAACCAGAGTCAGAAAGGTTTGCAGTGCATGAGCCAGGACAAATCCGCAACCACATTGGACGTTCAGGCTCCAAAGTAACAAAAGCCAAAGTCCAGGGGAGTCCTGACGGAGACAATGTGAGTTAAGCCTCAGAACCATAGAATAGGCAGAAAACTCATGGGCTGAGATAAAGATAGTTTATTAGGGAAAGCAAAAGCCATGCACATAAGCAAAAGCAAGGAATCAATTCACTACTTCTCATGGGCAGGCAGATGTTCAGCCATCTCCAGGACAGCAGGGCCCCATCACACATAACAATTACTTGGGAAGACAAATGTCCTCACTCCAAAAGTGCCCACCCTTTTCCTTCTTCCCCCTCAGCTTTATATACTGAGCATGATGTCATCTGGTCAGGAACATCCCTTTGGTCACTTTGGGTCACCTGTCCCAGCTATGCCTCCTCCCAACCTCCTATGCACCCTCAACTTCCTTGCCAGTGTGGCAGCTCAAAAAGCAGAAAAGACCTTGGCTCTGTGCAGGTCCTGCTCAGCAATAAAAAAAGCATCTCTATATTATGAAGCCTGTGCTCAGTACAAATCCAAAACACAGCACCATACCAGACACTGTGAAGAAAGTTAACTCTTACCCCAGCCAAAACCAGCACAGAGCATTGTCCAAAGACTTCTTGAGCACTGGCAGGCTCAGTGCTGTGATCAGTTCTCTTGAGAGCCTGTTCCAGTGCCCAGTGACGCTCTGGGTGAAAAACTTCTACCTATTATCTAACCTAAACCTTTCCTGACACAACTTCAGGCCATTCCCTTGGGTCCTGTCACTGGTCACCATAGAGAAGAGATCAGTGTCTGCCCGTCCTCTTCCCCTTGGGAGGAAATTGTAACTGCAATAGTCTCGCCTCAGTCTCCTCTTCTCCTGCTGAACAGACCAAGTGCCCTCAGCCTCTCCTCACACGGCTTCTCCTCCAGGTCCTTCACCATCTTCCTTGCCCTTCTTTGTACACTTTCTCATAACTTTATATCCTTACATCCTCAGCCTGGCTTATTGTCACTCTAATAGCATAGAATAAGCTACTGAGGTACAAATAGGATATTCACAACTAAAAACTGTTGTCTGCAAGGAACTGCTAGTGAATAATGGAAATTTCCTCCACCAAAATGTCTTTTTCTTTTTTTCCTTTTAATGTGCAGCCACATCTGCAACTACCTGAAACATGTCTATTTCTTTAAAAGAAACTGGATGTTCTCATAAATGCACCCACACAAAGCACTAAATTACTCCTTCCAAACAAAGGGTACTGCATCTCTGAACCACTGCAGAGGTATGTGCAAGCTGTCTCTGAACCAGCTCTCTCAGGGTCAAAGAAATGCTGCTGCTCTGCTTGAGCTAGAGCACCCTACCCCACAGGTATGGATCCCAGTGATGTCCTGCTGCAGCTGGACACCAAGCTAAGGAAGTTATGGTATCTCTGTTATCCAAACTGGTTCATGGGTTTTGTATCTTCAAGGCTTAAATTCCCTTTCCAAACAGACTACCAAATATGCCATTTATTCCCTTAATATACCGTAGAACTAAAATGATTTAGCATACATAATGTGAAACAATGCTAGGGTTTCTTCACCATTCTTTCCCCGTGCTAGTCCAGCAACTAGCCAGGAGTCCAAAGGGGGACATCACACAGAGGAACTTGATGACAGGACAGAGGAAAGATGGTCTCACCAGAACAGAGTGGAAACCTGACTAGCAAAGGCAGGAGACCAGCATATGATCCCTCCTGTAAAAAACACCATTATGTCACATGTCTTAGGAGCCCTAAAGACAAGTGGCAAGGATGTCTGGAGAAGAGGGATAAGGCTCAGGATGCCCAACCTCTGTTCCATATTTGACAGTAAATAAGTTTGGATACACTTGGTAAAATGACAGACATCTACAGTGTAAATGGCTTTTCCTCAACTATTTGTCCAGGGATTAGACAGTGGAGACAAAGCTTGAGCATGATCCTGCTGTCCTAAAGCAGGCACCTTAAAAAAGCTATCTGTGCAGTGCCTTAGAAATATCTATTTCTTTGCCCTGCCCACAAAAAAAGAAAGCTGACAGCTACTTTGGATGAAGCTGACTCTCCTGCAGATCACTAAAGTAAAGAAAAACAAAGATCTTTCATGATCAGAATCTCAGATACAATGCAAACACTCATGGGCCTGCACATTCCCATAGATGAATTATCGATTGCATTTCTGCCATCCTTGTGTAAAATGGTGAGGTAGGATGAGCAGACTTCATTGCAATTCAAAGGCTCCTAGATTGGGTGAGTGGACCCCAAAATGGAGGGGGCCAGGGAGGGGCAGGGCATTCATTCTCTGATGGACTGACTGCACAAACTAATGTCTCACAGGATGAGCTGGAGCCAATATCCCTCCAATTTTGTACCTTTGCAACCATCAGAGGAAACACTCTCACCCCATACATGTCTGCACTTCACAGTGGGAGCAAATGGAGCCGCATCACCTCTAGACAGTCTTACATCAAAGGTGGGATAAAGAAAGAAAAAAGGACTTCTAATAAGACCATAATTGGCATCCCAAGTGCATTGTGGCTGAATAACCATCTTTGTTCATAAAATGTATTGGAATGGAAACTACTTATAACCAAGATTCACTTCACCACTCACACAGTACAGCCAGAGGTATATACATAAATTCGATAATTTGTCTGTCTTAAAACTATGAAATAGGGTTCTTTCTAGCCAGAATAGGCTACAGGGATTCTGTTGCCAACCATAACATATAAAAGAACCTATGAAATTACAGTCACACACTAAGGCATATGTCTCACATTTAACTTAATGTTTATCTCGTCAGGAAATTCAGCTAGACCATGCCAACATTTTGTTTCATTCATGCTGTCTTCCAAAGTCATCTGTTGTTGAGGGAGAAAAAGGAAGGGGACAGAAAAGAAAATGCAACAGAATTATCCAAATATATATATATATATAAAAGGAATAAAATTCAAGTTAGTGTCGCAAATAAGGCACAAAAGCAAAAGCATAATATGAAAGATTCCATCAGTAACACTATTCACCTTTACTTTATTTACATGGATTGAAGTTGCCATTCCCAATTTCATCTCAAAAATAAAAAAAATAATTCGAAAATTATAAATTCTAAAATATGCCCTTTGCACATCTTCAATAGGAAGTAGACTCCTTGACTTCTGATAAACCTTATTCTGATGAAAGGTTTGTGATTTTTGGTGCTGAGTGTGTCACCTTGACACAGACCCAGTATCAGCAACTCCTGAAGAACGCACTCATAACAAAAATCAATTGCAACACAAATAGAAGCAAAAAAGTGAAATGGCAGCTACTTTTTTCAAAATTAGCTAAAATATCTTAATTTCCTTCATATTAGGAAAAATATTTCCTTATTTAAAACACAGCTTACACAACTAAATAATTCATCATGATGAATTATTTAGAGAGATGTGGACTCAGTATGTTTACAAGTCCCAAGCTGTTTTACAAAAGAGGAAACATTTATATAATTGGCCCTCAGACTCTTTTTTTAAATGTTCCTATGATGCGAGGTTTCTGATTATCAGTGGCACTAGTCCTGAAAGCAAAGCTTTTATAAACAGAGCTTTTGGTGGGAAGATGGGAGCAGCAGGAAATGACTAAGTAAGGTGATCTTTTCTTAGTAATTGGTGATTATTGCTGCTGAACAGATGATTCTTCCAAACACCATCCTGTAAGCCTTGAGTTATCTCAGGTATGGTAAAAGGTCTCCAAACCAGACATAATTAAATCACTGACCTGAGGCATTATCTCCCAGAACAGTCATCTACCATGTATAGACACAGGGCAAGCCAGACCCATTTCACTATAAACGTCAGCACTTTCCCCCCGGCAACGCGTATTCCACAAGTCCCCAGAGGAAACCATTTATTCAGAGGAATAAACCTGCCCTTGACAGCCTAAGGAGGTTTTTGATAAGTTCATTTCCCCCTCTATCATACTCTGCACATTGCTCTCCTCTCAGAGTCTCTGCCAGTTTCCTACAGATACCTCCATGGTCAGAAGTCCTCATGGAAGTGCTCTTTGCACATGCTGTCAGATCTCCCTTCTCTCTCCTAAAGTCCCCTAAGCTCCTGATGACCCTAGACCTGACAATTCAGAAGACTTCAGAGGCCACTCACTTTTTGTTACAGATGGACTAGATAAAACCCCAAGAAAGCTGGTCTGACCTGACAGGTGCCCCTGACTTTAGACATTCCTCACAATCAGAATTATCCTATGAATCTATTCTAAGATCAAAAATGGCTCTTTGCTGTTCACTTCATCAAACTCTAAGTACAATAGCTGTCCCAGAAAGAATCGTAGACTGGCTAAGAAGGGCAGGCAAGCAAGGATGTCATTCCTGGTGCTTCTTTTATATGGAGTAACCTCAGCCCATGGTAGTCCACAACAAAAGTACCTATCCAAAGAGAATTAACCCTTGTGCTTTGCCTGATCTGCCTCCAATCCCCACAACTCTGAAGAGTCTCAGATACAACACAAAGGAGATCAATGACCTTGAATCTCCTGGTTGTAGTATAGCAAAAAAGGAAAACAGGCACAAGAAAAGCCCAGGTGCACTGAGGAAAGGGCTCACCTCTAGAATGAATCTTATAGAACAGTTCTGTTAGCTGGCATTTCTTCATACCATACACTGACACCTTCTGCTCTGAGAGAAGCACCTGTGCTTGTATAGTTAGCAGGCACCTGACTTTGGGAGGGGAAGCAAGACAGAAGTGCTGATGCAACCACTTGTATTCTCCTGCCTGCAGGTGTGGTGACTAAAGTAGCTACAGGCATATCCTTGTCCACTCCTATCCCAGCCACAGGTCTCTGTATTCAGACAAGGGAAGGAGTCCCACTGCAGCTGGGTTTTATTTTGAATTAAAGCATTCTTGTCTTCACTCTTTCAGCTCTATGTTGTGTTTGTGTCCTTTATCCAGAGACAATATCTCATCACTTGTGCCCAACACAGTCAATTAACTCCCTCTTTTCACTTAGCACTTTTCTTCATCTTGGCAGTACTGGGTTAGTGGTTGGACTTGATGATTGTTTCCAGCCTAAATGATTCTGTAATTCTGTCATTCATCAACAATGCATTTCTCACCTTTGATCTACCATCTGACAGTGCAGCAAATATCCATGTTGCACTGCTGATTCTGGCATTACACGTGTCCTAATTTCATCTGACTAACCACTTTCAGAGTCCCCTGTCACCACTACATCTGGGCCACCCTTATCTTATTGTTTTGGAGACTACAAAGCTCATAGCAGAAAAACGCATATGCTAAACCAAACTTCACCCTTGCAAAGCCCAAGTTGAGAGGCCGGGTAAACCCTTGGAGGATGTAGAAAAAAAGATTAGATACATCTCTTTGAGCACAAACAACCCTTGTGCAGCAATAACTCCAAGGCTCGTAATTCAGCAGCGATCTTGACATCTGCTGATTATCCCCAAGCAGGAGCAGGGAGCAGAGGAACAGAGTAGCCATGGTTACATCTCGGTCTCTGCTGCAGGTCTCTCCCATGTCGTTGAGTGATTCCATGATCACATTGTCCCACCCTGGGACAAATTGGCTTCCCAAGTCATCTGACAGTGGTCTGTTTCACTCTATCTTGTCTGTTTACGACTCTCGGTAATGATTAACTTGCCAAAGATACTAATTAACTTGCTAAGAGGGGCCCTGCACATCTCAGGTGGTGTTAGGCAGTCACACACACGGATCACCACAGAGCTCTGCTGACCCAGCAGCTGCTAAAAACAAAGGAAAGCCTTTTCCCCCAATATGTGTTCAGCATGTGCTGCTGTAGACAAGAGGGTTATGCTGTTGTGTATTTTTAGTTCAACTCGCAGCAACTATTCCTGCATTCCAATTTCCGATGTCGATTTATTCCACCTTCTGTTTCTCGATTAGGGTATTATTATTAGCTACACTATAACCATGAGCTTCTCAGCACGGCAAGTGTAATACAGCACTAAAGTCACCCACAACCAACGCAAGTCACCTAAAGAAAACAAGGCCCAATTTACAGTGTTCCTAAAAATTAGCAAAGTTGACTGATCATTCCTCACTAGTTAGTTTCCTGGAGTTTTTTTCCCAACAATCTTTCTTCCTTCTTCAGACAAAAGAATTTGTGTATTTCAAAAGAATTCATGCAATCCAAAAGAACTGATGCAATCCAAAATATATTTCCCCCTTCCTCACCATAAAAGAAAGAACATATCTAAGGGATTTTCATGTAACCTTCTGGAATTATTATTCATCTCCATTTAGGGCCAACCTATGGATATGGACGCTTTCAAAAAAGAGTAGCCTTGCTGAAATAATTTCTCTGCCTTGTGCCTCTTCTGCCTCTCAATGCCCCTGAATTTCCTGCTTGGTTCCCCAAGCAAAGACAAGGAAGGTTCAGCTGGCTGTGGCATGGCAGGGTGAAACAGCAGCATGACTTTGATACATCCATGGCAGCCAACAAAACCTTTTCAACCGATGCAGTTCAGGCTTCCACGCCTTCCTCAAACAACAGTCTCTTCTCAGCCTTGTGCATTATCTTTCCTTCTGAAAAGACTTTTGTGCACGGAGATGACTCCTGCTGTTCCTGAGGTCAGTGGGAAGCACCCCATAGCCTCCAGTGGCGAAAGGGCTGGGTGGCTACAGTGCAGAGCACTCTGGAACATCACACAATGAGACTTTATTTCCTCTAACATCTACCCTGGCAAACTGCACCCTCACATTGATCAGTCTAAACACAGCTGCAAAGGGAGGGGGAAACAGAGGGAAAACAATGAGGCATGGACAGAAAAGAGAAGTTTTCAGCTGGGATTTTAAACCAAGACAGTCAGTAAAAGAAAATAAATAGGGCTGTGCTGCTGCATGGTGTAGAATAGGTTTATGCAGTGCATTGAACTCTGTAAGCGCCTGTAGGAAGAATCACTTGCAGCAGCGGATGCTGCTCAGCTCTAATGAAATCCACCTGCCTTGTCCCACAGAGATCTTCGTGTTTTATGACATGGAATAGTTGGGCCCTAACAACGCAGAAGAGCTGTGCAGATGTAAGCCAGTACCTGCTGAACTCAGGTACTCAATCACACAGTGGGTGAGCAGTTGCTACAGGTATTGGCAGCTTGCAAGCCTGCATCATGGGCTCTAAACCTGTAGCTAAGAGTCTTAGTCCTCTGAAGAACCAAATACCAATAGGAACATAAATTTTGTTATCTCAAATCCAGAAGAGTGGCACACAAAGGGACATGATCTTCCATAAGTGTGTATTGCCACTTGCTTCCTGACCACCTCTAAAACAAGTGGGACACCTTTTTATGCAAAATAAAAATCAGTTGTTTCATGCAGACATCTCAAAACTGACACTCAGAAGCCAAGGCCCTATTTAGTTCAAACATGAAGTTACACCATCCACAGGCATCACCTGCTCACAATGACGTCAAGTCAAAGCCACTGAGGAGAACAAGAGGCTGTGATTGGAAAGGACGGGATACTTTAATAGAGATGGAAATTTTCATACTTAAACCCCCCCACTTGTCTAGAATTCAGTGGATGGAACTACCGGTCCTTTTGCTCTGTTCTTTAAGAAATCATTCTCATAAAACAGAATTGCTTTTTCTACTGCCATAATGGTTTTGGCAGTATGGGTTGAAAAATTGACAAAGATGCAAGCAACATTTCCCTCAAGCTGCATCTTCCAAGTGACAATCATGTTCTTTTGGGACATAAAAACGTAATGGGACAGTGCTTGCCAACCTCAGAAATAATTGTAATGTTAGCAACATGAGAGAAATCAAAATTACACATTAGAAGGTGATGGCAGAGCCACATTCCTTCCCAGACACACATATCTGGATAGTAATACAACAGGAGAGATTTGTTTGCCCAACTACCTGGACCAAAAAAGAACCTGGTGCTCCAGGCTGGTAAATGGTGGCACCAGGGTCTTAAAGGCACAGGTAGTACCTACCAAGTTAAGTTACATTAAGAAAGTCCCACTCATCATTGTGCTGCGTTCTGTGAATCCTTAAAAGCCATGCCATGACTAGAGGTCAGAGTTTGAAATTTCTATGCAAATAAGACAAACATCAATTTACTATCACACCAATGCTATGCATTATCATTACAATTCTATTGCTTAATATCTGCAATTTCACCTCTAAATTTCAATAGTATGCATAAGATCTTACCTATCCATGGCAACTCCACATAGCTAAGAACAAAAAAGAAATGATAATGAATATGACTTGTAGATATACATGGGCAAAATATATATGTTGATATACTAGTACAAAAGGGAGAATTTGGTAAGTACATATACCAGGAAAAAGTCAAACTACTGCTTAGGTTGTCTTACTCCCATGATCCTAAGGATGAGAAAAAACAACAGGTATTAAGAGCATGTCAGGATATTGCATCTACCTACAATGTCTCATGTTTGGTAAGGGAAGTAAATTTTGTAAGTCCCTCTGTGTCCACTGAAGATAATTATAGTACTGAAACATCGCCTGGTCTGAGGTGTGGGGGCTCCAGACACACAGAAACCACACCAAGGCATATCTAAACCCAAGAGTGAAGCAAAAATGCCATGAAATTTCTGGCAGATTTGTAGAAGCACCAGAGTACATAGGACACCAGAAGAAATACACACAAAGTGAGTCACCTGCACTACTGGTGCTCATGGACACTCTTCCCTCAGTGCTATGTTGTGGGAAGAACAGACAGTCTGTCTCACCAGCTGAGGGAGTGCAAGGAAGGTTATGGACGCCAGCAGCTGCAGAGCAAAGAGACCAAAAGCTTGAACTGCCTGAGCCAATAGACTAGGAAGGAATTTTAACCTTTTCAAGTGCTGATGAGGGTAAGTGCTCAGTGAACAGAAAGTTTCACATTGTATGATCATGGATATGATTTAGGCTTTAAGAGAACCTGCCAAGACCACTCTGACTTCTCATGAAGATGAAAATTGGCAAAAAAAAAGGTTATTTCTATATGGATTTGCTACAAAATTTTAAGGTAACCAAACAGACAGAATGTCCAGTCTCTGATGTAAAGATTCCACCTCACTGAAAAAAATGGGAAAACTTTTATTTTCCATGGTGAAGTGTCTGTCATTAAGCAGTGAATCTAGCCAATCACCATACAGTGTAAAAGGAAAAAGCATAATATTACAAGGGGGAAAATCACATAGTGTGATCATTGAATAGAGTAATAAACAGCAGTTTACATATAGGCTCAAAATAAACCAGATAGCATTGGTAAACTAAAGACGAGGTGTAACATTCACCTGTAAATCATCTCTTGCCTCAGGTTACTACAGAGCAGGATCTGGAAAACAGCAGTTTCCTTATTTAAAAAGGAAAAAAAAAAAATCCTGGCTGCAGCATTTCCAAAATTCCTGCCTCAACTTGTTGGCAAATGCTGACTTTAGAACAGCAAATATTGTGTAAGTCTTTATTTGTTCTGAGTTCCGAAAGCCACGGTGGGTGACTAATGAAAATAAGGAGCAAGATTTTAAAAGATGCTTAGTTATATCATGAGACATAATTTTTTATCCTTAGAATGGTGCTAGTGACTATAAGTGGGCTTTTAGAGAGCAGCTCTTAACAGCCATGCCAAAAGCAAAAGAAAGACCATGTTCCCTTCCATCACTAAACTAATATAACAGAAAAAGCCATAAGGCAAAAAAAAAATAAAAATCTCTCCTAATCTTTACAGTTTAAACAAGGGAAAGAGCTGCATAGGTGGGGGGCACTGAGCATTAAAAACTGGTCATCTGAGGTGGTTCCTTACTATTTCCACTGATATTAGCCTCAGTGCCCTGAATTTCCATAAACAGCCCTCCACACAGGTTTTTTTATGGCCAAGCAGTGTTCATGAAAACATCAACCTTCCCTGCCTTTCCCATAGTCATTCCTAACAGAAGTTTCACAGCCCCTGAATAATCAAAAGTCCATGTATGAGTTCTGGCTTCTCTATAATCACCTGCCCACAGCTAGGAGAAAAGCAGGACTATGTAAGAATACTTGCAGGGTGTTAATATGTAATACCCAGAGCCCTTTGACCTTCAATCATCTGCTTGTGCTGATGAGAGAATAGCAGCTCTGCGCCTCACTGAGCTGCCCATGGATTATGCACTTTACATCTCTGCAACATGTATAAACAGGATTTTGGTTCTGTTACTGGTCTCTCAGTGTCAGGAGCATCATCAGGTTTGTGCTCTTTTTACAGGCAGTTTTACAGGCACTTTTATTCCCTCTCTGTTATTGTAAAGAAGTTTCAGGATTTAAATAGTCTCTAGATTTGAAGCAAACACCAAAGCTTATGCAGAAATACACCATGTAATGTGCCCAGACTTTTCTAGTGCCTTAAGGACCGTAGCTCTACAGTGACTTAGTTTAATTAATATAAGTGTCCAAAATCATCCTCTTCAGTTAAACTTGATGTCTGTGAGCACTGTTATTAACGTGGATCAAAGAGCCCGTTGTAGAGAAGACCTGTTGTGATGAGAAGGTCAAGTTCCTAAGGAAATTATTTTGCAAATCAAAGCAAAGATTCCAAATACTTGCTTATATTTTGTTTTTCTTATTATCCCTCATCCTATCAATTTTCTTTGGGGTAGAAGATAATTCCCAGGTAATTTTTACATTTGTTCATAAGCACTGGGTATGAGGTCCTGACTCAAATTCCTTTTTCTGTACCTAGCAGGAGAAGGATGTTTATAAACATAGAGAAAAGGTGGGCCTGATCCTCTTTCTATTCTATACCTATAAAGTTAAATTATATTCCAGCTGCTGATGATTTTGGGAGGATCTGCAGACACAGCAAAACACAGGATTGGGACAAAAAACCACTCTGATTTTCAAATGAGGTTGAACATGAAAGACAGGTGCCTCTAAGCCTTCACTGTATGCACAAGTATATACTTGCATATCATATAAGTATACAAGTATACAAGTGCTCATGAGTCATACCCAGATTGTCCCCATGTTATAATTAAAACTGTAGAATTAAAACTGTATCATATCATAGGATGGGCTCAAAAACCTTCTATTAAAATGCTTATTATCAGCAAAGCCAGAAGCATTTCCAGCCACACAGACAAAGATAATTTGGGGAGGACAAGGGACACTAGAAAGGTACAGCAGGGGTTTAGAGAGTGAGATAAAGACAGCAGCAGCAGCAAATCTCTTTCTCCTTACTGCTGACAAAAACAAACAAATAAACAAATAAAAATAGTTCTGTGGAAGTGGAAAGAGCTCTCTGCAGTCATTATATATCAAACACTTACCTCTTGGCTTAAACTTACTTCTTACCCTCTCTTCTTTCATGATTCTCAGACAAATGCACTCATGCACATTTATTTGCCTGCACAAGGACACTCCACGGCTTTGTATCTCTTCTGTTTATAAAATGACAAGGACTGTCCTCATGTGCCTTTGGATTAGAACTATTCTTCCTACCTTTTGAAATGTACCCAATGCATGCTTTCTCACAACAGACAAAGTGAGCATCTCTGACTGTCTGGTCATCAGACACACATCTTTAAGATAATTTTTTTTTTTTTTTTTTTTTTTTTTTTCTTCTTAGAAGGTGTAAAGGTTTAAGAGCAATATTTTTAAAATTATATATGTACATATATTCTCAGATATGATTCCATTCTTATTGCAATTATTTACTCTGATTTTAAAGCACTTCAGGTAAATCTGACAGTTGTGGACTACAGTGAGGTTTCTAGTCTCGACTATTCACACACCTCTCTGCTTTACAGCTCTCTGCTGAATATGATGAGAGAGATTTATTTGTAGAGTGGGCAGAGACAGAAGTGCGTTGTCACATAATTTTTTTTCTTTAGAGGTTATTAATTACCATGTCAACCTTTGCTCCGTTGCTGCTACCCACTTTTATTTTGGAAGCGCAGCCGTTCCCCACTCTGACCACATTGGGCTCCCCCATCATCCCATTTTCTATGAACCTTTTAGAATATTATTTATTATTCCTTATGTATCTGGGTGGAGGAGAGAGAGAGGGACAGTATGGCAGAGATAGGAAACATGAGCCGGAAAACATGCTTGCCTGAAATTGTCATCACACTGCTGTTGGAAGGAGCGAGCCGGAAAACTCACAGCCAACACTCACACAAACACACGCCAGGCACACACCACATCACTCCCGGAGAGTTTGTGAGCATCCCCACAGCTCTTACCTGGGTTGTCAGGGGTCCCTCTGCAGTGCAGCTCCCTCAGCTCCCTCTGCCCTAGTCCCCCTGGGAGCTGTGGGGCCGGGGCTGTCACTGGGTGCCGGTGCAGGTAGGGGATGGCAGCAGCTGTCTGCAGCCTTGGCTGCCGGGCTCTGGCTCCTGCCAGTGCTGCTGCTGCTGCTGCTGCTCCTGATGATGCCGAGGAGGAGGAGAGCCGAGTGAGGAGGAGGAGGATGCTGGCGGTGATGCTGTTGCCATGGTTACCCAACTCGGCGGCGGCACCGCTCAGAGCAACAGCTGCCCCAGCACCCAGATCTGCTCGAACCCATCGCTGCCAAGTAGCCCTCCATGGAAAGGCACAGGGATGTCACCCCAAAGCCCCTCTCTACAGGGATAGTGACAGCCGGGAGGATGGAGGTCACTCCTTGGCACGGTGTTGGGGCTCTGGGAAAACAGATGGAGTGATGCATCTGAAATGTTTGCATTCTGCACTTGTCGGTAAAGAGCTCACTGCCCTGCAGAGGTCAAACACCAGCTTCCAGGAGGGCAAAGTTTCCTTTTTCAGGGGGTTCTTGAATTTTTATAAGGAACTGAAAAAAACAGCAAAACTGAGGAGGGGAATAATTTTCAAAGTTCCTGTTGTTATGCAATTTTAAACTTTTTTTAACTAAAGGCAAAGCCTCTGTCTTTAAAATGGGACTTAAAAGTGGGATATTAAGGATTTTTTGCATAGCAAGATCCCTTTTGAGTTCCTTGTGTGAGAAAGAACTGCCTCTTACCACCAAACAGTGAGGAAAAAAACCCTTTCAGAAAGGAACCCTGTTACACAACACAGGGCACTAATTCTTCCATGCATGAGGCAGACAAGCTGAACTTTGCCTTTGCCTAGTGATCTGAAAATAAGGGAAAAAGTTCTTAGGTGAATGGGCTGCCCTAGGATCAAAACATGGAGTACTAACTGAGAGAGACACGTGAAATCAAGGCATTTAGTTGCCATATATCTATGAAATATGCATGTCATGAGGCTCTCATTTTGCAGTGGTACCATCATAAGACACAGCAAGGTCATAACAATCAAATGTCACTTCCATCCAAAAATGTCAGTGCAAAGCTGCGTAACACTCATAAGCCATGACAGTTTTTTCAGAAGCTGGTACTGTTTGCAGGACATTGCGAAACCTTGTCTGAAACTTACTGAAATAACAGAACAGTCATTGATGGAAACTTTTTTAAGGGATTTGCTTCCTCCTGCTAGATATCTGCTTGGAACTGGATGCTGCAGACAATATGAATCTGAGCTTGAGGCACCAAGAAAATGCACTGGGCACATCTTCCTACTTTTTCCTATTTTACCTACTTCTATTAAAGTATCAGATCTGGAAAAATGGTTATAGAAGATGGGGGCCTACAAGGAACATGGAGAGGGACTTTTTATAAAAGCGTGTAATGACAGGGCAAGGGGGAATGGCTTCAAACTACAAAGAGAGTAGGTTTAGATTAGACATTAGGAATAAATTCTTTACTTTGAACGTGGTGAGGCCCTGGAAAAGGCTGCCCAGAGAAGTTATGAATGTCCCATTCTTGGAACTGTTTAAGGCCAGATTGGATGAAGCTCAGAGAAACCTGGTCTAGTGGAAGGTGTCCCTACACACAGCAAGGAGTTTGGAACAAGATGTTCTTTAAACCAGGCAATTCTATGATTCTGTAATGTGCTGGTGGCACCACCTTTCAAGACATTCTAGAAGAACACCATGTTCATTTGCAGTCATAATATGGTTTATATAAAAGAATTTTGTATATATCTCATCACTATGGGAGAACCTGGAACTACGTCACTGAGGAGGAAAATTGTGCCAGCCAGCACATGTTGTCAGAACTCCTTGGAGTAGCTTCCCATTTCACAGCCTCCATGGATCTTATAAAACTAGTCACCATTGGCCCTATAGATTTTTTAATGAACTTCCTTTCAGGCAACAGTTTTGATGTCCACTCAGAGATTATGTAGAATAGTTGACTCAAAGGAACTTTCTATCATTTTAAAAATAAGATATATTTTATCTATTTTAATCTTTAAAAATATCATGGATGTAAAATTTGACTGCACTCTGAAACCCTTCTCCAGAGCCAAAAATCTTTGGTGCATGTATGGCCGTGGGGATCCCCTGCTGTAATTCTGAATGCAGGGCAAGAAGATCTCATTGCAGTAATGATTGTGAGCACGTCTAAATCACCCACTCCACAACTAACTAGCTGACAGCAAACCCTGTGGTTATTCTGAATAGATCATTGAGACCATAGAGAGATCTTATTTCTGCTAAATCAGGATGTGTACTGCAAAATGTATCTGCTGAGGTACATGTATCAGCTTGCAAGCTTATATTTACCAACCTTGCTTATTTGGGCTATTTTTTGAAAGCTGCATCTCTGATTTCAAGAACACACATAAGAATAGCAGGAGAGAGTTGGCCTCTGGCTTCAGATGCTTTGGCTAAGCATAGTTGTATTACACCACTGAGGAACTGCCCACCTTAATTCTCTTGTTGGTGATAATCTGTGACACTGAGGAAAAATCCAGCACTGAGGACATGCAGAGCCCACTAAAACCAATGGCTGTGATACCTGCCCATCCCCACCCTGCACAGCATTCATCTCCAACAATGCCAAAGAGGATATAAAGCTCCAACAAAGCACAAAAAAAGACCCTCAACTAAACAAAATAAAAGGTGAAACAGTTTCATCTCCCTCAGTCACGCAAGGAGGTCCTACATGGTGGGATTGATGACTTACATCAGTTCACTAGGGAGATAAGTTGTGTTACAGTATGTAAAGCATGCTGATTTCATAAGAAGATAGGATTCGATAAAGAAAGGACACATCACAGATGTGTTTGACAGAGCCTAGAGCACAGGCTGCATTTTGAACCACAGCATTAGTTTTTTTAAAGATAGGACCTATGTCACATCTTGCAGCCCTGCTTAGGAACTACAGACCCCTTTGCACATCTCAAATGGTATTAGACACCTGTGTTTATGCACCTCAGGCATATCTAAGTTATTTTCTTGCTTTATAAAATAAAGACAGGCAAATCAACTTAGCCTAACACAGATTCTAAACCAAACCAGTTAAATTCTCCCTTGTGCCTGTTTTTTCTCTCCCCTGTTGTTAGGAAAACACCAGGGCTGACTAATGTAGCTGCATTTATCTACATAATTAGCATCCTGAGGTAAAGGCAAATCCCATCCCAAAGTCTTGTTTGGAAGAGCTATCCCATCCAATCAGTCATCTGAGCTCTGATGCCTGTTAACAAAGATTAAAAACAAAATGCACTTTATGGAAATTACTTTTAACTGCCACCTCAGCCCCACAGCAGCCTGAGGTTTCAGCAATGGGGTCATCTGAGTGACTGTTTACCTGCTCAATGTTCCCAGCCTGGCTGAGACCTCAACAGTACAGATATCCTTGGACAAATTAGTATCCCATAGCCCAGCATGGGCAGGAAATTTTATATTCTAGGTTCTTTGTATACAGCCTCAGAATTATTTAATAACAACTTGAACCAGACATTCAGGATACTTAATAGATGTTCAGTGGAGCATTCCATGCTGCAGGGTCCACACTGGGGTGGTAAAAATTTTGACGGTTGTAGACTCAGCTTCAGTCTGCCACTGTACACTACTCAAGCTGTAGTGTAATAGTAATTCTTCCAATTCTGCTAAGAGCAGGGTTAAATAAAAAGTCTTAAAATAATTGAAATAAGATTAGAATTACAAAATTCTTACTGCTTGAAAAATTTGGTGACCTTCTATGATGGAGCTATGGCATTGGTGGATGGGGCAGAGCAACTGATGTTGTCTACCTGGACTTATGCAAAGCATTTGACACTGTCCTGCACCACATCCTTGTCTCCTAATAGAAGAGTCATGGATTTGATGGATGGACCACTTGATGGGTAAAGAATTGCTGGAAGGCTGCATACAGAGTTGTGGTCAAGGGCTCATTGTCCACGTGGAGACCTGTGACTAGCAGGGTCCCTTAGGGATCAGTACTGGGGCTGATCCTGTTCAACAGTTTAGTCAGCAACATGGACAGTGGGATTGAGACTCACTCAGCATATCTGCTGATGAAACCAAGCTGTGAGGTGCAGTCACATGCTGGAGGGATGGGGTGCCATCCAGAAGGACTTGAACAGGCTCAAGAGATGGACCAATGCAATCTCATGAAGTTCAACAAAGCAAAGTGCACGGTCCCACACCTGGGTCGTAGCAATCCCACACACACCTACAGGTTGGGCAGAGAAGTGATTGAGAGAAACCCTGCAGGGAAGGGCTTGTGGGTGATGGCTGATGAAAAATTCACCATGAGTCAGCAATGTGTGTGCCTGCAGCCCAGTGAGCCAAATGAATCCTGGGGCTGCATCCAAAGGAGTGCGCAGGTCAAAGGCAGGAGGTCAAAGGAGTTGATTCTGCTCCTCTGCTTTTGTGAAACCCCACATGGAGTGTTTTGTACAGTTTTAGTGCCCCCAACATAAGAAGGACGTGGAACTATTGGAGCAAGTCCAGAGGATGCCACAAAGTTGATAAGAGGACTGGACCACCTTGTCTATGAAGATAGGCTGAGAAAGGTGGGGCTAATCAGACTGAGGAAGAGAGCATTACATGGAGACCTCATAGCAACCTTCCAGTGTCTGAAGGGTCCCTACAGGGAAGCCAGAGAGGGACTCTTCATCAGGAACTATAGTGATAGGACAAGGAGTGATGGGGGCAAACTGAAAGAGGGGAAATTTTGCTTAGATATTAGGAAGACATTCTTTTACTGTGAGAGTGGTGAGATCCTAGAACAGGTTGCCCAGGGAGGTTGTAGATGCTCCAACCCTAGCAGTGTTCAAAGTCAGGTTGGATAAGGTGTTGAGTAACCTGGCCTAGTGGAAGTTTTCCCTGTCCATGGCAGAGGGGATTGGGACTAGATGATCTTTAAGGTCCATTCCAACCCTTAACGTTCTATGACTCTTAAGATACCTCAATGCCAGCACATAAAACCTTACATGGCGAGGCACAAGCTTGTGAGTTTAACACATGTACAGGACAAGGAAGTGAGTGTGTCTCAGGCAGGCTGTCTCATGTGGCAGGGAAAGACCACAATCCTCAGCTTCCACGTGGAGCATCCAAGGAGCAGTCACAGGCAGAGTCCACATCCAGACTGCAACAGCTTTCTTCAGGCTCTGAGAAACAGTGTGCAGCATGAAACCCCTGTTAGAGCTCACTGTGGATGTGTAATATGTCCCACCATGACTGGGGAGCAGAAGTTAGGGCCAAATGTGCCCTCCAGGCTAGAAGCAGGAAACATGAAAACTCTGTAGTTAATGAACAGAGAAAATTAATCTTCCTTTTTAATAAACTCAGAAGCTGAATATACCTTTTTGATTTTGATGCAGTTTCTTTCTGCTTTATAATTTCAGGAAAAGGTAAGGTCCAAAGGGAAAGTCTGACACACAAAACCAAACAGAACTTTCAGTCTTGGGGCTTTGATTTCTTCTGGATCCTCTATGTACTCTAGAAGCATTCAGATGGCAAGACCCTTTTGGGAAGTGATGCACCATATTGCTATAGCAGGATTTGAAACACCCTCTGATTCAAATTACACAGTCTCACATAATCCAGTTTCATGCTACTCTACAGAGAAGCAATTAAGCAAAAGGAGGAGTAAAACATGAGAGAGGATCTAAAGATGCCTTTCATGCAGCTATTTGATAAAAAAATACATCCAGAAATGTTGACTAAAATATATCTAATCTTTGTTTTGATGCAGCTGGTGGCAGTCAGAGCTCCATCATCCATGCCCCATCATTGGAAACATTCAAGGTCAGATTGGATGGGTCTCAAGGCAACTTGATCTGTTGCTTCCTATAGCAAGGGGTTGGAACTAGATGATCTTTAAAATCCCTTCCAACCAAAACCATTCTATGATTATAGTAAATAAAACAGATTATTGGGGAACACCACAGTATAAAAGTATTCTTTTTAAATAATGCAGGGGGTTTTAAGTCATGAAGCTTTTAAAATCATGCAGTAGTTTCATATATCATAGAGGGGAATTAAGACTGCAGTACTAGAAAAAGTATGAAATATAATTAATCAATTTACTAAGCATGTATTTCACACAAAACCCACATAGTATAATGTAACAAGGATCACAAAGACTTGGCTTGCTTTAATAGTCATATCCAAGGAAAGATTATACTTCTTTTTGCAAGTCCTTACACTTATCCTGTCCTCAAGCCACAGAACCCTCATTCAGCTGCCATCCATTTAATATTTCATTCATCCTATCATTCAATTTTTAGTCCAGCATCTTGTTACAGCCAACCTGCCAAGTAAACAGCCTTGCTTTAAATAAGAAAAAGCTACTTTTACCCACTGGTGCTTCCCTTACCTGGAAGGCCGTGGGAAATCTCAGGTTACAGTCCTCTCATTTAGGGTTCTGGAAGATTGCAAACTGTAAAACAGAGAGTAAAGAAACTAAGCACATTTCAGATGTTTAACATGATACAAACATCTGATAGGAGACTTTAACGAACTACAGGAGTATTATAAGTTTAACCAAAAAAAAAAAAAAAAAAAAAAAAATTTTGTGAGTAACAGAGTCCAGGCCCAAAATATCATCTTACTGACAGCCTTAGGAGCTGCAGAGCTCTAATCACCACTGCAGTACCTCATAGAATCACAATCAATACTTTTCTGAACAGCCCTATGGAAAAAGGACTGCCATTGCCATTTATTTTGTGCATGAAAAAAAAGTCCTGGACTTTTCCAGAGGCACCCACACAAGCAGATGAGCCTTTCTGGAGGTCAGTGCTGAACTCCCTGAATACTAGAGCACTGGAACAGGTTACCCAGACAAGCTGTGGAGTCTCCATAATTGGAAATATTAAAAATTTGATTGAACATTGTCCTGCAATCTGCTCTAGCTGATCTCAAGAGATGACTTCTGATATCAACCCTTTTATGAAATCATGAACAAGTCCCATACTTCACTGCTCCCAGTATGTATTCCACAGAGTCCTGATTTCTCCCCCTTAGTTCACCAGCTCTTCCTTGCTTTTACATACAGCCTCCTTTTTCCTTCACACACACACATATTGCTATACACATCCGGTTCCACCGTACACACGTCCTTCCCCTGTCAACCTTCAATATCCTAAATCCAAATCCCTTAGTCTCTTCCTAGGGCCCTTATTACCTCCTAGACCTCCCTCTGCCAATTTTGTTGTGTAAATCATAAGGGCAACTTCTTCCCCTGTTTAGCTTGGACACAGTGCAAGGAACTTTCCTTTCACCTTGACTATTGCATCTCCTACCTTGTGTCCCACACCTTAGATCTGGGCTAATTTACAGCATCCTAGAAAAAGGAAGGGAAGTTGCAGAGAAACTCTGCACCTCTGTTTTGACACAGACTGGCAAGTATCCATGTTTCCAGACTGGAAAATTCAAGAGGAACTTAGCTGTTTATGTCTAGCTGCTGCTGAGCACCCAAATCTGTGTTTATTCAAAGGTTTATGGGCTGTCTTATGATCCATGTTCTGAGAGATGGACCCAACACAAAGAGCATTTTTTTCTTTCTTCCCTTTGGAATATCAGTTCCTAAGCACATAAATGCAAGTCTTCCAAAGAAGAACATACAATTGATTTCTAATGTAGGCAAAACTGATTATTTCTCCTAGATTCCTTTATGGAAAAAGCTCAACTATTTTGGCTGCAGTTTTCCAAAATTAATTCATTGCAAGGCAGATGCCCCTGCATAAAGAGTTTCAGCCCAAACAATTAAGATACAGCAAAATGATAAGCAATAAAACCTAGAGTGTTACTATAAGAAATGCTGGACAACCTTAACAACACTCACTGGTATCTCTCCTACCTAAAATAGATATTAATTCACTAAACAGCCAGATGGGCTTGTTTGTTTAAGACTCTTCCCTAGAGGTTTTCAGCTTCGTTTTTTTTATATATATGTCTTTTATAATGCAAAATACCAGATGGCAGGCAGTACTAGTAGTACCTTGCTATTAAGTAGAGTTTGTACATAAAGATTATTTTAAAATATCATAACCAAACACTTGTCTAACATTACTTACAATAAGCATCATATTTCAGCCTTGTAAAGACAGGAGAAACATCATCCTCATTTGTTCCTAGGTAAACCATGGTACAGAGAAGCTCAGTGTGCTTGAGGAAGTGTGTATTACAGGTGGGAAAAGGATGGGGTAGCAGGCAGCTTACTCCAAGACACACTCAGATGAAGCAGTATCTTCAGACACTGAATGACAATCTGTGGCAAACAATGTTTGCTAGTGGCAAACCTGCACTTTCAGTAGGGAGGGAAGTTTCTTATTTGAGATTTTAACACTTAGTTTAATTTCTGATATGTAACTTCAAACCACCATATCACTTTCTAGGTCAATGACGATCCAAAGCCCATTTAAGTGGGTAAGATGGAAACTGCTAGAGGCATTATTGTCTTCCCTGGCTCAAGAGTGAAATGCAATGGTATGAAGGAGTAAGATCAGAGAATAGTCAAGCTCTAGACAGTTTTGATAAGTCTAGGCAAAGCAAAATAAGATGTGATTATCCAGACAGATGAGTCCCTCCACAGCTCTATAGCCTCTATTAGAACAAAAACCAGAATAGGACATTTTTTCAGCATTCCCACCACCCTTGGTAATGATAGAAGTTGCTAGTACACACTTCCTTCTTCTTATATTCATATATGCTTTCAGTAAATAGGACATTTATAGCATCATGAGAAGGAAGGAGCTTAGTGTAGAAACTTTTGAGGCAGGTCTAAATTGTTGTGAAAAGACTTGCAATCTTACTAACCTCTGCAATCCTACAGATCATGGCTATATAGTGCTAAAAGACCAGTTCTCACTTGTCTTCTGAGTGGCTGGAAAAGTTAATGAGAAGAAAGTAAATGAACATGCTTTGTAGAGTTAATGCCAAAAAAAAAATCCTTCTCTTTGCGTGAAAGGCCTAAGAGTGTTTATTAAATACACATAACTTTAAAATAAACTGAATGTTAAGGTTTTTCATAAAGGGGACTATGTCAGCTATACAATGCTTTTTGATCTCTGGTAGTTCAAAGAATGTTGAAAGATATTGTCTTGCATAAGAAATCATGGAACCCTGTCTTGGTATCTGTGTAGACATGTGCTGTTCTTCTTAAAGCTTATTTTTTATTAAAAAGACAATGAGAACTACTCCATGTCTATAGAGGTAAACCACAGGTGCAGAGAGCAACTGCATGTCTTCAGGGATTTGCCATAGAATAAGATTTATCTTGAAGTCCACAGGTAAATAATTCAAAAACATTTCATCCATTTAATGCCTCAGTTGAGCACATGTCAACAGAAGTCAGAGATAATACAAGCCACCAAATGGTTTATCTCAATGGGGAGAACAAAGACTGAGTAGATGCAGAGTTAGAGCTAATCTGGGAGGATGAAAACCTAGCACCCTCTCACTGCACACCCCAGCCATATAGCCATGTGTGCCACACTGAGACCATGCAGCCAGGATATTGACAGCTAACATACCTGAATGACTAGACATGGAATAATTTGGGCCCTTATGTTTACAAGCTGCTCAGCAAGAGGCCTGGCAGGAACTGATAGGGATTTTATTTCCCAGTAAACTGACCTCCCTGGCAAAATTCACGTTCAGCATTCAGACAAAGCAGACTATACTTCTACATGCTATGACAAAAAATATTAAGAAAACATATTATCCATTTCCAAAGGAAATAAAAATAAAATTGTTGAGGATTTTCCCTGTAGGTGGCCCTGTTATTCTTGAAGAACAGCTGCAGAGCACCTTGTATAATTTAGCATGGTCAGAGTCCAGGGAACAACTGCAACGGCTGGGTGTACATGTGACAGAAGGAAAAACGCTTTCTTTTTCCTTCTCACTCTCATAGGTCTAGAGGAAGGGGGAAACATGTCTTCATTTCCCCTCTCCCATTCTACCTTAGCAGGAAAAATTTCTCCCTGCACAATCAGCAACTTCCATTGAACACAGCCAAAGCCCTGGGCACAGCTCCATCATCAGACTGTATTTTATGGTCTTCCCTGTCACCTAAGTGCAAATAGAGAACTCCATGTGCACACACCACAGCCCACACAGATGGCACCTAGCACTACTCTGCCCACAGAACCATCATGGCACAACATCCAGAATACTGTCATGTATAGATTCAGCAACAAGTGAGGAGAACTGCAAAACATGGCTCTTACGAACACTGCTGTATACTTAGAATAACTGATTTAGTGTAGGAGATTGGAAAGGAAGAAACACTGGCAACACTGAGTCTGAGAGTGATGAACTGCAATCTTTGCTGCCAAGGCTCACCAACAGCCTCTTGAGCTGTACCAACAAGGCTACAGCCTGTAGATGTAGGAAATACATTATCCCTCTCTGTCTCAGTTCTCTTCAGATCACATCTAAATATTGAACCCAGTTTTGGTCCCCCCTGTACAAGACGAATCTCGGTAAATTGGACCAAGTTCCAGAGGACCACTGAGAAGGTAGATTGTGAAGCCCTTGCCTGGTAAGGAGAGAGTCAGGGACCACAGCTTGTTCAGGTTGGATTAGAAACTTCTATGGAAGGACTGTTAATGGGCCAACAGCCCCTCACTACCTGTGGGCAGAGGTCACCTAGAAGATGGAAAAAATTTCTTCATGGCAGTGCCTGGCCGTGGAGATAAAGTCATAAGCTTAGATAAGAGAGATTCAAACCTTTTCCCCATGAGGACAGTCAAGTACTGGAGCACAATATCCATAGAGGTTACATGAAGTCCACTCTTGGAAGTTTTCAAGACTGGACTGGATAAAGCCCTGAACAATCTTAACCGATGCCACAGCTGAATCTGCTTGGAGCAATGAACTGATCTAAAGACCCTCTGAATTATTCTATGACACCTGTGATTTATCTCATTGTAGAAATAATGTTCCTAGATTTCTTTCCCTTAGTAGCCTGCCTTGCACTCAGTCTCTGAAAGGAAAAGCATAGATGATATGCTTGCATCCTTCTCAGTGACGACATTCTGGCTAACAGATTGGCACAGCAGGTACATGTCAAACCAATAAAAAAGAAAACTGAAGAAAGGTAAAGCTAATCATGGAATTTATCAGAGCATTACATCACATTCTTTTTATTTTCCTTTCTTCTCCAGTAACAAACACAGCAATAGCATTGACTTCATTACCTAGCTCTGAAATTAAATGGGGCAAGAGAGAGACTCAATTTCTTTGACACCAAGGGAAAAGTAAACATTTCCCTCTGTCTTGAAAGCCTGCATGACCCAGTTCCCTGCCAACACCCAGATATGAGAGATATGAAAGAGAAAGGAGGGAAAGATTGAGGTGAAAAGCAGTAGAAGTTCTTCTCATAGCCTGCCCGTTCAGAAGTGATGAACCCTTGTCTGTTGTTTTGTCCAGTTCCCATTACAAAGCATGCCCTTGTTTGCCCTTTTTGCATGGGATAAGGGATGGTAACAGCCCCTCTGTGTTAATTAGGTGTTAGCATCATTCTCTGAAATCTACAGAAACAGCCCAAACCAGTACAAATATTTGGATTTTAACAGTCCTTACACTTGAGTGGCTACAGCACAGAACTATGATAAGCTCTGCCTCCTAACGGAAATTACAACATGCTGTGTGGTGCATGTCACTGGACATAACGTGGAAAAATCCTCGAAAGAGATCATTCCAACCCTAGCTACCTTGTTATGAAGTCCATGGGCTCCTCCAGGATCCCAGTCCTCAGAAGATAGCTATACTTTCTTTTCCAGGCAAAAAAGAGGTTCTTTTGTTAATGTGGCCAGGTATCACACACCTGTATTTTTGTTTGAAATGGAGCAAAAAAGTAGGACCATTTTTGTTCTGCTCTGTTGTTACCAAATACCATCATTACTCAGTTTAGGGTGAACTTTAATAAATTCCATCCTGAACAAAAAGGGTCGGGGTGACAGCAGAATAATGACATGTCACCCACAAGCAGTTGGAAGTGACTCTGCACAGGCATAAAGAGATTAAAATGGGACACTTTCTCAATACTGGCCCTCAGCAACAGGACTGTGTGTTGTGGCTGGTCCTGATGCAGGGTCTGTACTGAAGCTCTGGAGAAAATAAAATCCAGAAGGGAATTCAGCCTGCTCAGATGGGAAAGGTCAGGGTCTCCAAAATGCCATGCAAAGGACACCCATTTGAGTTTATCTCCAGCCTACCCGCCAGCAAGGAAGGATATCAGAATTGAACTAGGAATCATTTTGAGCTACTTCATCATGGGGAACCAGTAGACTAAATCACCTCAGAGGCCCGAGAGGGCTCCCAATTTCCAGATTTTCCTGGAAGCCAAAACTAGTGTTTACCAAAGGTAGTGCTGTCTGTTCAGTAAGGGTGGGCCAAGCAAGAGGGATCAGGCACCATAGGCTTCCAGAGGCTCCCCTGGAAGAACATGAGTAGCACTGCACATATCTGCTTCCAGAAGGGGCTAAAAGTAAATTAGCTAAAGTATTATTTAAGTGCCACAGTGGGAAATTCAAGCAGTTGGTCTGAAGTGTGTGGCTGAGCACCTGAATCCAGATCCTCCAATATCTATAAAAACAATTCAAAAGTCCCAGTTTTCTAGTTCTTCATGTTGTAATGACCTAGATTCATACATTTTGTGCATATATATACATATACACACACACAAATATATATATACACACAAATATAAATATGCACACACATTCATACATGTATCAATAAATTCACTCTCTAGATACATATATGAATTTATACAAATGCATAAAGACATTACGTATGAGTATACACACAAAATATTATTTAGTCCATAATCACCTATTAACAAGAAATAATGTGTGTGCATGTGTGTGTGCGCTTTTGCACATACAGGTACAAAATAAATGTGGGTCTTACAGAACTAAGCCAGTTACACACAGTTTTAGTGCACATTTAATATAAGTACTGTTTTGGTCCATGTTCCTTGAATGCATTATACTTTTTTATGCAAACTCTCTTTTTTTCTTGAATTTGAAAATTAAAAAATATTTTTGGAAGATGACTAATACAATGCTGGCTGTAAAGGATAAGCTCAATTTAAAAAGAAAAAAAAAAAGTTGTTTTTTAAAATATTCTCACATTTGTATTTTTCAAGTTCTAAATGACCATAAATTTACATTTTCAATTACCCAAAAAGAATTTCTGTGGAAGTTCAACAAATCTGTTTCAATCATAAGGAAAATAATCTCTGATTATATCAACATTTCCACAATTTCACAGACATATGAAGACTTCATCAGTTTAATCTTTTAAAAGAATAAGAAACCTGTGATGATATTGGAGCTTTTGATTACTTTTGTGATGCATTTTATCCCTCCTGTTTCTCTAATATGACAAATCAATGAAATAAATGTAATCCTTTTAACTTATATGAGGAAGAATATTAGAAAGCTTTTTTTCACCAATTCATTCACTATTACATTTTGGTTTTTTCTTCACTTTCATTCTCAAACAAATCCTTGTACATGAGCATGCTCCAGAGGAAAAGGAGTCCTGAACACTAGAGGGCAGATAAGAAATAAACCATCAAGTTTATCCTTCGTCAATTAAGCCCCAGAAATAAAAGTTTCTGCTAGTAATTTTGACTCTTTCTTTTTTTATCCCATAAGCAACTGTGATTATTTTCACTTTAAGTATCCATGCCAATAGTCCTAATTGCACAGAGTTTTATTTTCTCTTGATTAGTCCTTGAGAAGCAAAGAGGAGACTTGATGAAAAGAGAAATGACATTGAGACTTCGAGGCTGAAGAACCATTACTGCAGTCAATGGGAAATGACTTGTGGCAATAATATATTGACTATACATAGAGTGATCTCTACTTCAAACCAAACTACTGCATACACTGCTAGTGCAAACATATCTGAGTTACAGACACCAACAAGCAGGGCTAAATGTTTGCACTTTAAAAATGAGATTCACTTGCCTGGCTCCCATTTCACTGTGAGCTTCCTCACTGCACTCTTGTCCTTCCCTTCTTCTACCCCTGTGAAAACTGTGTGCATTTATGTGTTCCCCCTCCTATAACTTCATACACTGAGTTTCTGCATTTAGGTGGCAAAGATGAGATTTCTATCACTCCCAGCCATCAGCGGTCTCTGGCAGAGTGGCAGAACTTATATGCACAGCAGGACTGAAACCTACATTTATGAACTTAAGAAGGTTTATCATAGAATCATAAAATAATTGAAGAGCTTGGGTTGGAAGGTTCAAGACCATCTGCCAACCTCCCTGCCATGGGCAGAGACACTTTCCACAAGACCAGGGTGCTCAGAGCTCCATCCAACTTGGCTTTGAACGCTTCCAGGGATGGGGCATCCACAACTTCTCTGGGCAACCTGTTCCAGTGCATCATCACTCTCACAGCAAAGAATTTCATCCTAATACCTAATTTAAATCTCTCCCTTTTGGGTTTAAAATCATACCCCCTTGTCCTATCACTATCATGTAAAAAATTTTCTCTTTCTTTTTTTATAAGACCCCAGCCTTCTGATCATCATCCCTCATGCTTCCAAGGAACAGCCAGTCTCTAAACATTAGAGACAATCCACCCTCATATCTCAGGGCAGTTTGAGTGATTTTTTTTTTTTTTTTTTTTTAATAAAGTCAGTCACAGCCTCAAATAAACCTCTGGATCACATCTGGGGTGAGGCAATTGTGCTTAACTCCTTTGCACATCCTTAGCATGTTTCTTCTCACCACCAGGAGCATGGCAGACTGCTGTAGTTCAGAGGGATCCTTCAGGACTATTTACAAACACAACTCCCTGTGCAGCTTTGCTCTCTCAGCATAAATGCAAATACAGCCACTGCAGTACCTCACACACACATTTACTGCTATGCAGATGATGCCTAGATCTTTTGGGAAGCTGCTTTCTTCTAAGTGTTGAAATAAAAGATAAATCTGCTGTTCTTCAAGACAATTTTTTCCTGGCAAACCTCAGTCTGGGGTCACCCAGAATATATCCGGTGGATTTATGCAGGCAGGGGAAACAAAAATAACCAGGCTCTGCTGCCTGAGAATATATGCAGAGACATGCAGATGTATTTGTGTGCCTCAAAACCTGAACTGATACACATAAAGGGCTCTCAGGACTTACTAACTTGGATGGAGACACATCTACCCATGTTATGTAGCCTATGGCTCAGAGTGGGCTCTCACAAACATGCAAAAATGCAGACCATAACCTTCACATATCCAGTTACTTCTTGAGAGCCAAGACACTTCTCTCAACCATCCAAAATGGACATTGAGAGCCTTCAAAATCATTTTGAGAAGCCTTAAAAGAATCAAACAATACAGACAGTTCTTTGTGCTGGGTTAACCTTGGCTAAGGGCAAAACACCCACCCAGACATGCACTCACTCCTGCTCCTCAGAGATCCAAGGAGAGAGAGCAAGATGGGAGAGCTCATGGGTTGAGGTAAAGACAGGGAGATTATTTACCAGTTGATCATGGGATAAAATGGATTATATGGAGAAAATTAATTTAATTTATTCAAAAATAAAATATATTCTGGTATTGAGAAAGACAAACAGCAAAAAAACCCCACCTTCTACTTAGGTTTTCCCCAGTCCTCCCTTCCCCACTTCACTCCTGACTCCTCTCCCATGAGAGGATGGTGATGGGGCTGTGGTCAGTCCCTCACAGCCTCTCTGAGACACTTCTCCCTTGTCCCCTGCTTCCTTTCCCCAGGCCAGACCTTTCTGCAGGATGCAGCCCCTCAGAGACAGCTGCTCCCACCTGGGCTCTCCAAGGCTGTGAAGTTGCTGTGAAGTCAGCAGGGATGTTACTGCAACATATCCGTGTGGAAAAAAAGAACTCCATCAAATGACCAAAATGCAAAGGATATTAAATCATATGCTGGTAAGGACAAAGATGTATCCCCCAGAGATGAAATAAACAACGATTTGTATCTGCAAATTCAACTTATATCCTTAGAGGTCTCTCTTGTTATCACATGTTCAATGGACTGTGCCTCACCTTCGCTCATTCCCAAAGAGCTTTATTTGTGTGCTGGTGAGAGCTCAGCCCATTAGTGAGTTCCTCATAGCACAATATATGAAAAACATAAAGCCATTAGAGAGCATCCAAAGAAGGGCTGTGAATATGGTGAAGTGTCTAGAGGGGAAGTTGAATGAGAAGCTGCTGAGGTCACTCGGCTTGGTCAGCCTGGAGGAGACTGAGGAGATACCTCATTGGAGTTACAACTTCCTTGTGAGGGGAAGAGGAGGGGCAGGCACTGATCTCTTCCATGTGGTGACTACTGACAGGACCTGAGGGAAATGCCTGAAGTTGTGTCAGAGGTTTAGGTTGGGTATTAGGTAAACATTCTTCACCCAGAGGGTGGTTGGGCACTGGAACAGGCTCCCCAGGGCAGAGGTCACAGCAGCAAGCCTGACAGAGTTTAAGTGTTTTGACAAGACTCTCAGATATGTGGTGCAATTTTTAGGGTGGTCTTGGGCAGAGCCAGGAGCTGGACTTGACAAACCTTTTAGGTTCCTTACAATGCAGGGTATTCTATGTATCTATGAACACAGTACAGGTACAAATGGCACAGCATTCTGAACTTTGTTTAGTAGAGGTAAGGAATTACCCATACAGTTCTGAAAAAGCCTAGTGTGGCCTTAGATGGAATTATTTTTACCATTTTTAAGCACCCCTTTTCAAGAGAAGAGAAGGGAAATGAACTTAGATCACTGGGGATAAGGATACACAAAAAGCTCAACTTGGCATGGGAATACAAAGGTTGAGGGAAGATACAGTAACTTATGCTTCTAAGGCTGAATGTCAGGATAGTGGAAGAGTTAGCTAACTTTAAGTATGATACTGGCAAAAGATCAATGGGATATATAATATTCAGGAATAGACTTATGTTGGAAAATTACAAGATGATTTCTAACAATCTGGGAATGGTGGTTTTGCCCAAGCAAGATTGACAAGGTTTGTCATAGACTGAAGAGAGAAAAATATTGCTTCTCTTGATAGTGCTAGGCATCATCTTCTTCCTCAGATCTCAGGGGGATTTGTAAGATTGAATTTCTAGAGCTGCAGGAAGATAGGGTAAGTTCTATGTCTCCTCCTTCTTCAGGAATCATATCATAGCAGCTCCAGGTTTCACATAGGGAGGTGGGAAAGCTATTACGATTTATCAAGCATCAAATTATCCCAGTGATTGTGCTAAAAAAGGGTGTTTATTTTGGAATGATTATTAGCGCCCTTAAGGGCATTTTATGCCTTTAGCCAAGACCTGGTATAAGGGGGTTTTTGGAGGTATCACTGTTAGCTGGTCTTTTATCAGCAATGCGACACTTCATTCACATTCATTTAAATGGAACTGAAGCAACTAAACACCTCAGTAAAACTGGCCCCATTTTTTTTTCATACTTAAATCCCTGTTCAATAAATAAAACACAGAAAATCTGTGCTGAAGTTCTTTGACCTTTCTCTAGACTCAGTCAAGAGTCACTGAAGATACTTTAGTTGGAGTATGTGCTTGCACAGCAATTCAGACTGGTGGGAACTCCTGTCGTTATTGTGAGATAAAAAGCAATAGAATCTGGGAATTCATAAGTAATGAGTGCTCCACCCTGTTTAATAAAAGAATACTTCACAAAAGTAACTCGAAACCTCTGCAAAAAACTGTATGAAAGAGGGGGGGAAATCCCAGCACAATTATTTGTCCTGGTTTTGTACCACTCAAGCAGATCTTGCCCATCTATTAATTTTACATGCATTATGCACTTGGGCTAGGTACTAATTTCACATTTGTACTTATCTAGAAGAAAGAAGGTCAATGCTAGAATTGTCCTGGATGGCAAACTGCTTTGCTTTAAACTTCATCAAATAATTGAAAGAATTAAAAACAATAATGAACCTACAATAAAGCAAACAAATGTTATGTAATCAGGTCAATTCATACAAATGGACCTGAAATTCCTGCTTATTTAACATTCTAAGTTCCTCCTGTTGAATAATACATAGTCTATTGAACGATTTGAGTTAGAACACAGAACTGAATGTTACATATTAAATATTAAGCATATAGCAAAGAAAACAGTTGAGTTCCTTGCAGGCATAGAACTCTGGGCTTAGTGGTTCAGAGGGAAGCAGGAGGGCATATTTCCCATGTGGGGAACCCTGGTGGAAAATAAGGATGGAAGGAGGAAAAGGGAAGATTTCTGTGACTGGCAGGCTTTTTTCTGCAAATTTAATGAATCTACAATGATGTGTGTCATAAAAATAAGAGGTAACTAAATCTCCCCACGTTTTTCCCACTCTACAGAATATTTTTCATGGAACAGTTCCTTTAGCAGCACAAAGAGTTGTAAAAGACTGATAAATCACATCAGTCATGCTGGTTGCATAATGGTAGAGTGTAGTGCCACATTTCTTGTTCTTGTCATTATTTATTTTATGTTTTCAATGGGGAAAAAAAAGGTCTTTTTATGGACTATTATCCCTAGAAATATAGAACTTCACAAAGTTGAAAGGATTCTGATAAGACGAACTAAATAGAATTGATACAATTATTTTAGTACAAAAATTTGACTATGTTGCCCTCCTCTGACCCCCTAAACAAAGAGCCACAGCAGTGGAAGGTGTTCAAGAACACAGTGAACTTTGAAAATTGGTGAACTACTCAAAATAGTCAAAGAAACTGGGTGGCCTATGACATACTACAAAGCAGGGACATCTTATTGAAGTGAATGGCTAAAAACAGTAGCTGGTTGAATAATAATAAAAAAAACCCCAACAACATATCAAGGCTAAATGAGAAGTTTGGAAACTTCCTGTAAAGTTTCTGCCTTTAAATACTTTTGATCAGTGTTTAAAATCTTCACAATGCACAGGGCACCTGGTGTGGTCTAGTTGGACAAATACAAGTAGTTACTCTGAACACTGTGGTCATCTAAACTGGAAAAGGTTGGCTAATACCTGAAGACAAGGCAGACACTCATT
Source organism: Hafferia zeledoni (assembly GCA_035583235.1). Lineage (NCBI taxonomy): Eukaryota > Metazoa > Chordata > Aves > Passeriformes > Thamnophilidae > Hafferia > Hafferia zeledoni. The sequence continues at coordinate 146,496,769 of JAWWEV010000083.1, forward strand.
TTTCTAAGAGCTGGTCATGTTTTTGTGGAATTGCAGTTGGAATTTCAGCTAGCTTTAGTACCAAGCACAGGCTAACTGGGTGACCCTTGAGAGTTATACTAAAAAGTACAAGAATATATTTCAGCCTTAATTTTCTCAAATGGAAATTGCCCTGCTTGCTTTGTATTAAACGTGTGACCTGCTGTTATGCTGAAAGTGAACAATGATGGATGTTAGTCTGGGCAATGTGAGAAATAGGGGCCTCCTTCTTTTATCTGAAGCAACTGTTCTTTCTTTCATAAACCTAATTACTATTCACTATAGCGATGACTTTCATTGAATTATTTATCAAGATTTAGATGCTGGAAAAGGCTGAAACAACACTGCTATCTTCCCTTTATGAATCCATTAAAAAGGGAATATTCACCTTGTTCTTTAGCAAAACCACATCAAGGATTCTTTTTCTTGTCCACAATATTTACCTGAAGTTGAAATTAAACAATAAAATATCAAAGAAATTAATTGTGCATCCAGAAATATACTTTCAACAAACAATACCTCTTTTGTGTTGTCTTGTCCTTATACTTTTCTAGAGAAAGAATATAGGTGTACTTGTACAGTCTTCAGCCTGTAAATGTATTGTATTAAATGCTATATGAACAGGAAAACAAACCCTTTGTCTCTCAAAATGCATGTATCAACCAAATGCAGTTTAATCTATTCTTTACTGTCCTACAGAACCACACAGTACCAAACTCCAGATGCGTGATTATTGAAAAACCTGAGCTTTCTCACTGATCCTTGATATTTTAATAAAGACAAGGTACATAGAAATAGAGGTGGGTCAGCAGGACTAAGTACAGCTAATTAGATACAAAAAAACCCCCACCCACCTTAGATTAAGTTTGCCAGGTTTTAATTCCAACCAAAAGAGCAAGAGGTATTCACAAGTCATTTGAAGTTTTTGTTTCACTACAGACATATGCCCAACTTGGGCAAATCTATTTAGAAAGCAGCTGTTGAATTTTAGCACCATTCCTATAAGAAAGAATTAGCAACACAGCCAGCCAGTTGTGATGGAGAGGCCATTGCAGCAGTGAAAACATCTTAGTAAGCAGAAGAATCTTGAGGCCTGCCTGAAGCATTCTCTAAAAGTATTAGGGCTGAATACATACTTTAAAATATTCATTGGGAAACTTCAGCTTCATACTGGCTGCATTCATTTTTTTTACATCTTCTTCCTATAGCATTTTATGAAGAGGTAGATTTTCAAGATAGTAAACACTACTATACAGCAACATGTTGGGATGAGTATTTAATCCATGGTTTAGTGAATTACATGCAAACTCAGCTGAAAGCCAAAGGAACTGTACTGGCTTTGTGTGGCAGGTTTGGGGTGGGGAGGGGGGAAATATGGGTGTGGCTTCCATGAGAAACTGCCAGAAACTTCCCCGGTGTCCAACAGAGCCAATGCCAGCCGGCTCCAAGATAGACCCTCTGATGGCCAAGGCTGAGCCCATCAGTAACGGTGCAAGAGACTCTGGATTAAAGTATTTAAGAAAAGGAAAAAAAAAAACTGTGCAAGGGCAACTGCATATAGAGAAAGAGTGAGAATATGAGAGTGAAACAGTCCTGCAGACTCCAGGGTAGATGAAGAAGGGGGAGGAGGTGTCACGGGCTCTGGAGCAAATGTGCCCCTGCAGCCCACTGTGCGGACCATGGTGAGGCAGCTGTGCTCCTGCAGCCCACGGAGTTCCACAGTGGGGCAGAGATCCACCTGCAGCCCATGGATGACCCCAGGAGCAGGTGGATGCCTTAAAGAAGGCTGTGACCCTGTGGGAAGCCCATACTGGAGCAGGTTCCTGGCAGGACCTGGTATTCCACAGAGGACCCACACTAGAGTGCCCTGTTCCAGAAGGACTGCACCCTATAGAAGGGACCCACATCAGAGCAGTTCATGAAGAACTGAAGCCCATGGGAAGGACTCACAATAGAGAAATTCATCGCCCTCAGCCTGAAGGAGGGAAAGAATAAGTGGAGTTCTCCTCCCAAGAAGGAAGGAGCAGAATTGACAGCATGTGATGAACTGACTGTAACCCCTATTCACTGTCCTCCTGGGCCACTGGAAGAGAGGAAATAGAGAAAATTGGGAGTAAAGATAAGCCTGGGAAGAAGGGAAAAGTGGGGAGAAGGTGTGTTTGAAATTTGGGTTTATTTTTCATTACCTTACTCTGTTGAATGATAAACTAATTTCACCAAGTCTGGTTTTCCACTGGCAGTAACTGGTGAGACATTACTCCCTGTCCTTATCTTGTCATGTGAGCCTTTGTCATATTTTCCCCCCCTGTCCAGTTGAGGAGCAGGAGTGACAGAAGAGTTTTGCTGGACATGTGGCATCCATACAGAGTCAACTCACCACAGGTGCTCTTACCTGGTATTCCGGATTATCATTCTGGATCACAGAAGTCATTCGCTTATTACAGTAGTTATTGTATTAGGGGCATCAAGGAACGACACACTTAAAACCCACAAGGGGGAAATTTGATCCATCTCATGTGATCTTTATCAGTCTTCTGTATGCCAAAGCACAAAGTTTAGGATCCACTTCAAAATACTTACCAGCAATATCGCTGAGTCTCTACCCATCTAATCCCTTTCTAACTCGCTTTCACTGCTGTTCTCAGGACTTTGCACATCTTAAACATAGATTCTAGGGGAAAGAACATTTTTGTTGGTTGAGTTTGAGCTTCTCACTATTTAGCTTGAGTGACTGTGCTTAGTTCCAAATGTTCAGACATAGGGAAAACACAACCACTCTTTATCTGCTTCCTCAAGAGTATTGTTATTTTTTTAAATAGTATTAAACTTCATAGCTTTGCTTAAGAGAAGACCTCTCACAGCACTCATTAGTCACCACCCTTCTTTGTACTCATCTGAGGTCTAAAATATCCTTTTTGAGATAAGGCATCAGTTCTACACATAGTATCTCAAATAAAAATACACTTTTTTCTCAGGAGTCTGGCACACTGTGTAAATATCACAATGTATTTTCTGCTTTTCTCTTTAACACTGCAGATGACCAAACCAGAACTAGTTGAGAGGTTTCGTTCAATTAATTTTATTCTGAAACACTTAAAACTGTAAAAGTAGTTACATTTTTCTCTCCAAGTAAGGATGATCATTCCACTTTGGATCAGGTAATTGTTTGAGATTTTTTTTAAGAAAGTAAAAGTTATTGTCTATACATTTATATACCTATAAAAGTTGACTTCCAATGCTCTCAACACCAACTGTAATTCCAGTTGCAGTGGACATAAAAAGAAACTGCTTAAAATTCAGACTTCTTGAAAAAAATATAAATCCACCACACTGAGTTCTACTGTCTTTGCACATTCTCTCTGATATTCTTTATGCTTTTATAATCACATTATCTGGCTTTTTGAAATATCTTCCCTCTTCTGTATGAAAGTCTGAGCTATTGCAAAAGAATCCATGAATCTGCTGCTCATCAGGGTACTGCTGAACCAGAATAATGGAAACCAATGGAAGAAAAGAAGTGATTTGCCCCCACTCCCCCTTTATCTTGTCTTTTCAATCTCTTTCTCTTAGGATTGTATTTTTAACAGTGCCTTCAGACAGCACTGAGAGACAGGTGGGAAGCAAAGGTCGACTGTCAGGAGCAGGGCACAAAATTAGTCTTGATTTCTGTTTATATTTCCTCTCTACTTAGTTCTAAATTATTTTTTGGTTGGTTGGTTTTGGTTTTTTGGGTTTTTATTTGACTTCAAGTATAAAGTAGCAGTAGCTATAATGGAGGCAATAGAGATCCTTTTAGAGTTACAAGCAGGTAGAAGTGAAAGAAAACAGTGAGGAATTGCTCAGAGTTAAAAATCAAAATGGAATATATTTCAATTATTTAAAGCATCTGTATTGCAATGGTGTCACAACATTTAGTGGCATCTCATGGTAGGTGGTACTGTATTGGAATATCTTGAATGGTACTTATAGTTAAGTCTGCCTGAAAAATCTTTCAGGGATACCAAACACTCCACATCAACTAGTTTAAGGACAGAAGCTTGAACCCAGGCATGATCTGCTCCAGGATAAGGCAAAAGATCTCCATCAACAACAAAGTAAAGAAATCACAACATTTCTGTTGTTTTTGTTATATTTTCGCTCCTTTGCTTATTTCAGCTGCAAGTTGATGGAAGACTCCTAAATGTACAGGACTTTGGGGATATGCCAAACATCTCTGCAGCAGGGCACTAAAGTCTTACCCCACGCTCAGCAGAATTTATCCAGCTGGGACAAGATAAATCCTTCAACATGGTTGTAAGCCCATTAGCAATGTTATATGCCAGCAGAGACTTGGATGGCTTTTGATGTAAGCCAGAATAGCTAAAATGAAATTATGAAAGTCCTGCTATATAATTAGGAAAAAACCACCCCTCTCATCACCAAAAAGTACCAAGAGAAAATAATATTCATATGAATGAAAATGAAAATTTAATCTTTTCTCCTGGCTCTTTTTTTTTCATCAGTCCAATTAAATTATAAATACATTCCTATTACAAGTATGGACTGCAAACCATGCTGTCCTTTGAAAGCCACCCAATGCCACAACTCTCCTAAGCCTTCAGGCACTGCAGAAAAACAAAACCTATCAGCAGTACGGTCTTGCTAAAAAGTAAAATATTTTCCCAGCCATTTGTTAGATAAGACTATGATCAAACACTCACACAAATTCAGGGAATTCAAGTTTAAAGCCAAGGTGTTTGAAAATTCCTTATAAGGTGTATGGTGCTGTTAGGATGTTCAGGGCTGAGAGACAATAAATTAACACAGACAACTAGATGTCCTTGGGTATCAAATCTCATTGGGATTAGAAAATATCAAAAAATGTGATATGAACAGGAGGGCATGGAAAACTTCCTAAGGAACCTTCAATACAACATATTTCATCAACAGATGTGAAAATAAAGATGCCACAGTGAACACAAGGAGGTATCCAAAGTGGAAGCTAGCAAAAGCCACAGGATATTGTCTGAAGCAAATCAGAGGAACCACCTACCACAGAAATTAAAGCAATAATCTTCTATCTGTGGACAGATACTAGCAAAGTATTTAGGAGAAGATGGAGAAGATGGGGCCAGAATATTCTGAAGTAGGCAAGGAATGAGCCTCCTTCCAGCCATGGAATGATATACAGGAGAGAATTCCCACTTTGTCTCTTGTTATCAGCATCTCATGTGGTTGCTTCTCTGCTTTATCACAGTAGAGTCTGAAGCAACAAGCACCATTCTTCATGTTTGCAGTTGCACCATCAGTAAAGACGAGATCCCTTTCCCTAATGTTGCCCAGAGAAGCTGTGGATGCCCCTTCCCTGGTAGTGTTCAAGGTCAGGTTGGATGGGGTTCTGAGCAACCTGGTCTTGTGGAAGGTGTTCCTGCCCATGGCAGGGGGATTGGAGATAGACGATCTTTAGGATCCCTTTCAGCCCAAGCCTTTTTATGATTCTGATCTTACTAACCTCACAGGCTATCTGAGTTACTCATTTGCACTTCTACTTCAGTAATTAATTTCAATCCCTATATATTTTTACAATTATTTTCTAGAGAGAAAATGCCCACAAGTAACAAATGTTTGAGATAATACAAGCCTACAGTGTTGGTTTTCAGAGGTGTGTGGCAAAGAAGAAGGTCAGAGAAACATCAAACCCAAACATTTTAAGATATTTTTTAAATAGAAGTTTCAAAAGTTCCAAAAAGATTTGGTAGAGGAAATGAATATCATCCTAATTTTAAATTTCCCATTAAAAATTGTCATTTTTACATCAGCAAGATGAGAATTTTATCTTCATACACTGCCACAATATTTTCCCCATGCTGTTTTTTTCCCTATTTTGGTTGCAAAAATATTTATCACTATTCTGTTTGCCACAGTCAGAAAGACTCTAAAATTGTGTTAAGAGTTTAATGTGAAGAATCGCAAGGATTTTAATCTTTCTTACACTAGATAAGCACTTGCAATTTCTGGGGCCACACACTGAGAGCACAAAAGCTCAGTGAGAGCTGTCCAGACAAAGCAAATCTGCAGTATAGTGTGTTTGGTACAGCCAGACTCCCAAATACACCAATATTGATACACTTGCAATTTGATGAGAGGAAGACTGGTTAGACTTTAGGGAGCAAATCTTTAGCAAAGGGAAAGGAGGAGGGGAAGGGGACATAACTGCTAAAATCCACCCGCTTCAGTTATCAAGAGAAAAGTGCTCCAGCAGCTGGTTCATAAGCGTTCAACCTCATGGAAGCCTCTAAATGCTTTCCTGAAAAAGGTTGCAACACAGAGGACTGATTTTTTTTTCAAATATCAGAGCTTCCTGCAGAGCCAGGACTAGAATCTTTGCCTGGGTTTACCTTTTCTGAGCTAACTTACTCTGCACAGACAACTGGCTGCCTTTGTCCCTAACATCTTTCTACATTCTTCCCAAGTCAGCACTAACACCACTAACACAATACTAGCCAGAGATAAGACAAACAGTGATTGTAAACATATTCCCATTACAAAAACGCGATTGTCCTGATCATCTGAGAGACAAAAGCTGCTTTTCCAGAGTAATGGCAGAGCATTTAACACTGCCAACTGCAGAGGAAACTGTTCAGTACAGTTCAGGCCACTGCTAAATTGCAAAATGTGCCTGTGGCAGCTTTGAACACAATCCATCTGAGAGAGCTGTGCCAGCCAACGCGCATGGGCTGTAATAAAAAAAGCTATTAAACACTTCTTGAGATGCAGTCTCAACCCTTGGCTCCCTCTTAGGGGACTTAATACAGCAATAATGTCTTGCCTGAAAATACATTTAAAGAGTCATTATGCATCTTTCACATAGGTATTTCCGCTAGCAGAGGAATGTTATTTGGGAAGGTCATCTTGGCTTTCTGTCTGTAGATCAGGTCTACATGGAATTTTTTACAACTCCACCACCATCACTTTAAATTTTAGTTTATTATTCTATGACATGTCTGGTTATAGTCTGGTTCCAATTGCTTTGAAAGAAAAAGAAGTATTAAGACATTTTTATTTTCCTGAAATATAGAGCACTTCTACTGACTGATTAGAAGATCCTTGTCCTGAACCTAGTGCTCTCCATGACTTCAAGGCAATTTTTTGTGAAAGCTAACATTTTTCTTTTCCTGTTGCATGCTTCCCACAAGTCAAATAACTGTTGATTTAAACTGGTATGAAAAAAAGGCTGTGTTTGATTCTATGGGAATTAAGGGGGTTGTTCGGTTTTTACTGATTTTAATTACAAATCTCATGTTTGAACACATTTAATGAAAAATTTTGGTCTCAGACTTTTCAAAAATTGAAAATAATAAAATACACTAAGAAATAGCTTTTCTGTATGTACCACTCTATATTAAATTAACAGCATGACAACACATATCCATAGCTCTAAAGCTTCTTCTGAATTATGGGCAAACTCCCCCTAAAAGTCTGACCTCCTTTGCTTTCTTCATCACTGTGGATTTAATGATTTCTCAGCCTGCAACACAGGGTTTAATTTTGCAAGATCTTAAACTTAAATGCAAACATTTACATTTAGTCTGTACTTGGGCAGGTTTATTTCACAGAAACTTTTCAATCTCCGCACATACTTAAAACTCATGCCCTGCCTCCCTTTATCTAACTCTGACTAGGAACAGCCTTTTCCCTTGATGAATGCAGCCTTGCCATGCTCATTGTCTGCTTAGCATGATATTTCAAAGGTCATTTTCCAGCCTGCCACAGGATTATTTTCTGTTTCAGTAACCCTTTACCTGTCCTCCATTGTCAAAACCAGTTTGAACACTAACTTTTCAGCTCACTTTGTGTACTTCCCTCATTTCATCCCTCATCCAGTACTAGTGAGAATAACTAAAGTTTACAGATGTTGTTTTCTAACCATGTCCTGGTGTTTCTGCCTTCAAGGAAGCTTCCAGAAACACACGGTGGTCTACCTTATAATTCTTTAGATAATTCTTTTGCCATCATGCACTTCACAAACATTGCATGGTTTATAAGATGAGGCATAGGGCTTACTGACACCGAGATCCTAAAAGTAAAACTTGGAGACTTACAGGAGACTGGGATGTAATACAAATCTGCAAAATTCTGCCATCTGCCCTTTGGGAAGGGCTGGGTTAAACAGGAATGATGATCCTTTTCTCACAGATCAGAGGCTCCACATCTTCCCAATTTTTTTCCTTTCTAAGTCAAAGAAAACACGAGCAACTCACTTTGTCCTCATGTCAGTCTTTACCCTAACAGGTCTATGCCACATGGGCTACAGTCACACTCACATGCTTTTCCAGCTACCTCTGAAGTCTTTCCCTCCAAGGAAAATTTCTGTTTTGCAGGATATAGGAAAACATCTGAATTTCTTGATAAATAGGGGATAGGTAGACTAAGTGAAGTTCACTCTTAGAGAATTCTCTTTCAGCCATTTTCAAAACAAAAAAGAGAAACTAAAGAGAAAAAAAATAATTAAAGATATCCTGAATAATATTCAAAGCAAATAAATGTGCAGTAGTATAACACAACACCTTGTTTCAGTGCCAAGTATAACCAAACCCTGCCATTTCCAAGCACATTGGTTCATCTAAACCTTAGCATGCATCAGGAGATCAGGTTTCCACCACACCAGAAAAAGCTAACAAGGTCTGTTGTTTCCAGTGAGGTAATAACCCTGGATACAAGTCCTAATGCCACACTTTCTTCCTGAAAATAATTTTGATCGTTGGTTGCTTGGGAAGGAAAATGAGCAGTGCATTTTGTTTTTTAATACAAAAACACAGTTACTATTGTAATGAAGTCCTTCTATGTCCAGTGGAGCAGAGTAGGACAAATGAATGGATGTTCTCCCCATGGAATTTTCCAGGGTAGCGGAGCTTGTGTTGATCTGCAGTCAACACTTCCTACCATTTTACTCAAACATTGAATCAAACAAGGACGGAATTAAATCATGCATTTTCACTTCTTCACCCACTGAATATACTTTCACATACAGAATCCTTCCAAGTATATCGCTGTGAGCCAGACACCATCTACCCCACACTGAGTCTGTGTAATCAAGTCGGCATTGAAAACACAAATATAGAGCTGGCTGAGTGACTGATAAGCAAATTAGTTCCTGCCGGATAGGCTTAGCAAAGTAGGAGAGTATTTGATGTCTTCTAGAAAATGAAGGAAAAGAAAAATACAGAAAAAGAAAAAATACAGAAAGTTCTCGATTCAAGAATTACAGTTTCATTCTTATTCAGTAACTACAAATGTTAGAAATAGAAGGTTGCCTTGATGTCTTTGCCAGAGAAGGCGAGAAACCATATTCAGTTTTTTGAAAGACTAGAGAGACTCTTTATTGTGCCTTCATAGAGCTGAGGCACATTCCAAACTATGTTGCTTCCTGAAAGTCTATTGCTATTTAAAAAGTCCAGGAACCAGATCTCCAAGAAACACAGTTTGACAGCTATTAAGAATCAAGCAACTCCTTCACCAGATACTTTTTACAAACAGCTATATCATTGTTGTCAATTTAATGAAGCAAAGCAGGTAGGAAAGGGAGTAATTCAGATTTACTATGTAATTGGACACGTAGGTGGTGGTACAGTTAATGTATTGGTTCATTCAATATAGTAAACGCCTCTGAGATCAGAAGAGAACAACATATGATTTAGTAGCTTCCCGTAGATTCAAAGTATCACCAATCTTAACCACTTAATTATCAAATTTCTTCCTTTGGATATAATTGAGGAGAGCAGACAAATAAGCTGATGTTGCATCCAGCTCCTGCATTCAGATTGTTGATAAATATATTGAACAGAACTGGCTCTAGGATTGAAGTCAAGGAACACATCTGGTGACCAGCCACCAGGCAGATTCACTACAACTCTCTGAGCTCTGTCCTTCAACCAGTTCTTCACCCAGCTCACTGTGTACACACTCATCCCACAGCTGGATAGGTTATCCAGAAGATGCTGTGAGTGACAGCATCAAAAGCCTTACTACAACCCAAAACCTATTCATCCACCACCTTCCCCTACTCCCTTTGGACACAGAAGGAAATTGAATTATTTAAACAGGACTTTCCTTTTACAAACCCACTCTGAATGTACCTGATGACTGTATTAGTCTTTAACTGCCTTTCAACAGTACCCAATATAATCTTATCCATAATTTTTTTTCCAGAAACTGAGGTTAGACAAACAGGTCTGCAGTTCCCTGGGCCTTCTCCCATGTCCTTTTTGTAGACTGGAATAACATTGGATAGTATCTAGTCAGCAGGGATCTCTCCAGACTCACAAGAACTTTTGTAGATGAAAGAGATGGGTGCTGCTAGAACCTCTGTTAGCTCCTTCTGGACTCTGGAATGAATCCAGGTGCCATGGACTCGTGAACATTCAGCTGGCACAGTTGGTCTCTTACAACTTCAGTGTCCTCAAATGAAAAGTCCCTGTTCCATACTTGTGGTCTTCTGACACAGAGGACCAAGCAGATCAGTAAGGAACAGTAACCAAATGGTATGCTAAGATTTCATTTTGCCTTTGCTGGTCTCTTAAGCATACTGCATTTCAAGGTGATCCCGTGATGTGACAACAAAAACTCAGGAATAACCACAGAAGAACACAAGTTAACAACACAGTACAGATGAAATGGTCAAGCTGGAAAAGGTGCAAAGCAGGTGGAAAACATTTCCATGGAAGTGGAGTGAAACCAGCTTTGTGAATATTTTTGGAAGTTTTGGAACAGTATCCCAGGATCCCAAATGCCAGAGGCTTGATCTTAGGAGGCTAGTCGGAAGCAATATCAGAGTTCTAAAGAGAGAAAAAGTGAAGCAACAATTTAAAAATTCCTAAGAACTTCTATAGTGTTCAAAATTATTTGAAATAAAATGGAAATGGACTTTGGAGATGCTGATTTTGTTTCAGCTCATTTGATTGTTTGAGTCTTTCCTTGAGGGTTCACATAATTTCTTCCACTGGAATCAAATTCTTCAGCCAAAAAAGTCATAGAGCTGATCAGATCTTAGCAATACCACCTTCTCACTCATAATATTTGTTGGTTTGAGGGTTTTTTAATGCTCTATATGTGTCAGAATTGTTAGTACATTCCAAGTTATATGTATGTGGGAGGTTAGCACAGACCTACAACTTTGCTAAGGATCTGTCAGAGTAGTAAAACTTGACAGAAAGGTACAATTTCATCTGATCTCACAAAAAGTAATTGCTACTGCTGCAGTTCCATATCAATGAAGAAATTCTATCCCATGTTCCTTGGTATCTTTGGCCATTTAAGACATAAATGGAAAGGGAAAAGACAAAGCTTCACCGACCATTGCTGTCTTGGCATGGATCTGAGTGATGCTGGAGCCTCTTCTGAGCTTTGTCTTAAGTGGAAAAGATTTATTTCTCCTTACTCTTTGCTATTTTCAAAAGCAACCCAATTGGGAGAGTGAAATTAATGTCTCCCTTCTTTGCAACCACCAGCCTGGCCACAATCTGCCCTTTGGTTCTAAGAAACAAGGCAGAGGGGCAACAGAGTATTAACAGACTTTTTGTAATATATTACTTTCTACCGCTTCAGTATACAGGTCATGGAAGTTGCCAAGTTGTTGATTTAGAACACCTACAGCTCTAAAGATTTCTTTTTCCATGAAAAAACCCTCCTGGGTTGCAAAAGTTCAGGGTTTTATAGATTTCAGTTAGGAAACATGTTGCTTTACTTTGTCTGTGCCAAGAATTGTGGGCTTGGGGTTTGGGTTTCCAGTTTGTTGTTTTCTGTGGGGAATTTGTTTGGGGATTGGTTTTTTGGGTTTTTGTTTTGAGTAATTTTGAGCACACAAAGTTTGCATGGTGTCAAAGTAAGACATTTACTGAAGAGAAATACATGGGAAGGTTGTGACTCAGGAAGTCTCTAAAGGCAAGAATTGTAGAAGTCTGGGTGAGATACCTCAGGAAAAAACATCACAAGGATACTCACCCCTTTTGATTCCCCCTTGCTATAAAGGTTCAAAAACTACTCAATCTCAAGTTTTGAGGGTAGAAACTGGAATCCTTTATTGAACACGTGACACAAAATTTAAGGACCTTGCAGGAAGGACATGCTAATAAGAAGGGTGAGTGTGTTAATCAGGGAAGGCTTATGTTAAACTAGGGAATCATACAAGTTTCTGCTAGGTTGCACAATATTTTCTAGAACAGGGATTTACATGGGGGAAGAAAACTAAGGGTTTCAACATAGTTTGATAACATTATCCCAAGATCCACTTCTATCTTGAAGCCAGAGACACGCTAATCCTTATGGTGGAACATCAACCAGTCTTATGAGGGAACTTTGGTTTCTTGGGTGATAGGATTTGTTTCAACCCGTTATCCAAGGCCTGCTGCTTAAGCCCATCAAGCTCCTCAGTGCTGGCAGCTGAACTTCAGCCCAAACACCTTGAATCTCCACTTCAAACTCAAGGCCAGTAAGACCTTTGGTTTTGCAGTTTGGGCTATAAGGGTCTAGAGAATAGTTGATACTTCAACACATGGAATGAAAAACCAGGGCTGCTGGATGTCATCTGGCACCTACTGGAAAAAAATTGTTCTGAATGAACCATTTACAACAGAGGGTTGAACACTCAATATGTATCTGCTTTCTCTTGAGCCAACTGGTAGTGTAAGGCAGCCTTTTGGAATAGAGAGAAACTACTCTTTTTGCTCTGTGTCAATCCTCACAGATCTGACCCGCTAGAATTTATAGTCCTTTTGCCAGTGAGGAGGTACCACCTTTGCATTGTCAAAGGTGAGCAGGTTGTACAGTGTGTTGTTGGGTCACTGCCAGAGTACACACTCCAGCAAGTCAAAGTTCCCCCTGAGGAACAACAGTCTTTGTAATAACTCCAAAAGAAAACTTCATGTGCTTGGGAAAACACAAGTCTTGTTATCTTCCACCAGCTGCTGACATTTCATTTCACAAACAGTCAAGCAAAGATCCTTTATAAGATGAGCTTCCTACCAGAGCAGAATTAAATCCAGGCTCTGAATGGCCAGGATTATAAATTAAAGAAAGTTGGGCTAGACATACATACACTATATTTTCTGCATTAGAGAAATGTAATTAAGTTGGAGTAGCTAATTGTTGCAGATCCCTTCCAACTGGAACTATTCTATTTTATCACTAATGACGATGAGTACTGAAGATGACAGCTCAAAAATAGGTGTAACAGCATGCAATCCATAACAGGATGATGGCTAGAGAAAGGGAGAGTTTGCCTTGACTCAGTCTATGCAGGACTGCAGCACTTTCTAGCAGGGTGGCTTTTCCTACAAAACTAAATGGAAAATTTAAACATACAACTGTGTAGGAGTAGATGGCACAGAATGCTTCACAGGGATATGGAGTTGGAGCAGGTTCATGAAAAGCCAGTTTAGAAAGAAAGCCATGAAAGTAATTTCATTTCGGTTTGATTTTGGCTACCTTCTACTGAGCAGGAAAAACTATGTAAATGCAAATTAACATCAAACTCATACTTAGAGGAGTTAAACCTTGGGTTTCAACAAGTGCTTGAATGGAACAATGAGATGCTGAAACTTACTTTTTAAAATGAATGATTAAGAGGAATTCAGTGTCCAGGAAAATCTTTAAGTTATTCATTAACTATGTGGCTGTGTCAGATCTAGGAACTAACTGTGGTATCTGGAAACAGAGGAAAATCATCAACCAGAAAAATCGGAGTAGTTGCAGAAAGGCAAATGCATTGCAAAAACACAGATACTGATAGTCTAAAAATGTGAGAGGGGTCTGGGGAGGGGAAATTAAATAATTTGAACAATTATTCCAGAAGGAAAATGGGTGTCAGATTGACCATGTCAAAACTGAAAAAGGAAACGTAAGCATTCATGTTTATTAACCTGAGACCTCTCACATTGACATGACAGGAAGGTCTCACTGCTGTAAATGAAAAATGGGATTCAGAAAAGGTAAATGACTTTCAGGAGTCAGGACAGACTCTGATACAGAGAGACCCAAGATGATGGGAAGGAGGGTTCTTTTCTTGTGGGATACAGAGTGATACAAGTGTGAGATACTACAAGAACTTGTCCAGGCAGTCTGGTCCTAAACTGTCAAGTGCAGTCTGAAGGCAAGTAGACACAAGGACATACTGATCTCCAGCAGGGCAGTAACACAATGTTAGTATGGGAGAGGCAGCTGAATTGCTCGAAAGTAGCACAGCTCCCTATTTCCTGTGTCACTCACTTTCCTTTGAACACTTCACTGGTGGAGTTCTCACTTCCAATTCCTTCACAGGAGACTAAAAACTGGACAGCCATGACATAAAGTGGGAAGAGCAAGTGCAGGAAGGGAGGACACCACAATCTCCGTCATCCTCATCATGCCAGGAATGTTAAATACAAAACGAGACCAGTGCTCTAAGTGTTATAAGAAGTGATAGAAAGGCATGGATCCCTTTCTCAGGGGGTGGGTGATGCCCTGAAGACATTCCTAAGAGTCCTTGCTTAGCTATAAATAGCCTCAGCTTTATGTTGAGTCCATTGTCCCATTCCACTCCACCTACCCACTTGTATTCCTCACAGCTTGGAAGGAAACCCTTTGACATAAGTATATGTTTAGTTACTTTTAAAAGGATTTCTGTGCCTGGAGGGCTGTCTATCTTGATAAGTCTATTAAGAGACACTACCTCTGCCTCACCTTACAGACCTTGTTTTACATAAATCCTTAGGCCCACAGAATGCAACACTAATACTAATTTATCCCTTTCTCTTTATATAAAATACTTTTCAACCTAAGAGATGAGGTTCCATAGTAGAAATGTAATAGAATTTAATAACTTCATTATAAAGATCACTCTTAGAACCATAGAATCATTTAGGTTGAAAAAGACTTTTAAGATCATTGAGTCCAAGTGTTAATCCAGAACTGCCAGGTTCACCACTAAACCATGTCCCTAATGTCTTCACAAATGAACACAGCTCATTTTTAGCTAAGAATTAGGACTGCCATTCTCTTTTCTGACACTAGAAATGTTTGGGTTTCACAAATATTGCTTCATATTTTGTTTCTGGATGGGAAACAAAGCCACCTTCAATGAAATCAACACTGAAGTTGAGTTTGAACAAACCCTTGACAGTGGTTTTAGCTCTGAGTACTTTTAGTATAAACATTTCAATATAATCTCTTTCTGTTGTTACCTGGCTGAGCTTCAAGAATGGGGCAGCCACTTAGCAAATGAGATATTTCTGAAGAGAAAGAGAGAAGGAACAAGAAATCAGTTATCAGAGACAGCTCTGTATTGCCTTGGCAATTAAAAAACTAATGACCCCATAGCTGGAGCCAAAATACTTTATTGTCTTCTCCTATTATAAATCAGCCAAGCCAAATTCAGTCCAACTAATTATTGTGCCAACCACCTACAGCAGAGAGTGCCTTATGAGATTACTGACCATGGAAGGTAATCAGTCACTCTTTGGAGCCTCACACTGGAGCTTAGAAATGGACTTTGCAAGGCTTCCTTTCAACCATGTCAGATTATGAACCTATAGATCTGGGCTAGTTGGCAGATCTATAGGTCCTGGCCAAAGTCTGGTGTCATCATGGAAGGGTTATGAAACAGGAATAGGTTCAACAGGGTATGAGAGCTGCAAAATGATGTTAAGACTGCAGAGAATAACAAGCAGAGGAGTCAGGAATCTTTGCTTATATTGTCTGTACAGGGTCACCCAAGCCTTTATCCTGAACTATCTGCTCTTTTTACCAATGTTCCCAACTACCGGTATTACTTGACCAACCTTTTTCTCAGCCACCTATTTAGCCATTCTGCAGTGCTGCTGTCATTTTTCACTCAGTGACATGTGCCAGCCAAAACCACCCTCCATGAATCTTACATCATCCAAAAAAATGTTTGAAAGGTTCACTCCCTTTTTGAGAAAGCCCAGCTACCTCTGCTTCAGCCTTTCTGATATGGAATTGCATACAGAGTTTCATTGCTACAGATATCAGACACTGATCCTGTAGAAATGGCATTCAAATAGAAATGCTTACTGCAGTCTCACTTTACAGTCCAAGCATTCCTGAAGAGGGAAGTTTTCCATTAAAATCTCTTACAATCCCATTCTATAGACATATGTCTATCTGTCAAATTAAGAATCTTCAAATCTTTCTAAAAATTTATCTCTTACTCCCACAAAATTTGCCAAAGCTGGATCTTATTATTTCCCTCCAGGGTCTTAACTTTTTGGGTTTGGGGTTTTTTTTTAAGTCACATTTATAGAAGCCAATTGTGTCAGCTTTGTCAAAATGTCTGCAAGAGGCAAAGGGAATATGTGTAGGAAAAAAGTAGACCTTCCCTGCCAACACCATCCCTTCAATCCATTCCTGTGACATCTCTTTGCTATCACAGAGCACTCTTTAGGGAAACATCCCTTGAGGAAATGGACTTCAGTGGGTTCAGGAAAGTGCACATGAGCGGAAAACAAATTTTGTAGTGACCTACACAGCCATGCAAATATGACAGTCTGGAGCTTAACAAACTGCTGTAAAATTCCCTCAAAGACTGTTCTGGCCACAGAGTCCAGAGCTGCAATTTCAGAAAAAACAACCATGTCTCACTTCTACCCTTGACCTCAACTTCAGCGGAGAGATGAGGGTGAGAGGCAGCAATTGCTGCTTCCTTCACCCCATGACCTCCAGGACTGACCTTACTGTCTCCTCTTATCCCACTTGGATTTGCAAGCAATTCCCCATACACACTCTCACCCTCTATTTGAGGTTTCAGAGTGACCCAGAGAAAGAAATAAGCTGCACATTAATTAAATCCACATCTGCTACAGCAAATATTGCTGCTGCTAGCACTGCAGAAAGATGATATAAAAAGACCCCAGGCCATTACAGAGAAATTCACTTGATTTCCTTCCAGTGCTGCTGACTCAGAGCTGTCTCCCCTGCCCTTGATCTCTATCTCTCTGGTTAGCCCTCTTGACCCCATCACTACAGGGTTTCTGACTGGTTCATTTGCAGCCTAATTCTGTCCTCCTGAGTGCCTGTCATATTCATGCCTGTCTCCCAAATACAGCAGGGACATAGTCCTCACCTCTCATCTTTGGACATATGAGCCCCTCATCCTGCATTCAAACTTCGATGGCACAATCTGTTTTGCCTGTTTAATGGCCTCAACACCCTCATCATTGGGTGAGATGTGTTAGTACATAAAAACAGGGCCATGACATTAACTGCAATCATGCTCAGTTTTTAATTGTAAGCACAAGCTTGCTCTGGCATATTTAGAATGTCAATCAACAGCCTTCCAGGCATTTCAAGCTTGTTTAAGAAGAGTATTTGCCGGGGACCATTCCTTGAAGGCAGTGAGAGCTGAGGGAAGGGGAGGAGAAGGAGCTTAGGTGTGTGGATACAAGCAATCCCTTGCCATTTGACCTCTGGGCTGGAGATCAATCCCTACCCTGTTTTATTTAGCAATGGAGCAGCACTCTTGCAGTCCAATTTCTTCTGTTGCCATTGAACACCATCTTGATGGATCCATTTGTTGGTGGATTAGTCTTATTTATCTGTCATGACAAAGTGTCCTCTCTTCCTTCAGCTATTGCACTGAGACCAAATTGAGTTGTTTTGTGTTGTAACTGCTGTGTCTTCTTGAACACATCACCACTGGTCATGTCCCTCCAAGACTTCATTTCACTCCTTTGACATGTCTTGGCTTTCCTTTGGTGACAAGCAATAACTTAGCATTCATTTCTCTCTCCCAAACCTGGCAGTTCCCAAAAGCTGAACTGACCTCTGCGCACTTTTCCTGCCACATCTCCACATGGCCATCCAGAAGCAAAATCTAACAAGAGGTGCACTTTTCATTCATGTCTAACAGATTCATTTACAACCATGTGTAGCAAGATCAGAGAAATCAAATACAATTTTCAGTAGGATTTTCCAACAAGATTGTATAAAAACAAACAAACAAACAAAAAATAATGCCTCTCAACTTTTTTTTTCTCCAGCCTTCTTTCATCACTGGTTGACATCTCCATCTAAGATGTGTCTGCAACTCAGATAAGAACTGAGTACTGCAGCTGCTGATTAGGATCAAGGGATGTTCTATGCATGAAATATACATTGGTACCTTAATGACCTTTTCTTCCCTTAAAAATATCTGTGAATTTATTATCCTTTTTCTTCCACAGCCATGGTAGAATATCCTCTGTGTCACTTTAGAAGTATCTGAGGCATATCTAAATACTCTGATTTCTTCTTTTGCAGCATCTGGCAACATGGACCATCCACCTCAAGCATTTGGTCTCCATCACTGCAGCTACTGCACTCTTTGCTTCTTTCTGAGGTCTTCATTCTTAGCTAATTATATTTGGAATAATCATTTAGGGAAGAAACATCTCTCCTGCCAAAACCTTAATATTTGTCATCCAAAATCTTTAATTACTTTTAACGTCTTCCTTTTGCCTGCATCACCTCTATATTTTCTTCCACAAAATTTTCCTCCCCCAGAACTGAGCCTGCCTTTCTTTCTTCCCTGCTCTTTCCTGAATCATTCTCATCAAATCCCACTGTTTTCCCACAGGGCACTTTCTGGCAGTGTATACCCATCTATCTTCCTCTTTAAAAACACAAGACATTTCATGAAAACACACATTTGATAAACATTGTTATATTGTAAACTGAACCTGATTTGATTGAAAATCTAATCTAGACACACAGCAGACTTTACGACTTTGTGTCAAAGAAAGTCCATGTTTTCTTTTAAAATAAATACATGTTTATATTACTAAATAAACAGTCTGAAACTCACAGTATTTTGACCTTTACAGAGCTATCTCCTCTGCATTGACAACAAACTCACATAGAAGTGTTTTCTAGGCTCTTTTGAAAATGAAAACACAGGCTTTTATTTTTTCCTATTTTGCTCTGCATGTCTCTCAAAGTGCACACCCTCATTTTTCATGATTTCTGCTTGTTGGTTTTCATTGCATATTATACTGGTAATTCAAAAGACACTTCAAGGATGTTTTGACTATGGCCATGCCACCCTGATGCCCAATCCTGTCAGATCTCAGAAGCTCAGCAGGGTCAGGCCCGGTTAATAATTGGATGGGAGACCTCCTGGGAATACCGGGGGCTGTAGATTCTGGTCCTGAGGAATTCACTGTCACCGTCCAAGCTTGCTTGGCCGTGGCAGATGAACCTTAGGAGTTAAAAGGTGGGGCCAGTTCTGCACACGCTCTGCCTCACCTAAAAAATCCACTGCGCAGGCTCGAAGGACACACCGACGTGGGCAAAGCCCTTCCCAAATCTTTGTTTGCGAAGCCTCACCATGATGATGACAAGGATGTTTGTGAAGATATGAAATGATCATGATAAAGCTACATTTTTTCTTAATTGCATTGAACTATTTAATGATGCTTAATATATTAAAGGACAGAAAGGAAGACTTCTGGTGCTGTTGTTTGAGAGAAGGAGGTATGGTAGGCAATATACAAATCATTACACTCACATCACCTCAGAGGACTCATATATTTTATATTCTTCCTAACACTTCTCTTGTTCTTCATGGAAATGAAAGTTTCTTCCATGATAAATTCACCATTATGTTTACACGGTGCTGTTGCTTAATTATATTCAAACATTAATTAAAGAAGAGGTTAGTTATATTGGCACTAGTAACTGCTGAAGGTGTGTTAGTCTTAGTATTGCAGTAATTTAAGTTTCCTGAGTACACCTCACACAAAGGGATTCTTCAATCCTATTACATATGTATAAGTCTCATTTTTAGAAAAGGTAAGCAATTATTCTATCAAAATTCAACTGCTCAATCTTTGCAAAGCCTCTGCTCTTCTGTCCACATTCGCTGCACTGCAGACATCCTGTCTTTGAAGGAATATTCACAATAATAGCAAAAAAACATGCCTTCTTTACCTCTTTAAGCAGCAATCAGCATCCTTATCACAATAATTCTTGGTATGTAGTTTAAAAAATGCTATGGTGCCATGCAGCAATGTTGATTTAGAGAGCTCAGCTAAATGAGCATGGATCTATGCATCAAGGGTAGTTCCATTTCTGGGAACTGTCGGAACTGCTCATACCAAAAGTAAACGTTAAAATACCTTGCAGTACACTGGAGGATAGAGCATCGACTAGAGCGTACAATGGACTGCAACTGGAGACACGTCTACATGGACTTTTATAAAATTTTAAGAGAGGAATCACTCTTTGAAATCACTCTCCCACTTGCAATTGCCCTTTTCTGTGCTCTGACCATTAGGTCAGCTAACCAAAATTCTGGCCAGCAAATTTGGATGCCTCTGGCACATGACACCACCTGACCAGGGTGGTCTTCTCCTAGCCTTTAAAACATTCTAGCTATATCTTAGAAATACAATTATTCTCCAGGTTTTCTACCTATTTTCAGTCTTTGTGGATGACAGTGGTGCAGTAACATCTTCTGCAGGGACAACCTGTCAGGCACACACCCACAACCATTCTAATTTGGGTGTCATGGAAAGCTGCATCAAATGCTGTGCCTATTTTAGGGATGCACAGTCCCCTCCACCGCTCTACCCCTCCTAGATGCATCCGTTCACCATGCCCAAGTTCCTGCTGTGATCCAGACTTTTAATAGCTATACAGCACAAGCCAGAGAAGTCTGTTTGAAATGGTGCTGCTTCTCTCCTCCGAATCACTGCTACTCTGTAAGTACATTGCTCTGATTTAAAGGTTGCTTAAAACTTTAAATAAATAAATACATAAATATAAATTATCAGATGTCCCTGTTCTCCAGTGAGTAAGCGTTCTCCTCAGGCAATGGCTTAGGAAAGACCCATGGACAAGCACAGGCAGCCTGCAATGCTGCAGTGAGACTGACAGTAATGCAGTTGGATGTTCTCTTTGAAGAAGACATGGCTGCTGGCCTGCATTCTATTTTTGAGACAGTACCAAGATGACAGCTCTGAAAAATACCTTGAAATTCTGTGCCCGTGGCCCTGCCCTTGCCATGCTGCAGTGTGTAGCAGAGAATGGTGACAGTTCAAATGGCTGGCTGGCAGATACATTCACAATACATTAACATTTTGTTAGAATCCTGCCAAGTGTGTCTCTGGTCTCAGTGGGAACCAACCAACTGCTTCAGCTACATTTGGATGGGACAGCTGCTTCATCAAAATATCCCATCTGTGAATGATTTTGCAGGGCGCACTATATAGTAATAGCCTTTTTCACCCCTTTCAAAATGTATCTTGCATGTTAGAAAAGTCTAGTTTAATCTTCATTTGTCCAGTTTTGAGCATCTCATGTCCAGTCCATAAGAAATAAAAAATTCTCAGTTTACCAAAATTCAACACAGAGATCATAAAACTCTGTTCATCGGTCTTAGGACAGCAGCACCAGGCCCTGGGTCATGTCTTCATTCTGCCTCCTGGAGTATGTAGGGATTTCATTAATGGCAGGTCAAATTACCTTGACACATCTAAAGGTACTAATCCAGCGACCTCTGCACACTAGCAGGACCTGCAAGGCAGCCCCTGAATAACCCAAAACTTGAATTCTCTCCTCTTGATTAGTTTCAGAGAAGATCTCTATCTACAAAGAGACTCCTGCTTGCTTTCAGGGAGCTCCTGACAACCTCAAATGTGTGTGGTGTCAGACCAGGGCACAAAGGGGAAAGTCAGCAAGATCTTCAATGATAAAGTGCATCCTCCTCACTCCCTTGGAAAAACAGTGCAGTCTGGGTGTATTTTAAACCATTCAGCTCCCTACTCTGTTATGTAGAAACTTTCCTTCCCATTTCAGTTCTGGGTCCTCCACACCTATTAAAAAACCTTGTTGACTCAGGCCAACAATGAAAAACGTTTCAATTTTAGCCCAGTTTGGTAGCTCTAAACCCCTTGCCAACTAGCCAGACTCATGGAAAGCCACAGAAGTTGGTCTTCAGCTCTGATATGCAGAAATAGGATTACAGGTATTGAAACATCTGTTTCCCACTGGGCATATGGTGTTCCTTGGCTTTGGAGCTGATACAAAATGCCCTCTGGAAGCCAAGGGTCCCATTGTTATAGTGCTGTAGCAACCCCAGTACCATTCCTTGTGTAGTGGAAGGTGTCCCTGCCCAAGACAAGGGGGCTGGATCTTTTAAGTCCCTTCCTGTCCAAACCATTATATGACATTGTTTTCCTGAGGACCCTGTGCAAGTGGACTTGTTGTTTTGCCAGGCATGACATCTGCATGGCTGCTGAACACATTACAGTGTGAGCCCATTCCTACCTAATACATTTTGAACTGAAAACAGAGAGGAAAAGGAGGAAGGCACTGATTCAGAGATCAGCCTTCAGCTGGAGACAGGTTCTGTTTGGGTTTGTACAGTATAATTTCAGGGAACCAATGAGGTGTCATCTTAGACAATCTATACAGTATATCTGAGCGTAAATCCAAGTCAGGAAAGCAACAGCAATTTATGTGCACAGCCATCAGATCCACAGTATTTACTCTAAGTGTAACACAAAGAGCAATTTAGCTTGCTGCTAAGAAGACAGTATAGGAGAAAGGAGCAAGTTGAAAAATCAACTGGAAACCAATCCTAAACCCTATCCAAATTCAAAGAGTATTGGAAGAACAGAAACAGCTGAAATGGATAACAGAGTATTACACATATAAACCTAAAAGCAGCCTATTGGCAAATCAGCAAACTGATCATGGTAAGAACAGATCATAGGGCAGTCTACACACAGAGGAGGTTAAAACACTTTAGACTTCACTGACCAGATACTGTCTTCACCTCCACTAGTAGCAGGTTATAAATTTGTCCATAGTGTATTCTTAAAGACTGTAATGTAAGATCACAGAATCATATAATGATAGAATAGTTAGGTTGGAAGGGACCTTAAAGAGCATCCAGTTACAACTCTCCTGCCATGGGCAGGGACACCTTCCACTAAACTAGGTTGCTCAAAGCCCCTTCCAGCCTGACCTTGAACACTTCCAGGAATGGAGCATCCACAATTTCTCTGGGCTACCTGTTTTGAGTGTCTCACTCCCCTTACAGTAATATCTTCTCTAAACCTACTCTCTTTCAGTTATCCAGAATCTGCTACAACCTGGAGGGCTAGTAGAAGTTTTTGTAAAAAAATAGCCATTATAAGTGCCCAGTTTTTCCTTATTTCCTGCTGACTCTGATTGCCCTTGGCTGAAAGACTCAGCTGTTTGTGAACCAAAACCCAGCTTGGGCCAGAACTTCTGCATAACCCTGGTTCTGTTTTCTAAATAAATTGTTGTTGGGAGGCTGTATGTCCATCCTCATGGTGAGAATACTCAAGAGTCAAAATGGTGCAGGACCAGAAAGGTGAAAATAAAGACAGAAAAGTAACAGCAGAGCTGTATTAGTGAGCAGTGCTGGCACTGAAGAGGGAAAATGTATTAAACATGAAAAAGGTATGAGCCCCTGATTAAAAAAAACAGGCAATCAGAAGAAGGCAGCATCAGGACTCAGGCTGCTCCAGGTAGCAATGGAGATGAGCCCTTCCTTGTCTGATTGATGAGAACAACAGAAGCACTGTGGTGAGCATATTAATGTTTATCCTGCCAGCTCATTAAACTTAGGTGTCTCCATGCATATTAGCCAACAAAGAATTCCTGTGCACCCTTAAGAGACCAACAACCTTCTGGGAGAGTCTCTGTATGCACACTAAACTTATCAGAATCAAATGTGCTGAAAAAAGAGAGTTACAGTCCACCCAGAAAATCATCCACACAACAAAGTCTTCACAGTAGGTCAAGAATCCTTCTCCTCTCTGTGCCTTCTTCTACTTGCAATCACTTTTCTTTGTGCTCTGATCAAGAGGTCAGCTAACCAAAATTCTGGCTCTGAAGCAATTCAAAGGAGGAATGGTCAAGGCAGCCATGATTTCTGTATCACTACTGCTGTCTTTCCTCCTCCCGTCACAGCTCTCAAACTCAGGTATCTTTTAAAAGGGGCAGATGACTCCTTGACCCAATAGGATAACTGAGCAGTAAATAATATTCCTCAGCTCTGACACAACTAGACACCCTTGAGCACCTTGCAGAAGAATTTTATATTTTCTGTTGGGGTCAAATCTAATAATTTGTTGCTTTATCTCTCAAAAATCTGAGGAAAAAAACCCCCACAAATCGGGCAGTTTCACAAAACCTATCACTGTGATGAAAACTGAAAGCATATATGGTAAAAACCAGAAATCCCAGAATCAGAAAAAAAATTCTAAAAAAATAACATTACTAAATAAAAGGTATTGAGATGTCAGATGGTTAAAACATTACTGTAACATTAGTAGCATTGAAACTTGGCTGTCATAAATTATAAAAAACACCAACCATATTTCTTTTTATTTTTGTACTGGAATAAAAGTGCTTAAGCCTGATACAAAGCAAATAATCTTTTAAAATCCAGATCTATTGATTTCCACCTGGCTTTGAATTTATCTCCTTTCTCTAATTAACAGGCTGTGTCACTGGAAGAAAAGAACATTAATGGCACAAGACAACAGTGTCATCTCCTACTACAGAGTAAATCTTGAAGGAAAAAATCAAAGCAGTTGTTTAAAATAAATCAACAGCCTTGGCTGAGTTGGCTGTGCACATGGCAGATATTTATTGCCTCTCACAGTCCTTATAGAGGGACACTATCTGGCACCAACTGGTTAAAATAAATTAAGAAAGGTACTTCCAGCAAAAGAAACAAATAACATTCAGAATTTTCTTTTTGGATAAGGGAGAAACAGCCTCTTGAGCAAAGGGACCAGAGCACAGAGATGTGTTTAAATCACAGCCCTCAGCCCTGAATTCTACCCTCAGTCAATTCTAGTGTCAATTTAACAATATGTATTGCTATTTCTTTTTTTATTTCATTTTATATTTCATTTTATTCAGGGAACACACTATAAAATTTGAAAGGGCCAGTCATCTTGGAATCCTCTTTTTTCAGGCACAGAGTGCCCAGGTCTGTCTGGGCTCTAGTGAGAGACACTTCAGAATAATCCCACAGTCAACATGATCACTACAAGCCATAAAGCAGGGAAGTTTTTCTGCCATGATACTCAAAGCCATGGGGCCAAGGAGCACCTTGGGATACCTCCCAGCTCCCACTCCTCCCAGAGGAGGCACTGCACTCCCAGGAAGCTCAGATGTTTTCCAGTTTAGGTAGAAGTGTCTCCTGCTGGAGGTACCTTCTCCCAGATGCCTTCAGTGATGGGCACACAAACTTGACGGACATTCCAAAGTCAACTGACATCCAAATATCCACATCTACTTTTAAAATTTAGTGTCCTTGGATTATCAGAGACTTCATTTCTAACCTTTACATCAGTAAACACAGGGATCCTGCAACCTCTTCTGCTAAAAATATATTTTCCATTGACACAGACTTAGCTTTTGGATGGGAATCGAGGGCAATATTAACAAATATGACAGTATAGCCACTCTCAGGCTAAATCTGAGAGAGGATTGCAAAGTTTAGCAAAGGTCACACATCTCCTGCTGTAGGCATTTGTGGTTTCCAAGATAAGACCATAGGGAACAATACAATCATCTATTCTTAGCCACTCCATGACATTAGACCCTTTCACTCAGTGCAGCAGGGAAAACCCTTTTCCTTCAGTGTGTTCCTACCTTTGAATTCTTTAAACTGTCATTGAACTAGGTCAAATATTTTCTAAGAGATTTTGTACTGACCCTATTTAAGATTGCATCTGGACCAGCTGAGTCTGGTTTTTCATACAAAGAGCTTTCTAAAATAAATGTTCATGTTCCTTTCTTCTCAGTTTGTGTGACAGTTTTCAGGAACAGTAAAGATCAGCACTTTAAGGAAATGGTATAAGAATTCAGCTTTGTTGTCACAAGATCTTGCCCTGTCTTTGACCAAAATGCCATCTGTTATCCTAGAGAAGAATGAGGCTTCTAATTTTTCAAACCTCAGTGCTAAGCATCTATCATAACACTAAGAATAATTCTTGATACCTCAGGTGACTTCTTCCTTTCATGCTGTAGAGAGTCTGGAAAGACTGAAACAAAGGATTACTCTCTCAGAAATGAGATTTAATGGAAGAGGAAATCATACTTTTGGGATCCTTCAGTTTTATTTTGGCTTTCCTAAGATCTTTCCAGATTAGCTTTATATACATATACATCCACATATATATATATTGTACAGGGATGTGTTTAAATGCACATAACAGGAACCTGTGGTACATCACTTGCCTGGAAGCTGCTGGACAGTTGAATTTCAGTGTCCTGGTTAATGGATGAAGAGATTTGTTATTTGCTGAATAAAGAAGCCTGTAACGCAAATCTGCTGTTGAAATCTCATTCTATGATTGAAGTAATTAAGTCAGTGCCCTCAGCAAGAGTGACAATCCAGAGATCATGACAGAAACCTATGACACAGAAATTACTCAGACTCCCATTTTTCCACACAGCCCAGGACTGTCTTTACTATGGAACTCTCCAGAAGGTAGAAAATCAGCAGTGGACATGAGAACAGAGAAGGATTAATTTGCTCATGAACCTGGCATGCAGTATTACAACTGAAATTTCTCCATTTTCATTTTCCTTCTGGATTTGTATGTCTTTTGTTCTTCTGCTTTTTCATGTGCATTATTGCAGAGGAACTGCTGACAGTCACTACTTCAGATGTGGGACTTTATCACAGCAGGACTGACTAAATCACAAAGGCAGAGCCTATACAGCACCAACCCCCTTTCCTTTCACATCCCAGAAGCAGATGGCAAGAAGAAATGAATTTTCTCATATTGTTAAAGCTTATGCTTTTTCACCTGCAAGAAGGATTTTTCCTTTGGTTCAAGGAGGGAACTGATTTTGCAATCACAATAGAAAGGATTAAGAGGCTCTATAGCAAGATGACTAATATGTTCTGCAAGTTTGTGAAAGACAAGGATTTTTTTTATTTTTTTTTTTTAATTAAGGTTGTCATGAACTGCTTTTGCCTTGCATATAGCCTTGTGCTAAGGTATTTGTAGATTGTAGTGTGAATTCTTGCAACACAAATGAATAATGATACAATCTCATGATGGGCCAGCTCTTTATACCACACACAGACTGGGAACTCCCATGATACTGGGAGGCTGATACATGTTAGGCTGGTGCATGACAGATTTATGCATTTCAGGCTATCGCAGGATTATCGCTTGTGGCAAGGCACTGAACATGATACAGCCAGAACTAACTTTCTCAGGATCTTTGAGATATAGTAGAAAAAGAACTCCTACTAGAAAAACAAAATGAAAGAATTGCACAAGAAGACATGAATTCTTTAAAAGATTTCCCTCTGCAAAGATGATTCTTTAGAGTGAAAGAGTATATATCATATGCAAGGTATTAGTCTGAGGATGAGGTTAAACTCCTTGTTGTTTCACTTAGGATACATCCTACAGCTGAATGACTTCAAATAGGCCCCCAAAAATGCAGAAAACCCATTTTTAGTTCTGATTAATATAGAAACAAATTAAGTTCTTACTACCTTCAGATAGAATGCAATGAATCAGAAGATTGCACATTGTTGTCCAGAGAAGCTGTGGACACCCTTTATCACGAAGTGTTCAAGGCCAGGCTGAATGGGGCTTGGAGAAACCTGGTCTAGCAGAAGGTTTCCCTTCCTATGGCAGTGGGATTGGAATGAGATGATCTTTGAGGTCCATTCCAATCCAAACCATTCTACATTGTTTGTTTGTTTGTTTTTTTTAATAAACTTGGAAAATAGTGTCCTGCAAAGGTAAAAGCAAATTTCTCCCTGACAACTTATTTTTGTCCATGGTCAGATCTTGGGCTGTACAGGAAAGTTACTGCAAGGTGAAAACCAGCATGGACAGCCAGTATATCACTCCCAGCCTCATGTAACGGTGCTCATCCTGCTCCCAGTGACCTTTTGAGGCTTCTCCAAATTCAGTCTCAAAAAGACATATGTTGACTAACACAAAAACACTGTTCTGAAGAAACTCTATGGTGAAAAGATATTCCAGACAACTTCCTGAGACAGATGAGCTCTAAAAAAAGCTATTTAGTCAGCATTTTCCTTAGTCTTTGAGCCTTGCATAATAATATTGTTAAGGGTAATGTTGTGGATGTACTAATGACTTCTTCCCAACAAACTATTTAACAAAGACAAGGGGATCCAGATTGGGGGCTCTATGCCATAGAACTGAACCATGATCCACACCCTTTTTCCTCATAGACATAAGACAATGAAACACTTTCCTCACTCAAAAATGAGACTAGGTTTGGATTTTAACTGACTGACTTTAGACTACTAGGTCTCCCAAGTTATATTCAAGTCTTGCAAGAAATTCTTTCTTTTTCCTAATATTTTTTTCCCTAGAGAACTCTGAAGGATGTTCCACATGATACATTGGAATTTGATCCCACAAAATAAATGACCAAGTGCAATATCCATCTTTCTAGTTGGGGTTTTTTTTTTTAACATATTTGTTAATAATTGATTTTCTTTTACTAGACATCATATCGATTATATATAAGATCTTCATAGCAGTAATGCGAATGTGGAAATCATCTTCCATTATTGAGACATTTATGTCTGGAACAGATTAGATAGCCATGTCAAACTAGTATGAAGGTTTAGTTATTAGAAAAAGCATTATTGCTTAAATTGATTTTTATTTTTCTTGAATTCTATACTGGTGCCTTTATCACAATGACAACTTTCTTGTAGAAGACTGTCTACCTCATTCACACAGTTCTACACATAGCCATATGTAGAACCAAGCTCTAAGGTTTTGACTTGCTTTTCTACAATGACAAATCTGTAGTAATTATTGCTATTTAAATGCAGGCTGAGCTCACCGCAGGCACAACACGTGTGCTGGTCATTACTATGAAACAGCTGGTCTTGAAGGCACGTGGCTGTTTATGCACATACTCCCCTTGAGAGCTATTCCTCTACATCACTAAGTTAGCATTGATGAAATATTAACTTCAGCTTTATTTAGCAATTGTTTCATTGAAATTGAAACAAATATTGCAGTGCTACTATCACACACTTGCCATATTCTTTTTCAACCTGACAATATTTACCGTTTTTCTTAAAATACCCCACTGCAGACACAGAAATCCCAAGTGAAAAATTCCATTTTCATGTAGCATATTTAATACTTAGAGAAAAATATTTCAAATGTAATCCCTAAAAAATTAGAGTCAAGATGAAAAAAGAATGCAGGGTAATTCATCTCTGTGAATTTTTAACACAGATTTGACAGCTCTTAAATTAAAGCATTTGATTGTAGCTGCTTCTAAAATAAAATCTCCTCAGACAAATTTATGTATCTCTGTGTTCACTGATTTCTGTCCCTTTTCAAGTTGTCTGTCCTAATCTTTTCTAGTTGATCTTTGTTACTAATGAACTCTTAAGAAAACTCTCAAGTTCTTCTTAGTTTGAGTTCAGCCCCAAATTCAGGATGCACTTCACACCATGGAAAGCATTTTTATAAAATCCATCTCTTCACAAAACACTCTTCAGTTAGTGTGTAAGCAGGCTGAACTGAACACAAAGAGGAAATAGATATAGAAATAAATGTTTGAAGTAAAGTTGTAAAAAAGCTTAAATTTTGGGTTACTTCACCTGTAAAAACAAAGTTGCTTTCTACAAACAATTGAAGCAGAAGAAAAATAAGTCTACTTGGATATTTCTCACAAAAAGATTCATCTATGTTTGGTAACCACACATGGTGCACACTATTAGAATATTTCTATATATGGGAAAAAGAAAGTCTTAGTCAAATGGTACCCAGGTTTTTTTAGAGCAAACCTTCCTGACATTCCATTAGTCCCCTCAGTCTAAGATCCATCCATCCATCCCAATTCCTCCCATCATTTCTGCTTCAGCAGGTTCATCTCCTGATCTACATCCTCTCCCCAGAACACCAAATCTCCCTACACTTTGCTCTCTTTTCACCTCCAAAATGTGCAGGTGATACTGGGAATCAGTGGAGGTCAGGAGAGAGGAACAGAAAGCACAGAACTGCGAGTACCACCAACTCACCTGATTGACTGCATGATGAGTGACTTCAGATCAGTTTGGCCTGACTCGTACTGTGGACTGAGTAAATGGCTAAGTAGAGGTTGTGTAAGGACACATGGCACAGCTACCATTTCAAGATCATTCCCAGTCCCAGTCCCACCTCCTTCCTGAAGAAATGAAGGCAGCAGTGGTGGTAAAACAGGAAGAGGAGGCAGGAAGCAAGCAGAGCATTTGAGCCACGGCATCCTACATTTTACCTGCAAGATTTCTTCCTTTAATATTTGGGTACTCTGGATTAGACCACACACATTAGTGAAGGAAGAGGAAAATTAAGGCCAGGGGAGAAGAACAAATCACTGTAATTCCAAATGCTTCCCAAAGCACAGATGCTTTTAACACCTATTTACGTGAATTATAAACGTCTTCTTGGAGTAACAGCAAGAGCAATGCTATCGCTAAGTGCTATTTAAGATACTTGGACTGCACTGAAAATATGTACAGCTTCTGCATTGGTGCATATATTAACTGCTCTTGTAACTTTACTGTCCTATAAAAGCATTCAGTACTGATAGAGCAGATTGTTTTGAAGTTGTAATAGAAGAAAATCAGAATTAATTTAATAAACTAAATTTTCAGTAAACATCAGGAAGCTTCCCCATTAATATCAAATCTCCTTCAAGAAGGTCATGCCGGACAAACAGGAGCTGCATCACTGATTACACATCAGACCTTAATGGTTTTCTGCCTCTAACAACTAGACCAAGTCTACTTCCCTCTAACAGACCCACCACTGGCTTTAACAATTCCAGTCTTCCAGCACCATTTTCACCTTCTCCACTGCCATTTGCTAGCTCTGCAATAAATTCCCAAAAATGTACACTATATAGGCTTCCTCGGACAGGAAAAAGGAAGCATTTTCCTAGTAAAATATTTTACGCACTAGTGTTTCATTGAATGCCTTCTGAGCAACACAAACCTGTTGGTTTCTGCACCTTAAATTTATTAAAGATCAAAACAAGCTTTACTGTCCCAGCATGAGAACATGAGATATCTCTCAAATGATCCATCGTGATGTTTGTAATCTGTTCTGAGACAGCACTGTGACAAATAGCACTACACACAGCGCTAATTCCAGATTGGTGCTAATAAAAACAGGAGTGATAATAATATCTAGTTTTCCCACTGGCTGTGATTGTACTGGAGTACAAATGATGCCTGGAGATTGTGCAAAAGGAGATGGGAATTTTATTTTCTCTTATGATTCACACTATCTTTTTTTGCCCTTAGGATTGCTCCCCTCTGGTGATTACAGAGACAAGTATAGCTGATTTTCTTTGTGGCTACCACTTAGTGACATGTAAGTGCTAGTTGCTTTACCCAGAGAAGGATGTCAAATGCTAAACAAGTCACAGCACGAAAAGTGAATTAACAAGAAGAATCCATAGGTTGCATTCTTAGCAAGCTGAGCAGTTTGCTGATATGATACACAACAACCAAAGACCTCCAGCACAGAAAAAACCCCGCTATCTGAACAGCGTACTGATGTCCATCTCATGTTCTGGGTGACAGGTTCTGTGAAAGTCATTTTCAGACTCAGTGGCTGACATAAGGATAACTTCATGGTCTCAGCATGAGCCAGATTTCCCCTTTGTTGAAGTATTTTGACATACTGAATCACTTCGGGTACACTGCAGAATGATAGATCCATCATGATTACATACATTCTACAAAAAATCCTTCTACAGCATGTTGGCTGACTGGATCTACATTTCAAAACTATCTAAATAGTTTTAGATATATACAATGTAGATATGCAAATACAATTAAAAGCATCAACTTTTTGAATTACAATCTACATCAAAACTCACCTTGCTCTAAAACAAGAGGCAAAACTGCCCAGGGGGATTGTGTTTTTTGGATCACTCAGATTGTGAGCACAAGGTAAGCATTAAAAACAAAATAAGAAAGAAACACGAACAAACAAAAAAATCAAGCAGAATTATTCACAGTTTCTGGCTCTGCATCTGTCCAAGACTCACAGTTTACTTGCTTTGTGTGAGACAGCTTCTTGCATCAATGAGGGCCCTGTCTTTGAGAAGAATCTCTTAGAGTGCATGAGTTACATTGTGCTTGCAGAGTGCAACAGAAATGGACTGTAATAGACATTTTATTATTTTTTTAAAGTAGACATCCACTCACCCAGATTGTGATAGACTTATTATTTGTAACAATATTTGGCCTTCTGCAGCACCTTGCATCTCAGAGTGGCAGAATACACTGCAAGCATTTAATTAAGCTTTGTGATGTCCCATTGAAGTTGGCAGGTAGGTGTTTCATAACAGCATCAGGTGTTTTAAATGACTTACAGACACACCAAAACTGATCATTAGGCTAGGGGCATCAGTGGGACCACAGAAATGTCATTGCCAGCTCTCTAGCATGACTGCCTGAGCACTGTCTGACTTGGGAATGTCTTGTGTGCTGTGTCAGACAGCAGTAAAGCTGACAGGTAGAAAGGAAGCTGAAATAGAGTGTGTGATGGCAATCTTCCCGGGATTTAAGGTGACAGAATTCAGAGTGTCTAGCCTTTGGCTTCATTCACTGAAGGACAGAAAGCTATAAGATTATTCTCCATCTCAGAAGAGGCTGTGAACAACCAGAGCATTGAAGTGAAATGTGTTCTGTTCCGGAATCCAGAATGGCATCCTGAAACAGAAGGTCAAACCCTCGCCCACACGAGCTGGCAGAGCTGGCTGTGGAGCTATAAACTGGTATTTTACATGCAATTCAAAAACATTCTCTGGGCTGTCATAATCTGTGACAGCACAGCACCTGCCTCACTAAACAACAAAGATATGTGCATCCTCGGACAACAGAAAGAAGGAAGGAAAAGGATGGAGGTCAACACTGAGATCTTACATATGCTCTATAGTGAAGTCTCAGCCCAGTGACTAATAGAATCAAAATTCATTTGGGGTTTTATCCACACATCCCCTTCATAATAATATTTGTGTCTACATGTAACTCTTAGAATACTGCCTGAATCTGTTCCTTTTCTTCTGCTCTAGATTTCTGGTAACTCACTGGCTTGCAAAGGTGACTTAAGAGAGCCACAGGACTTTTGTCTATTCACAGTGAGTTTCTAAGCATCTTTAGCTAATATCTTTAGCTTTGTTTGCCATATTTCAGTGACATGAAGCCAGACCTGGCAATCTGGTAGGTGGCAGTTTCCTGTTCGCTGCTCAAGATACAGCTCTGAATCCCAGCCCAGGCCAGACTTCTTTGCTCATATGAGCCAAGCCACTTCTCTGTCACATACTATGGTATCCAATCTTTCAAAATGAGGCAACAGAACTTCCCTGCTTTGTAGACATGCTGTGAAGTAGAGCATACATCAGATTAACGAAGTTTTTGCATAGGTACTGATGAACTAAATGTTACCTAAATTTGGCGTTCAGATTAGCAAAGAACTCTGAGTCTGAGGTAATACTTTAATTGCCGTGGTCTTAACTCCTCCACCTCAGCTTTCCAATCCAACAAGGTATGCAGTAGCATCTGAAGGAGAGGTCAGATTTTCAGGGATCCTTGTGTACCTTCCACACTGCTGTGCTGATACAGACTGCTTAAGCATCTTACTCATTTCTTTTATTTACTCCTTTTTTCCATAAGCCTTGATTGAGTAACAGCACAGGGAACAACAAGTCCAAAGGACAGAGCGGAAAGGAACACCTGCCAGATAAATATAACTGGTACATACGCACACATCTGAGTCAAGCAGGGTGGGCAATTAACAAAATCATTTAAGCCACCCCTTCCAAGCTCTTTGCAGGCAAAAGCAATTGGGACATTCTAGTCAATCCCTACATACAAGAGATTTAATGATGTCTTGAAGAAATAGATTACTGCAGGATTTCATACATTTTAAGGGGGTTTTATCTCTGCTCGTAGAAGAATGTTGTTAGGGGCTATGAAGTATCTCTGCCTATTCCATAAGCACACTTTACATTAGTAGAATAATTTGGCTCATGTGCTGCATTTGAAGACCAACAAGGGCCAGGTAAACAGCAATAAGGAGTAGCTTTTCTGTCACTTCTTAAAAGCTGCAGTCTGCTTCACTGTATCCATATTTTACAAATGTGTATGCTGGCATTTCTAAGTAAGATTTATGGTGGCTTGCTAAATGCAGAGGATTGCTTAAAATAACCATCAAGCACTTACCCTAGCATAGCTTTCCTGAGACCTAGAAGCATCTTTGTGGGACTAAGCACCTGCAACACATTAGAGATTCAAAGCATATCAAATCAGGATACCTTTTTCTGCTGTATTATGTGAAAAGGCCTTAAATAACCTGCCTAGGATCTTGACTGAGACCATAACCAGTCCTTTTTTGTTGCTGCATACCTGGTTCTTTGGCTTTGGGAAAACCACTGCCTGAGACATGTCACAGCAAAGCAGTAACTGAAACACTTTCTGTTGAAAAATCCCTGCATATACCCCCCCCTTCCCCCCCTTCCCCCCCCCAAAAAAAAGTCATAAAAGTTTTTGCATCATACTACTTGGACAACACATAGTACTTTGGTTATTCTTTGTTTACTCTTGAGAAGGAATGCCAGGATCCATCCTCTGTAAAAGCTTTTACTACTGCAGAGCACAACACGCAGATGAGGACAGATATCAAGTACTTCCTTTCCTACCTCATTATATTTCTTGAAGTGGAACACTGATGTAAAGATAAATGGGATGAGGCTGTTCAGCAGAACACAACATTCTCTGGGAATTATTCCCAGGTAATGTAAATTGACAGGCATTCACTGACCTAAGCAGAGAGAAGCCAAGACAATGCACAAAAAGAATCTGTGTGACATTTTGGACCTAGCTCTCCTTCCCAAGGATATGAGCTTCCCTAGGAATCTAGTACCATTTCAAACTTGCTGGAAACTATGTGTAGGAAGATCAGCAGCAGATCCCAGAAGACTTAATATTGATTTGTCAATTCCTGTGATATTCTTAAGTCAAGATTGAAGAATGGCAAGGTCTTCCTAGATCCTTTTGTTAAGAATGATGTTTCCCCCAAGACCTTCCAATGCATCCAGCATCATGATAAAGCTAAGAAGAAACTACAGGGAGAGTTACAAAATGTATCATCCCTTTAGTAGGCAAATTTTATCCTTATCTCCAACAGCAGCTCTGGTTAGTGAAGATTTGGGTGTTGCTCCAAATGCAGCAATCACAACCAACCCAGCATGCAGCCTTCCTCTATATCATGATGTGTCTGGAGAGCTGGGGCAATCAAAAGGAAGACTGAAGCATTTGGGGAGATGTTTGAAAGAGAAGACCAGAAGGCAAAAAAGGAAGGCAGAAGCCTTAAGCCATTGAAGAGCCTTTTTTCTCCCTACCCTTACTTGGAATTTTATTGGTGCCCTTCCCAGTCTTTTAACATGGAAGAAAGCATCATTTTAAGAAGGGGAAAGCAAAGATATTTTTCACCAAGTAGATAAAATCCAAAGTGTAACCCAGTGTAACCTTTGCTCCCTGAAACAGGGAGCGGGGGGGTGATGTCTTATCTCAGAGTTCTGAGATCAATTGACTTGGAAAGATATGATGAGGATGGTGAGCACTGACAATTTACAAGAACACAGAAACATTTTTATTTGCCTCTGGGTGAGGATAGGAAAAAGAGAAACAAAGGCAAAAAAAAAAAAAAAAAAAAAAAAAAACGCCACTCATAGGGACAAACAGTCCTTTCAGGATAGCAGCCTGAAATAGGTTTCACGTAATCTTTATATTCTGCAAAGGTGAATTAAATCTGAGGGACACCAGACAGGACACAGCAACCCAGACAACCAGAGGTCCATTTTCTTCCCACATTGTCTGAAATAGCCTTGTGAGGGCTTCATGTCATTTGTCACCTCCACCTACTCATGCCTCCTGGGGAGGAGCACAGATAAGAGATTGGCATCCCTGCAAATTCTTCATAACTGTCTAATACCAGCAGCATCTGATAACCTCCATCGGTTCATGCAGAAGGGAGATGACATGCAAAACAAAGAGAGAGAAGCAAGAGCATCACGAGGGTATGAGGGTGTACAAGGCTGGAGCAGGGAAAGCAAGAGATAAAGTGGGGAAGGATTGATGAATTCCCAAAAATGAAGGTTGGGGTGTATATCAGGGTAACCTTGAGCTGGGGGGTGTTGGAAAGTGGAGAGGCAAGACAGAGCAAAAATCATGTTTGGAAGCTGCTTGCAACAGTTAGATGTTGATTTTCTCTTAAACCATTTGGGGTGGGCAGCTGCCTGGGGCCAACCCCACAGACAGCAGGAGTAATACCAATTTTACTGTGTA
The DNA here is from genome assembly GCA_035583235.1 of Hafferia zeledoni. Lineage (NCBI taxonomy): Eukaryota > Metazoa > Chordata > Aves > Passeriformes > Thamnophilidae > Hafferia > Hafferia zeledoni. The sequence continues at coordinate 146,533,157 of JAWWEV010000083.1, forward strand.
ACTTCAGGGCAAATCCCATTTGAAGAAGAGGTACAAGCAGAGATCACAGAAAGCTGGATGCACACAAATCATTTTGCAACAAAATGCATTCAAATGTTAGCTGGGGATCCTTTGGACAGAGTTCTGAATGTAGAATCATCACAGAGAGAAACAATGGTGCTATTCAGTTTTTATCTCAGACATCACATATACAGTGTCTAGATGTTTCTTCCCCAGGCTCTGGGCAGTCAGTGCCACATGACAGAGTAAACAGTCAGCCAGGTTTCTGACAATGGTAGAGCAGATTTCTTCCTTCCTCAAACTGAAGTCTTTCTGGAGGCTTTTTTCAGCTTGGCCATAAATCTCTCTTCATGCTAATTTATTGCTCTTTTCCCTGTGGATTCATGTGAAGATGGCTTCATAAAAGAACCTGCAAGCACTCTTATGCCTGCAATGGCATAAACAAGATTTAGTGTAAACAAGGATGAGACCGAAGGGAGAGCACCATGGGGAAGACTCGTGACTGAATTAGTACAATGACAGCCACTCTGAAATTTGTCTTTTCTAGCAAAATGATGAGGTAACCTGAAAGTCTCCATGACAACACAGCCCAAATTTGTGTTACAAGATGCTTATGCAAGAAAGCCTCTAAAAGTACAGTGTCTGGGGAAAGCCTTCTAACAAACAAACCTCACAGGGTTTCAGCTGCTCCCCCTACCCTATTAGTATTATTTCAACATGTTTGGTTTTTTTCTTTTCTGAAAGTTCAGACAAATGGAACTTTACATAATCTTCTGACTGTATTGCTGCTTGTTACTTTAAATTAAAGAGGTATGCACAGAAATGTTGACTAGCATAGAATCATAGAATCCTCATAAAATGGTTTGGTTGGAAGGGACAAACCCCTGACATGGGCAGGGATGCCATTCACTAGATCAAGTTCCAAACCCCTGACATGGACAGGGATGCCACTCACTAGATCAAGTTGCTCAGAACCCCATCCAATTTGACCTTGAAGACTTACAGGGATGGGTCATCCACAACTTGTCTGAGCAATCTGTTCCAGTGCATCACCACTCTCACAACAAAGAATTTAATCCTAATACCTAATCTAAATCTCTCCCCTTTTAATTTAAAATCATACCCCCTTTTCCTATCACTATCTACCCATGTAAAAAGTTGCTCTCCCTCCTTTTTGTAAGCCCCCTTTAAGTACTGGAAAATAAACCATTTTGCTTGTGTCAAAGTACTTAAACCTCATGGCTTAATACATTTTTGTGTTTCCAGAAGAGCTGTGTTAATTGCTAGTCACCATAGCAGTACCAAACATCAGAAGACCTATTCTCCACAGTATATGTTACCTTAAATATAAACTATCGAATTTAACTAGAATATGCTGTAATACAAGGTTCTTCTATGGTAAAAGAGGACACTTTTACATCAGCCAGGTTCTTGCCCATGTAAGAATAAAGCTGCCTACATGAAGATGTCTGATGCCATTGGAGAAGCCCCAGGTTTCCCTGCTGGCCTCCAGCAGTTACTTCAGAGGAGACCAGGGCTCCTACAGGTCTAGTCACATTCAGCTCTGGGTGAATAACTCAGATACCAGTATAAGTGAAGGCCCTAACAGCTAGTAGTATCTGCCACTGCCAGAGTCAATAAATAGCCTTCAGATGTCAGGATTTCACCCCATAATTCTAAACTACTGCATACCCACAGTAAAAAATAAGTAATAAAAGAAGTAATCAAGTGCTTACCTTAGACCCCGTCCCTAGAAAGGGCCTAGAGCTTTCCAATTTTGGGTTCATTCCACTGATTTTGGTTTTATTAGGAAATTGTAGAAGGTCTGAAACAAGAGAAAACAAATGGGACTCAAGGCAGTACCTTTGTTTGCAGGTTGGCCGAGTTTCCCAGCAAAGCTTTCCACTAGGATCACAGAAACACATGTGGAGCAGAATACTAAAATATGTCTTATTAAATTAACATGACTGGAGAATTAGTCTGCAAACAAATAAGCCAGGCAGGGATTATATAAGCTTTAATACAATCTATTATCAGAGCTGAGGAGTCCCTAATTAAACTAACTATGGAAAATAGTACTTAATGAATCTGTAAATAAATACCAGTAGGAGAGATGGCAGGGCTAAAGAATACCTTATCAGGGAAGCCCTGATCTCCAGAGGAGAGTTAAAAGGAGCAAGGCAAGATTAGAACTAACTGCTAGAGCATCCCTAATGGACATCCCAAAAACGCAAGATGACACCCACAACTTTCTACCTTCCTCCATTAGCTTTTGCCATGCACCTTCATCTCTGGTAATTTCTATGGAGTGTAACATCACTAAACATTCAAAACAGTCATCAGTTCAAACATCCTTTGAAGTCTCTCCTTACACACACTGTGTGTAAACCACTGCAGACATTCCAGTAAATTCTACCCTGACATGACCTTTGATTGGAAGGGTATGTGCCAAGTCCAAGAAACAACAACTATAGAAAGGTCCGTGGAAAAAGTTGCCTGAGTTCACAAAAGCAAGAAGGTCACCCAGGAGAAGCCAAGCCAGATAAAGGGCATACAAAAGCTCCATAGAGGTCAAGACTTCAGGTGAGTCAAGCAGGATGTAAAATTTAGTCATTCTGCTCCAGGGGAAGGCAAGAAGATGCGTTCTGTGGGAGCAGGGTTATTCATCTTCCTCTTTGTAGGACACAGCTCCTCAATAAAAACATTTGAACAGTCAGTTATGGATGCCACTCATCACTCTGCCCAGTTACTTTATGAGCACTGCCATCATTTTCACAGCATCACTTCAGGAAATTCAAAGGTGCCACAAAAAAACCAACAAACCAAATCCAATCACCAAAAGAAACAAGCCACACTTCCACCCATGCCTGTATCTTTTTCTCCCCCTTGGTTCTTCAGTGGTTCTCTTCAACAAGTTTAAAGCTAGCACTCTGCTTGGAGGATTTCCTTTTCTTCAGCCATCCTTGGTCATGTCCAACAAACAGAGAGCTAGTTAACAGCAAATTGAATTTCATTTTACTTGCTCTGCAGTGCTGTTCCCAAAAGTTTCTGCAGTTGTACCATGCATTGGAGTTTTACCCTTCAGGAAAGATAAAATGTCCCATATTGCTCATGGCTTTCCAAATCGACTTCTCTTTCGCTGCTGGCCACCCCTTCTCAAAGGGTTGGAGCTTGACAATAAGTTTATCATGGATCTTTTACTTCCAGCTTGCTCTCAACTTTTATTTTTTTCTCATTTTTAAAAGAAAATCACATTTCTGGATTTTCTCATCTTCAACAGTCAAACCCACCTGAGCAGCTGAATCTATTAACTGACCTAAACCAATCAATCCGAAATGGATGAGACTGCATTATATCTTAAGTGCAATGTCACTACAACAATCTAGCACTACAGCAATCCTTTCCCACCTACTATCTGGAATAACTCCTGCGCTTCAGAAACAGCAGACATACCCAGGAAGAGAAAAACACACACACACACACCCCCACACACACACCCCCACACCCCCACACCCAAAAAAACAAAACAAAAAAACCCCACCAAACCCTCCCCCCAAAAAACCATAAAACAACAAACCAACAAAACAAGTCAGAATAGTCTCATATTAGAAAGTCTAATTCCATTTCAATGATTAGCATAATACAACTGTGTACAAGCCCATAACTTACAGGACAACTTTACACAAGCCACTAAGCTGGAAACTCAAGCAGGGGATCAGCAAATAAACAAACAGATTATTCTTTTCATTTTGTTAGAATAATTTGTTTCAACAAGGGTTTATTACATCACGCCTCTTTATGGATACTAATATGCCAAGATCCTCAAGGAAAGCTCAGAGACTAGTATCCATTTCCACTTGCAGTAAGAGATGAAATAGTATTTTGAAAGCTCCATACAACATGGATTTCCCTTATTTATCAGTAAATATTTTAACTGTTATCTTTGTCTCAACCAGATAACTAAAACAATATGATGGTGAGAACAGAATGCCATCGTCATGGAGAAGACCATACATTAATGAAGTTACAAATTATCTGGTATTTCACCTCCTTTTTGTCAGTTTTTGACAGCTGATCTTGACACCTCATTCAAACAAGAGTCTTCAATGCATTTCAATTACAGGAAGACAATAACCAAAATTTTGCACAATAATGAGCTCATGTCAAGACTGACAGACAGCTAGGAGATTTGAGATGTCTCCTTGCACAGAGAACAATATTGATCTGTAACATCTATTTTCAACCCTTACTTTATCCCTTTATTCTATTCTAATGCAAAATAACTTTTTCTTTCTTTCTTTCTAAATCGGTTTTTCTCTGTCTTCATCATTTCTTAGCTCAAATGACTTACCAGTCTCAGCCAGCTTGCTCTCCTGGGTGGTGTCTTTTAAAAATAAAGATACGTGCCTTAGGAGGCAGTGTTTATAGGAGAAGCTCACCACAATCTAGATTATGTTAAGTGGTGGGAAGGACTAAGATCCCAAACATGTGCATACATATTCATCTACACCCACAGCATCACTGACAGCATTAGGTGAGCTCCTCTTGCTGCAGGTGCTGGCTCATGTGAAAGCATTTCGTTTATGTGTATAATATTGAAGCTTGGTTTTGTTTTGCTTCTTCTTCTGAGAGCAGAATGATGGGGATAGTAGCTGAATAAAATTTTCTTTGAGATAACTCCATTTTGCAATAATGAGATTCTGGTATGACATATAGTTGATCATGGTGACTGTCAGCCTGAGTTAGACCTGGAAAAGGGGCATTCAAATGGGCTTTTTCTTCTTTTTCTTTTATCTGGAACAGAACTGTTCTGTTTTCTGTTTGTATTGCAGACCTGGTGTTTGACAAAAATGAGAGTCTAACACCTGTAATTGGAGTTATAAGTGATTAATTCCTCTAGAAAAGCAAAAAAACCCTACAAACAAGCAACACAGTGGGCTCTTGATGTCTTTTATAATGTTTTGTGCATTTTCATCTTTATTCAGCTGTTTTGGGGAATAAAACAGGCATAAGGGCTGCTTGTTGCACCTGAATCTGGAGAGCTGCTGTGAGTCTCTCCTGAGATCAAAAGGATGTGCTACTTTTTGCCAGCTGATGCCCTTTCTAATTCAGAAATCTTCTGTTTACGGATAAAAATAGCACCGTGGTGTCAAGACTGTGTCCAGCCCTTCTCCCCAGCCCTGAAACAAGACAGCACCTGGCAAGAACCTGCTGGTGTTAATGAGGTGATGTGCAAACACCAGTTGTATCAGCTGCTCTGCTCCTGTGCAATGTGACTTTTCCTCTTGCCCTCTCTGCACAGAACCACGCAAGTGCCACATGTAAGGACTTGCCAGTAGTTGTGCTTCTCCTGTAATTTCCAGCCTCAGGTTCTGAGCTTTTCCTTTTTGCTCCCTGCTGTTAGGGCAGGTCATATTTCCAAAGAAATGCATTTCAAACTTTTTTTTTAACCTTTAGCTCTTTCTATTTTTACTACTGAAATGATTTCCAAGCATTCCTGTCCCATCCTCATTATCCCTGTCCTAACTTTCCAAGTTTCAGTCACACAGAAGCAGATTGGTTTGGGCTTATTTAATTTTTTACAAGCAGAAGGAGAGAAGATGAGTCTATCAATTTTTATCTTCCTGCAGGATTTAATTTCTTCCTTACTATCCTCTTCTGGATCATTTCAGTGGGGGTTGTGTGGACTTTCACTGGTTAAAACAACAACAAAAAAACCCTTCTAACCTTCAACATTTATTTACTAATATGTGTTAATACTTAGCTTAAATGCTTCTGTTCTCTTTGTAGTGCTACCTTTCTTTTCTTCCAGGTATATTTATCAGCAGTTATCTCTACTCTAATTTCACTAAGCAAGGTCTCAGGCTCCCAATTGTCTTAGCGTATCTGCACATCCTATTCTTCATAGCTACATAATTGAGGGCTGAGGCATGACTCTTCATCTAACAGAAGCCCTGAGTATACTGTGTAAGAGCTCTTCCTTTTTAAGAGAGAGCAGCCATGAATGTTTCTTTCTCATGTTTTTGATCCCTCAGCAGGCACAGCCCAGACCCACAAATATCTGCTTTCAAAGGAAAGCACATCACTGATGCTCAGTATCCCACAGCTGCAAGACCACTGTCATTCCACTAACAGTCCCAAATTAGCTGGTGAGAGCTCACCACTCCAGCACAGACCAGCATGTTTTTATTTGGAATACACCTACACAGTTCCCAAACTTCCCCTACATAATAGAATTTGAATTATAGAATGGTTTGGGTTTGAAAGGACCTTAAAGGCCCTCCTGATATGAGTAGGGACACCTTCCACTAGACCAGATTGCTCAGAGCCCCATCCAAACTGGCCTTGAACACTTGCAAGTGTGTGTGAATGAGGTGATGGATCTTACACTTGCTTTAAAAGTAATTCCTGGGTTTACGTAAGGTTTTCTCAGTCATATGGAAGCACAGTTAGGAAGGAGGGAAACAAATAATTTGATCTGATTAATATTTTGTTTTTTCAGTTGATTTTGGTGGGGCACTGCTATGGAATGGAGGTCTGTGTCAGACAAGACCACTACACATATAAACAAATAACCAGGATGCTCACATTTCTGCTCTTGGAGAAGCCTGAGGTAAAAAAAAAAATTAGCAAGCAGATTAGGCAGGATGAACTAGGCAATGAGAGCTGAAGGCTAAATCAGAGAGAATCTCAGTCCCAGTGTTGCTCTAAGTCAGCATGCCTATAAACCCTTCCAATTAAGTGATCCAGATGAGTGAGAAACATGAAGATTAAACTAAAGTAGCATTCAAATATGTGTAGCAGCTCACTTCTAAATGCAGCATAACAAGAGTTGCTGTTCATGGGAAAAAGATTCCAAGTATGAGTGATCCATTTTTTTCAAAGGACATTGCAGACTACTCTAAATTCTAACCCCAGAAAGGCTGCAATTATGTATTTGAGAAAGCAGATGGCTAGGATGGGATGTGGTAAAAGAATATAGGATAATGAATGCTCTGGAGAACATTCTTCCTTTCTCATAAGTCCAGACAGTTATTCAAAGAAATTAAGAGGTGAGGAATGAAAGGCAGATCAAAGTAATGTCATTTCTAGCTCACCATGTTATTAAACTGTAATTAATTGACATAGGATGGGGATGACGCCAAAAAACAGCAGAATATTAAATGGGACAGAACATCTACAAAGATATCAGGAGCACCCACAGTTATTTTTATTGATGATTAAAAATTTTAATTAAAATAATTCAGCCTGTCAAATATTAAGAAAAGATGCTAAATCTCATGCTGTAGGGCTTAAGAGAATCTCCAAATATTAAGGACTCTGGATGAGTCCCAGCTCACAGAGCCGATTATTCACATTTTTCCATCACTAATTCTGACATTTCAATCCTACCCCTTGGTTTCAAATGGATAGGGCTGGGCCTCTGCTTCTCTTGGGCTAATTGGAATTTTTGAGCCCTAAACCATACTGTCCTTGTGCTGGAGTATCCGAGAACTGCAGCTGCAGAAGGACATATTGCTACTCATTACCTGAAAATACATCTTCATGAGAAATTGTATATGACTATTTGCCAGCCCAAAGTCAAGAGTAGAAGATAAATTATGTCCAATTATCTCCTGTTGGCCTCTCTGATAAAAGAATTTCTGGCTTCTCTTTAAAATAGCTTCTCTTTAAAACTTCTCACCTTCCTGGTTTCCCATTAGTTTGCTACTGAGTTGGTAAAAAATAAAAAATCAGAGAGGCTTACCATGGAGACATGACTGTATATAGAAATGGTGTGACGTGTGGGAACCAAGGACTCAATGCAGAGATATTATCTTTTTTTGGATCAACCCATGGGAACTCTAGAAATGGTTTCTGTCTCACACGCATCTTTGACCTGGTGATGTTAACTTCAATGTACTTAATACCCTCAGTTAAATGCTGAGGCTAATGAATTTAACATTCAGATCAATAATCCCTTGAAGCAAATTTAGGGTAGGGCAAACTGTAATATACTGAATCCCTGCGGACTCACCTTGCAGCTCTTCAGAACAAGTACAGCACAGACATTGTAAAGCCTGTCTCAATCACACTACTCTGGCAGTATGGTCTAGTCTTATTCTGGGGAAACTGCTTCCAGGCATGACAGAATAAACCTCCTCCCTCTTTAATTTGACTCCTTAGGGTGCCAATTAGCACCAGGTGATAGGAACTTCAGTATGGTGAGGAATCAATTGCATGCTCAAAGGCAGAGCTAAAAACTCATTTCCTGTTAGGATAAAAAAAAAATTCATGCAACTGTGTTATTGCAAAAATTAGAAATCCCAGCAGAACACACAAACTTGAATGCAGCTAACTTTAGTTCTTGAACTTTAAGTAGATTAATTTTCTAGCTGCTATTAGATTAAACTTTATAAAGATCAAACTTTATAATAAAGTTGCATATTTTGTTACTAGGTCTGGTAAGTAAGTTCTATCAGATGTGTAGTAGTTTCAAGCCTACAGCAGAAACAAGTAAGACACAGCTAAAAGTATATTTGTCACTGACATTTGTGTTGTAGGAGAGTGCAGAAGGTCACAGTGCAGAAGCAGAAATTACTTCAGAATGACTTTTGAACCACACGCAGCTTCCTTTTGTTAATTTTTTTTTTTTTTTCTCTTTAAAGTTGTCTCCTGAGCTGATTTACCCACTATTAGTTAGATAGGGTTCCATTTTAGCATCTGCTTTGCACGGTGGGAATCAGAAATCTTTTAACTTTATTTTCAGAGGTGATAAATGCTTCAAATCTCCAGCAGACCAGCGTGCCTCCAGGTGCCCTGCAGTTGTGGTCTACAGCTCTCAGAGAAGACAGAGAAAAGCAGACCCTTCACTCACATCTATTGAGTGCTTTGTGGATCTCAGTTTGAGACCTTATGGCTGTAGATCAGAGGTACTAATCTGTGATCATCTCTTTGATGGCTCACCAGACCCATGATTAACTAGAAGCTGTTGTCAGACTCATCCAGCTGCATTTTCCAATAACTAATTCCTTCCTCCTGAAGGAGCTCAAGATAACAAAAACATCTCTGATTCCTTCTTTTTGCACACAAAGTCTTCAGGCACTGGTACCTTTGTATTGTAGATGCAGCCATATGTATTTACACAAACAAGTTCCAGAGCAACTACATCTGTGCAACAAACATTCTGCAAACTCATCTAAAGGCAACATTGATTTGATCTTTCCTGGTATGTACAGAGTACTGGGTTGGACAGAATGGACTGGGTGTTTCCTTCCAACTACCTACACATTCCTGGATTTTGCTGGACATAAAATACATGTAACTCAGCAATATGCTCTGTACTTGCATATGCTCTACTGTGAGTCAACAGGATTTCAGATTGAGCGCCCTCAAAATCAGCAACTGCAAAATCCTTCTTTCACTCCTATTTCATCCATGATGCCCCAGAAAAAAAAAACAATAGTTGCTCCAGGCACTTAACTGCACACAGCTTTTTGCTTTGAAGGGTCAGAGCAGGTGAGTGTCTAGATCATATTTAACCCAGGGAGGACACAGAAATAAGCAATTCCTCTTGCAGTATTACCAAAAAGGTTTTCATGGGGAAAGTATAAGAGAAACATAAGCATTCCATAACTGTATTTTCTGTATCCTGGTTCCTCACAAAGCACAGCTACAGCAGCCACAGGGATGCTTTTCATTAAAAAATTCAATGAATAATCTATTCACAATCACATGGTAGACTCTCAAGATCAGTTCTCTTGTCCTGCTCGTGTTGATCTTAAACAACATCACCTCACATCAATCTGCCCAAAGGGTTTTGTTCCATGAAATACTAAGAGCAGTTTTGGAACTAGTGTGGATCTCACATTGAAGTTGGACTGTTTGGGCGTTAAGAGTCTAAAAAATGTTATGTGAACCCAGTGACTATACAGAACTTTCCACTGCCTGCCTCCAATATTTCATTAATTTATGTTTCCTCCCTTAGGTGCTCAGTGAAACAAAGCTGGAAAGGTTTTCGCTTCTTCATCCTAAGGGCAGATTCCACATTAAGTAAAACAATCACACCATCTCTCTTAATGTAATGAATTTATCACTAATTTAATCAAAGTGAAACCACTTCAATAATGTACAGGAGGAGAGCTACTCCACAGTGCTTTTGTGAACATCCCCATACCAAGAGCCTAAGGTCTTTGGCTCAGATTTGAAGGTCTGGTTCTATATTTCCTTTAGGCAGAAGGAGGAGTTAAATCTCTCAAACCTCCATGGGTGCTTTGACCACTGATCTGTTGGATTAAAGGGTGTCATAACATCTTTCTGTGTCCTGCTCCAGACCAGATGTGTAAGAGGTGCTCCAAGCCTTTCTACCAGAGACATGCAAGTAGATGATCACCATGACAGACTATTGATTTGGTTAAACATATAAGTAAATCAGGATTTACAAAACGGAGGCACTTCTAAACACATTTGAGAGAAGTAGTGACTGCCTGAGGAATGTACCTCCCAAAACTCAGTGTCTACAATCCTAGTACTTCCAGAGTAAGGCAGTTGAGCAGAGATTTAGTGAGCAATCCTACCAAAGCAAGCAGTTAGCAAGGTTTACTTACTGAAGTCCTTCTGTTCACTTGTCTCTATTCATCTTTGGTTTTCCAGAGCTGGTCCCTCTGCCTTTATGATTTATTTCAAGCAGCCATATGCTGTTAACAAAAGGAGGTCTCTGTACTAGTTGGCCTGTATCCGAGGAGGGTGAAAATATCATTCTATCACTAAGAGCAACTTGTGCTGCTCCCTATTTGATGTGGTGTTTACTGGCCAGTTTTCACATGTGACTGTCCTGTGAAAGTGGGAATGAAAGCAGCTTCTCAGCTGTGCACCAGAAAAGCTGGATATGGTTCTAAGAAGCATGCTTTACAGAGGTTTTATCCCACAAGGCTGATTATCATTCATTTTTCAGTATGAACCCAGCTAAACTTATGATCTTATGTTGATCAGATCATTCTTTCCGTTCTGCCTCTGACGCAGAACTATGCTCAGCTGGTTGCTACTTAGAGGTGTTGCCTTTTAATTTTAGCCAGGATAGAAATTTTTTCTTCTATATATGTTCTTTCTTTAACAAAACCCTCTCCTATGGTATTTCCACCTTCAGCTGCACACAGGTAAAACCCTCCCTCTCTTCATCTCATTTCTGCTCTTTGGCTACCACGGGTTTCTTTTTGCACATTCAGCTGGCTGCAGCTAAACTGGGCACATTGCTCTCAGAGATCTCCCTTTGATCATTTAATCGTTCTCTACATATCAGAAACAAGTGCCTTTAAGCAGACTTACAATTTATGCTCCATCTCATTTAGCTGTCTCATTAGTATCTTAAAACAAAACCAGTTCCTGCTGCCCTTCCACCACTTAACAATAAGGGATTAGGTGAAACACTGTTGTGATAGTTTTGATCCAGGCCTTCCCTAGTAATCAGTTGTAACTAGGGAAAGACCCATTTCCCAGGTATTCCACACTTGGTTTTTCCACGTAACAAGAGAGTATAACTAAGAGAAAGATAAGTTGCTGTTCTTCTTCCGGCAAGGCTTGGGAGCAGGGAGTCCAGGCATCGGTCTCTTATCGGAGCCACGCAGGAGATCATGAAAAGGAGAGTAAGAGGAGCTGATCTTCTCTTGAGAATTGTCAGTGAGATTGTATTTTGCCAGTTTTTTAAATAGTTTTGATTGTATTTGTCTGTTTTGTCCCTCTTTCCCCTTCCCTCTTCCTTTTTTCCCGGGAGCTCCCGATTGTGTGCACAAATTGTATATGTAATTGTAAATGTTAAAATATATATATATTCTGATTTAATTCACTTTCTTTCAATTTTTCAGTTTCCTTTCATATTTTTTCCTTTGCTTTGAGAAGCAGGAGGGAAAAGAGAGGGCAGCTTGGGCTGGGAGGCCAAGTCAAACCTGGACAACTGTGTTGCTCCCAGCTTTCCTTCAAGTGATGACATCCACCTCTCATTCTGACATGATAATCAGGATGTTGCCAGAGTAGGGATCCAGTTCTACAAAGTGCCTGCTGGGAACACACTGTGACTCTGCTGCTCCTCACTGGTGCTCTGCCCAGGTGCTGTCACATTCCTCTATAATGTCCCACTTAAACATTGGTTCTTGACCCACAGACATCTACAGAGTTGTAATAACACAGGGTTTCTTAATCACTGCTCTAACTCACCTGTTATTACCATGAATCAAGCCAAATAGCTAAATGTTTTTTTTTGAAGGATGGATAATATCTTTTTTTTTTTTTTCACTTTATAACTTGCTCCGCTGGCTCCATTTGTGTTAAAAAAATCATGATTTTAAGGGTATGACAATGTGTTTGTGCTATTTGAGCAACTTTTGTATCAAGGCTTGAAATGAACAAGCTTCCCCTTCTTTATCAGATTAATATTTTCAGTTCATAGACAATGTCCTTATATCTGGGATTACTATGTGAGCTCTGAAAAACCATTATCCAGAGTAATACTGAGGACCAGACACTATCCAACAAGTAAAAAGCATGTATCCATCCTCTCTCTAAGGAGCCTGTGAAGCCAGTGAGGGTGAAGTCAGAGTGCTCCTGACAGAGATAAATTACTCTAGAGAAGGTTCTGTCTTTCTACAGAAAAAAATGTTTGCCAAACAGACACCTTCAGTGGTTTCAGATAAGTATCTGAAATATAGCTGTATGAATCTGGACTTTTGAGCAAGTCCATAATGTTCACAGTTGAGACTTAAGGATACAAACTCCTGTGAATTCATGAACAATAATGAAATTCTGTTTTTGTGGATATAACCATTTCTGATTTCTTCCTTTTCTTCACAACAGTAAGCTTTTGCACTGGAATGCCTGCATAACTTTTTTTCTTCCACTTTTTCTTCCTTTATGCATTTCAGTTTCAGGTATCACAAGCAAACTTTGAATTATTTTTTTTTCCCCATACTTTTACATTAAATCCATTTGCTATGCAGTGCACATCCTTTAAAAGTCACTTCAGGGATATCTTCTTGCTTTGCTGTTATGCCGTTACAATGTTATATAAATCAATAAGAACTTCCTTTGTTGTTTTTCATGTTAAACTTCCTGCACGATTACACCTAAAAGGGAAAGAAATTCCTACAGAGCAAGCAATGTACTGTGGCCCTACAAGACTCAGATTTACAGAGGGGTTTCTTTCTAGGTCTAGTAGTTTTTGTTTATAGGTTGATACTTTTCATGGAAAAAGATGATGGCATATAAGCAAGTGATCTGAAGAAAAAGCACATGTTTCCTTTTCCTCATTTCAGTGCATCCTATTGAGGTAGAAGTTAATCAGTAAGTGAGGTCATGGTTTAAGCATTGTTCAGATTAGTCATGAACTAAATCTGTTCCTAATAAAAAGTTCCAGTGGTCTGTGTAAAAGATACACTCTGTTCACCCAGACCTCCTAAATGGGCTAATTACCACCTTTCCTTGGGGTTTTTGGTTTTGGGGTTTTTGTGGGGTTTTTTTGTTTCTTTCTTTTTTTTTTTTTTTTTCTTGAATGCTAGGTAGCAAGGAGGACTGTTCCTCCTCAGCATAAATTCCCTCAGTTGTGACAGCTGACACGCTGAAACTGCCCTATAGCAGAGTAGCACCACATCTAGTGCCTGTCACCACCTCTCAGGAACATGAAATCACTACAATATTAATGAAAAAGGCCACAAAATATAGTTGTCATCCTTGACTAAACCTGAAGTAACACCATCTTTTCCATTTTAGATACCCCTTAAATACTTTAGTCACAGTTGTCACTGTGGAAAAAATAAAAATTATTACTTCCTTGGACTGCTACTTTCTTTTTCCTGCCCTTTCATCCATGTTAACCTCTTTGATTTGTGTGCAGCTTTTGAGAAGAGGGTTGGAGCTGAGGGGAGAATAAATGGACTTCTATTTCCTCAGGTCCACTCCCTTTCTTTGATACAGCCTTCTTCCCTGGCCTGGGTAGTGTTCTCTCCTGAGTCCTACATACTCCAGCATTCTGATTTTCTATGTTGCAGGAAACTTTAAAGCAGGAGAAGTGAAGGCAGTGCAGCTCAGCTGCTCAGGAGAAGGTGTGCCCTAGAAGAGACAAGCATAGGAAAGAGTGAGGAGAGAGAAGACAGCAGGATTGGGAAGAATTCCTTCAACCAAACAACAATCTTGGCTGATACCAAAGAAGGACAGTGATGCTGGGGAAGGGTCTGGAGCACAGGTCTGATGAGGAGTGGCTGAGGGAGCTGGGGGTGTTTAGCCTGGAGAAAAGGAGGCTCAAAGCAGGGCCTTCTAGCTCACTACAACTACTTGAAAGGAGGTTTTAGCCAGTTGGGGGTCAGCCTCTTCTCCCACATAACAATCAATAGTGCAAGAAGTGGCCTCAAGTTTCACCAGGGGAAGTTTAGACTGGGTATTAGCAGAAATTTCTTCACCAAAAAGGTTGTCAAGCACTGGAACAAGCTGCCTGAGGAAATGGTGAAATCACCAACACTTGACATATTTAAAAGACGTGGATGTGGTGCTTAGGGACATGGTTCAGTGTTGAACTTGGTAGTGTTGGATCAACAGTTGTACTCAATGATCTTAAAGGTCCTTTCTGACTTAAATAATTCCATGATTCTCTGTACATTAAATTCAGTGGAGCTACTTCAGACCAACACAGAGATTTTAATCAGGTTGCCACCCTGTGCCCTATTGAGTACAGGCTCCAGTATATAGCCAGATGTATACCTGAACTATTCCACTGCTGCTGAGCATGATGTTTGAGCAAGGTCCATCTTCATCTTAATTCTGCTCACAGCTGTAATTAGCATCTCCACAACACACCCTTAGTCCCAGGCTCTTCTTGTGAAACTAATGACATGCTAATCAATAGTGTTCTGTCCATGTTGTTTAGAGTGCTTGGTAGGGCTATACATTTGAAAAGGCAAAATGCTGGAGAAAGAAACCATCTTATATTACTTTTTCTTATGATAGTCGAAGTAGTATCTGTTTTGAAGAATACAGGGAGCTGAATATTTCTGTCTGCAACACCCCCTTCTGAAAGGATAGTTTTGATCTAATCTTGCTAATGTCTGCCATGCCAGTGTTTTGCTTAGACTCATAGAAACTGAAGGAGTGAAGTTTTAAAATAGCTTGAAACAAAGCACAGGTAGTAAAACGCCTTCAAGGAATGAAACGTGGAAGAAGAATAAAGAGACTTAGCTCACCCAGTTTAAATGAAGGAAAAGAGAGGTGAAGGAAAAATTAAAACCTGTGACTATTTTTTCAAGTGAAAATTAGATAAAAGACTAGTAACAAACCTGTGGCCCCCATTATGAAGACCAAAGCAATACATTACACCAGATGTCACCTGCAGACACTATGACCCATGTGAGAAGGAGATTAGGGCAAAAATCCACCTTCAGAGGGAGAAATACTAAGTTTTAGAATGCTGTACTTGGTAAGATAGAAGTGATCCTCCAGTTTTAGCTGTTAACACTGCTGATGGGACTTCCTTTGGTAACATATATTTTTACAGGAAAGAGTGAACTCAAATGATTTAATGAGGCCTGAAGCTGGCACA
This sequence comes from Hafferia zeledoni, assembly GCA_035583235.1. Taxonomy (NCBI): domain Eukaryota; kingdom Metazoa; phylum Chordata; class Aves; order Passeriformes; family Thamnophilidae; genus Hafferia; species Hafferia zeledoni. The sequence continues at coordinate 146,548,713 of JAWWEV010000083.1, forward strand.
GGTGGAAAAACTTGCTGCTTCTTGCCCACTGAGACAGATCAAAGAGAAATACTCAGCACCTGGCAATGGGAGTGGCTGAGAGATGCCAATCTCCTGTTCCCAGGTTTCTTACATTTCTATTTTCCCCAAACTGCTCTGCACAGCAGAGGTATTAAATAATTAGTCAGAAATAGAAAGGAAATAACAATGTGAAGCCTGGCCCCTGCATTGATGGATGCAACTAAGCTGTAGCACGGGGAGGAGAAATCTCTGTGTTCCCAGGGAGAAAACAGCATATGCTTTCTCTGTAAATTGTTCTAATTATGCTCTAAGTACTGTACCTGGAGGAAATCCTTCAGATGCTCTGCACTGAAGTCTCACCTTTAAATGTTGACAAACAGCTGCAAATTGCTGTCAGAGTCATTATGCTACTGGTGAGAAGGTCACCAGCCAGCTCAGCACCAAAGCATAACACCCCCTCAGTTTCCTTTATTCACTTTTCTTTCTTTGTGCAATCCAGACACGGGATTACATCACCATCTGCCTCTGAGAGGAGAAGTTGTGACAGACAGGGCTTCATACAGGGCTCATCAAAGCAGGTGAGGGTGGTGAGGCACTGGAACAGCTTGCCCAGAGAAGCTGCGGATACCCCATCCCTGGAACTGTTCAAGGCCAGGTTGGACAGGGCTTGGAGCAGCCTGGTCTAGTGGAAGGTGTCCCTGCCCATGGTGGGAGTGTTGGAACTGGATGCTCTTTGAGGTCCCTTCCAACCCAAACCATTCTGTGATTCTGTGATGATTGATATACTGGAGCATAAACTTAAAGGGATGACAGCTTAATTTAGTGGGCTGAGCTAGGACATTGATTGCTCTGCCACCTTTTCCATAGAGGTGGTCATTTGAGTTAAGATGAAAAGCAGACAAGTAGAAACTGGAAAGTCAGTGTTCATCATGATTTCTGAGTCCTCTGATTCTCTGTCAAATGAGCTTTGTTGTTCAGTTTTTACTCCCATTAACAAGACTGCAAGATACTACATATGTGAAATACATATCATTTCTAGGTAGGACATTCTCTTGAGAAGCTGTAATGTTCGATGAAAAATCCTGAATCAGGCAGTTCCTCACCTATTTTGCTGCCATGTATATGAAAGATATGAAATCACAACAGGGTTTATTGCATCAGTGCAGTATATATTACACTGCTTTTTATCTAGGAAAAGGAGGAGCTAGGACAAAAACATATCCTGAGGTCATTCTGTAGTGCTGATGGTACTAAGAACCAATTCTAAAACAAGACTTCAATCCTTCATCTAACCACTGGATAATACTTGATAAAATTATTTGGCTGTGGAAAAAAAAAAATAGTAAGTTTTCAGAAGTGTCAAACATTAGTTCTCATGCTTCTGTGAGAATTGTTTATGGCAGGAGCTCTTAGTTTTCTATTTGCATGGCAAAGAGACATAGCACATGTGTAGGTGGAATATTGATGCATGTTCTGGTTTTTCAGGAAAATGTTTTTCCTACTGGTTCTGGAAGACCTGGCATGGCTCATGTTAAATCATAAGGATTCTTCAATGCTAAACCACTCAATTTGGCAGTACTCAGGAAGATCTAGAAGTCCATCATGTTGAAGAGCTGGAGGAGCAGCCTTCCTGGTCTTTCCAGATAAACATACCTAGAAATATGACTGGACCTATTTACTGGAGGCCTAAAGACATCAGATCTCTGATAAAGGCATTAATACTCTCTAGTTCAGCCACAGGTTTTGTAACTGAATGCTTACAGAGTAGATGCCATGAAGATAGGAAATGAAGATATAGTGGAATCCTAGATCTTATTTTGTATAAACTGGTTGTGCACAATCCAGTGAAAAAACATTCATCCACCCAGTAAAAGCAAAGCTTCTGAGGTTGCTACTGTTTGTTATTTGTGAAAGGAATAGGGCCCCAGTACCATTCAATGGAAGTTAGCATATAAAACAGGTAATTTTGCAGAAATCAGAACACTTCTGTCACCTCTGCCTTTGTTCAGATATTTAAATATTTAAACCATCTCTAAGTGTTACCAGGAAGATCTTTGTGCCTACTGAAGATCTACAGCAAATGGATCAAAAGGAGCAGAGGGTGAGGCTCTCTGGTGCTGTGCACATACCATGATAGACTGCATCACCCTCTCCAGTCTCTCCCTAGAAAACAAACCCCTTTTTCTACTCCACAGGAGGAAAGAAGACCTAGGGCCTTCACAGAAATCAACCTTTCTTTAAGCCTCCATTTACCCATTCAGCAGCACCACAGTGGATTTGACTCCGGGAGCACCTAGAGAGGCAGAAGCATCCAAATGAGAATAATCTCCTGAGCCTATATGTCTCCTTGAAAGACATTGTCTTAAATGTTGGGGTGTTCTCCTCATGCATAGACACTCATCTTAAAGCATTGGGTGGTTCAGCCTTCAGAACCAGAAAAACAACCTAACATCACAATCAGATTTTGAAAGAGGAAGGGAGGCACAAAGCCACATACAGGGCATCTTCCTAATGTCTTCTGTGCACCAGAACCTCTGTCTGGTCAGTCTGCCCAACAGTAACAATGCTGAGCATCCCCACGTCTCTCTTTTAAACAGAAACAACATAACTCTACATCATTTATATAAAATTATGTGTGAGAACAGAAAGACCTGGGAAGCCAGAGGAGAGCACAAAGCAGAAAGACAGAGAACAGTAATAATTGGTTTAATCCACCCAAGGACTAGGCTGCCAGTTGGCAGTGCTGGCATTTAGTGTATTAACTGTCAGCGCCTGACGGATTAAGCAGCAGAGCTCAGTGATATGTTTCTGCTGTAGGAGGCAATTTTACACCGGTGAAGGGCATTTAGTTTGAAGGAAAAAACCTTGCTCTGTACTCTGTGTTTTTTGTTGAAATAACAACAAAGTGGCTTTAGATATACACCAGGGTAGCTGACAACACAATCTGACCTGACTTGAACAAAACTGCATCCTATTAGAGGGGAAGGGATGCTATCCACAAGGATGGAGAGCTCATTGTGCCTGTGTTTGTACAGCTGGTAAAGCAAAAGGGTTTCTGATCCATGACCAGGGCTCCTAGGCATTATGAAATACTAATTATAAAATTCATCTATGTGACAACACAAGCCTAAAAACACCAGCCAAAGCACTTTTCAGTAATTTTCTTACAATTTAGAATGAAACACAGTCTGAAACACTAAAATGTAATGATTCTACAAAGCTATCTTGAGTAAAATTTTGGGTAAGCAATACAAGGCTTGCAGAAATATTAGATGAGATTTGCTGTAATTCAGCAAAATAATTGCTTCTACCTCACTGTAATAGAGCAGCTAGGTAACAAAATTAATTTATTAATTTTCAAAAGATGTGGAAAGAAATGTAGATAGGCCAGATTTACTCTGGGTGTAAACATGATGGAGAGATTGTGAATGAGTTGTTCAGTGCTGTGTTGTGTCCCAGCCTCTGACCTAAACCTCAGCCATACCAGACCCCCTGCACAAGATCATGGCCAGCTGGGACCACCATGTGTTGGGTGGCTATGGAGACCATGCAAGAGGTCTTGTCAAGACTTTTGTTTTGTTGTTGATTGTGTTTTCTGTGTGTTTTTTAAATAAACACCAGAACTCTAAAGGTTATTCTCTTCTCATTTGTCCCTAATTTTTTTAAGAAATCAGGTTATGACATAGATATCCTCTAGCCTTGGAATTTGATTCTGCTTCATGTTATTCAAGGGCATGCTTTGAGCCTTATTTTCCATTCCTTGGGGGAAAAAAGCTGCTCTATCCTTCTAACCAGGAAATAGTTTCCTGCAGCCAAGAAGAAATCCTTTCTTACTGGCTCTGTTTTAATCTGCTTTGTCCCCTGTTCACTCCAGCTGACTTTCATTTCCACCTCTCTTTCCCCAGATCATTCTCAGCTTCTTGGACTTTTCTCTCAGGTTTGTTGTCTTGCAACACCCCACTGACAGCTTTATCCAGAGTCTCTTCTCTTTCATTATGATGTTCGCACCAAAACCAGCAAGTGCTCCAGTTCTCCAGATGTGGGAGAGATGAGGTACAAGTCCAAATTCAAGTACCTATGTATAGATGTTTATGTGTAGGTTTCCAACTTTCCCTGAAATCAACCAAAATTTGGCCTATCAGTCAATAAAGCCTAGAGAACAGATCATCTCTCCTCGCTGTTGGACATCTCTCCTCTAGGTCTAACTGGATCCTACTGTGCATTTTAACACTTATTGGGATGAATTTTCACATAATTAATGTGTCTGTTGACACTGAGAAAGACCTTAGGTCCTGTGATAGTCTGTGATAGATTAACAAAGTGAGGGAACTGCTCAATGTACAGGAGCAGCAGGAGCTACACTTTTTAATGGAGGTGCTGTGAGATGCTGGAGCATCTGTAAGAGTGTCCATATCTTGAGAGATTTTTGCTTCTACCATCAGTTTTACAAACTTGGATATCTGTTGCCAGCCAGGCAAGAGACGCATCTCTAGCATTAATATCAACAACTGGACTTTCAGCTACTCTGGGCATTAGAGCCCCCTGAGGAAAAAAAATAGCTGATGGCTTTTCTTTCACATGGAAAAAAAATTCCTTCTTTCGTTCTCAGTTTTCAGAATGACTGAAATAGGACAACACAGAAAGACACATACACACCCTTCAGTTTTAGGCACACACCCAGTAATAAAAAAAACAGTCAAGATAATTCAAGTTTGGCAAAGTTACAAGTAACAGAAATGAGGGCATGTCTTGCATAATCTTAACCCTATCTGGCTCTACTTGCTTAGTCAAGAAAATAAATCTTTCCTTCAACCAACAACACAGTTCTTTGTCCTCCTCTATTTTCACTGACTTCTCAAGAAGAGAAAGTCATTCTCTGTTCTTATCCCTTATTGGTAAAAGCAAAAATTTTCTTTTCTTATCTAAATAAATGAAAATCCAGCCTTCCCTCAGCTCTGCCACTGTAATTCCACTCATTCCATCTGACCTCCTCTCAGGTTACCCTCGTGTGACCCACATGACTGATTCTCAAAGCCTTGCCTCTTTCATAGATTTCCATGTGATCTGTATTGGTTTCTTTTCTGCTTGTTCTTCCCCATCACCTGTACATACTTAGTTACCTAGATTCTTTTTCTTACTCTACATTGGTAGTATTTTTTAGGTGAGAGACCACTGTTCTGTTTTGTTTTCTTGGCTTTTCAATGAGCAAGACTCATCTTCTAAATGCCAGTGCACAGATACGAATAGACATGAGAGACATGTACAGCTAATGGCTACAAGAACATCTCAGCAAAAGTTTCAGCTAAGACATTGCAGCCATCAAAAATGTGTTATTTTCCTTATTAATCCCTAGGTCAAAACACGGTTTTCTAACCTTTGCAATTAAAATGCAGCAAGACCTGATAATGAATCACTGAATCTCTCTACGGAAACTAATCACCTCTCAGAGTGCATCTCTTCTTATTGACATTCTCCTTGGCTCGGCAGTGACTCATCAGCTGCTGAGCTATGAACTTTGAAATGTTTACTTTCACACCATGCAATTTGGCCTCTCTTGCTAATGAAGAGTGAGGACAATACAGGGAGTCCAACCACCTGTGTCAGAAAGGTTTCACCCTCAAACATTGCAACAACCTGACAGTTAAAGAAATTCTAATGCATTTATATTATACATTGAATTAAGTAAGTAAGTAAATAATCATTTTCCAGAGTCCCATACACGGAAATAATAAGCTGAACAGATGTTACGCTGCTCTGCCTACAGAAGGTGTTACTCAAAATCAAAATCAAAAAGACTTCTGCTTTTGCCTCAGTTTTCTGCCCTCCAAGTGTGTGTGGGACAGGACCCACTCTGGGCTCAGTCTTCCAGCAGTGAGAGAGTTATGGTCAGAGAGCTGAGGTCTGCAGCTGAAAACACAGAGCTTCTGGCAAAACAGTGTCATAATTTGTTTCTCCAAAAATTAAAATGAGAACAAGGGAGAAAAGTATTATAGAGTTAAGAAGAGTAAGGGCTATTTGCTTTGGAGGTATCTCTGATGACCTTATGAAAGTTTCAAATTTAAGCAGTTTTTGAGACGAGAGGATAGGAGGGAAGGCACTTCTCAGGTACAAGGTATGACTCTCAGGGATGGTCCTATGCAGGGCTAAGGTCTGGACTCGATGGTCCTTGTAGGTCCCTTCCAACTCAGCATATTATGTAATCATTAAGCCATAGACAGAAATTAAAAAATAGTAACACCTGACTCCAGTGATGCCTCCAGGAGACAACAGTTTAAGACTGCTTTTATATCCTAAGTGACCACACTTCTTGTCTAGTGATTCATAGGTGTTATTTCTTTTCATATTATGAATCTGTTGTAAGCAAAAATACCCACAAACCTTAAATTGTGAAAGCCAACAGATGGTAGATAACTGGGTGTGTGTAGGCTTGCCTCATCCCTGAAAGTGTTCAAGGCCCGGTTGGATGGGGCTCTGAGCAACCTAGTCTTGTGGAAGGTGTCCCTGCCCATGGCAGGGGTTTTGGATCTAATTGAACTTTAAGGTCACTTTTAATCCAAACAATTCCATAATTCTATGTTTGTGAGAAACGTCTGAAATCAAATGGAACTCTCAAGCAGTAGCTTGTTACCTGCTAAGTGCAATGGCAGAGACTGGCTGTAAATTTTCATAAGTTCTGGTCTGAACAGAAATGGCACAACCTGAATCCTCCTACCAGTAGAGGGGTATGAAAAGGGACCACCAGAGAAGAGGCTGATCACTCACAGTGGTTTTGTACCTAGACCATTCAGATTGGGAAAGCTGAGAACTCACAGTCTGGAAAGAAGAGAAGACGTATACTAGAAAAGAATAAATGGTTTTGAGAAGAAATTGGGGGCCTGGAAATAAGAAGGTGAAGATCCTGACTGAGAAAAGACCCTGAAAGAGCAGGAAGCTCTTGGACATGGGACAGATGCACAAGGACCAGCCAAGGGGGACACCCAGGGACCTCAGCAGTAACACTCAAGGGTTGTATGTGTGAGCATCAGCACAGAGCAGACTGACATGATTTCTTCCCAAATATCCCAGGCCATTAACGATCTCCCTAGGGGGAAGGGAAATGAATCTTGATGAATACAAACACTGTGTGGCAAAACACATGCATGAGTCTGAGATAATCAAGTAGGGTAATAACTCATGTCTCCTTGGTTCTTAAATAAACACTACATCCAGATACACCACAGGTTGTGGTACACTTTTTCTTGCCCTTTGCAAACCCCCACAAGCTTTATGTATCTGCCCCTAAAAATGTTTCCTGCAGTTATTGCTATGCCTCAATATCTGGGGTTTTTTTCAACTCAAATAAATAGCTCTGTCTCCTAAAGAAGTAGGCACATTAGAGAGAGTGCAAGGCATGTGAAAATATACATTTCAAGTACTGGCATGATTCTCCTTATTTTCACTTATTCCCTACTCTGAACTGATCTTTTAATCCAGACTCCTATGGGATGTCAGTGACACTCTCTGTGGTTGATTGTTCAAATTCCCTCCTGTATGTGCTGTGTCTTGGGATACAAGGCATAAGCCTGACAGTTCCCATGTAGTAAATGATGGAATGATCTGAATGACAGAAGATGTTGACAGAGCTGTTTGGGAAAAGGTATTCAATGCACTACTAAGGATAGAGTGCAAATCCCTGCAATTCTGAATGAGAAACATTGAAAGCTCACATTAATCTTGTCTCAGATTTGAAAAACATCTCATCCACACTGCTTAAGTTTTAGGGCACTTCACTATTTATTTCCCACCCCAGAAGTCTGACTGTTACACAAGTGTACTATTGCTTTGCATCCAAGGAAAAACAATGTTGTAAAGTGAATTGTGCTCCAGATCTGTTCGACAGTATTTTGGTACTCTGAGTAAAGTATCCCACAGGACAGAGCACAAAGATAGCTACATCTTCATCAATTATTAGAGTCAGCAAGGACCCACAGTTTGAGATGCAGATTGTTGACTTTCTGCTTGGCATCTGTTTCTTCATCATTATAATTGAATTTATTGAAGCAAAGAAACTTACAGCTTTTGAGTACCTTACGTCTATAAGTTTTATTATTCATTGACAAACCAAATTATTAAGCTTGACTTTTTAAGGTGTTACACAATTTTTTCTTCATTACTGGACTTTGTGGATAGCCTCTATGAATTTTTTGAAATCAATGTAAGCGCTGCATCCTCTATTGCTTTTCCCAGCAAAAAAGCCTCACATACAACCTGCTGCATGGCTATAACTGGCTTAAGCTTAAATCATGATACTAAAGCCTACAGTGTGCTCATAAACCTGAACCATGGAAATATTTGCCAACTATAAATAGAAGACTGCCAACCAGATAAAAGCAATCTTTTCTGAAAACACTTTCTGGTGCTCCCAGACAACTTCCACAGTCATTGTCTGAAAAAAAAATGGATAGAAACTGCTGCTGCTAACCCAAAGGATTTAAGCTTATAACCTGCACACAATCTTATTGACTTTGCTCCTTTTTGTTGTTGTTCTAGAGATGCTGATAAAAACAGTCAGCAGCCAGAAAAATCTATATTCAATGAGATGCTGCTGTGGGCCAGCATACAGAATCTAGTCTAGCCCAAGACACCTTTGATGGGTGAGTGAGCAGCAGCTAAATCAAGCAGCCTGCGTAATATCATTGCCTTGCCTTCCTCTGTATCTGATTAAGCATGTCACTCCTCTTCCTTAGTAAGGACAAGCATCCTGTGACCATTGCTGTGCTGGACTTGCTTTTTACCATGTTCCCTGATGACTTTAAGAGCCTTGGTCCGGTAAACAGAGACTTAACAACAATATCATCTGTGCAATCTGACGTCTTCTCTCCACTTACTTTTTTTTTTTCTCAAATCCTTTGGCATTAGCCCAAGCAGACAAGTGTGAATGTGAATGCTCATTGACCACAGTCTTGTACTAAGTTGATTTTAATTTCTGGAGGCAAGTGTGTGTTTATCTCTTCTGTTATTGAAGCAGATACACAATGGCCCAGAATACTTACTGTTGTGATAATTCACCATAAAGGCAGCAAAAATACTTCTATATGCAATTCATTTTCCACATGTGAATGACTGAACAAGTCTGCACCAAAGGAGTTTATCGGTCACTCTGTATCTTCCTTCTGTTTTGTTAACATGGCATGAAAAAAGCATGTGACTGATGTAATTTCATTTACTGAGACCTTTCACAGCTCTGAAAGCTGATGAGGCTGCAATGTATTCATTCCTTGCATTTTCATGGCACTTCTTTATTTACAGAATTTTTCCATGCAAGAATTGCATAGCTATCCCTGCTGCTATCTCTGTCTAGCATTATTATCTGTGGGGAGTTCATGCATCAACAATATAATATGTACTGAACGCTGCATAAAATTCGCTTGCATCAGGAGCAAAACAAGACAGTAATACAGAGGCACAAGGACACCTGGTGTTGTGAAATCTCATGTTCATTTTGGACACCATTTTGGAAAACCTATTTGTGTACAAGAGTTAGCCTCCTTCATTCAATAGGTGCAAGAGAATCCAGTCTGAAACTTCTCTGCCTGGGTTGGAATTGTTTTCACTTTGCCTCATGGATTCACATAGTAGGAAAGTAGGCAAGGAATGAAATACAAGACCCAAAATAATGAAAGAAGAAATATGCTTGTGCTTTACTCAGTAAATATCACTCAACAGGAAGTGAGTGGGAGGGTTAAAGAGAAAGCCTACATTCTTCATTAATAATGAGACATGTTATTCTGCAGGAAAGATCAGTATTGACCATACAAAGTGGCCAATACCATGCAGTAGATTTTGGAATTACATACTTAACTGCATGAATGCAACTCAGCTTGCTACCTTCAAAAAGCTCCTTCCCAAAAACCAGTCCTTTCCCCTTAGTGTTCATTATCATATCCTAGTTCTCAGTCATTGCCTAAAACATTATATGTCCAGGTTTGCAGCACTCTTCTAATGCAGTTTCCAGTATAGGAGCTTCATCTAATGGTTTATGGATAGATATTGTGTAGATATTTTATAGCGCTCTCGTATAGTGATGGTCCTGCAAAGCTCAGGGCTTAAAGCTTTGATGGGAATTGGAAATATAATTCCCATTCTGCCTTTTTAAAAGGCAGAAATAATGCTGGAAGGCTCTATGCAGATATCTAGAGATATATATTTAAATTCGAGAATAAAATGAATGTGGCAAGAAATAAATCAATGTCCTTCTCATCCATTATTGAAAGAATTATGGGTGCCAGAATAACCAGTGAAAATTACTCTGTGATGTCTTCATATATAGGCAGCACTGCCCACCAGTGAACAGGGCAGAAATAATCCTTTCCTTTGCTTCAGATGCTGTGACTAGTTTATGATGGGACTCCTGAGATGTAATTTCATGTGAAATTTAGAGCTGATTCCCAAGTCATAAAAACTAGAGAGGAAACAAAGCCAGAATGCTAACCTCCAGCATAGGCATATTTTCACCTATTTTAACAAGCTTCATAGATATTTCCCTAAAATATATATATATAAATTTGTGCTGATTCTCAGAATAACTCTTGAAAGACTTTTATGAAGAATTTGTAAAAAAGGAGTCTATGCGCTTGCGATGTCAAGATTCAGTGTGTTCAGTGGCAGGTTCTTACTTCCTAAGAGATTGTTGAGCAAGAAATCAAGGTCTCTGAATTCTGACCATGTATCAAGGAAATTATTCAGGGAACAATCTGGAAAAGGCAGCAGTATTACTTATCTGTCTCCTAGGTTTCCTGAAAATAGAGTAGAATATCAAACATTTCCTTTCTAAATCTCATGGTAAAGGTCAAGTGCAGTAAATTGCTGCAGTTGTACAGAATGAAGTGGAACTAAAGCAGACTTCACTGTAAGATCTAGCCTGCACTTTCATACTCAATGACTCTGCATCTTTCCTCTTTAGTATTACTGAAACATCCTTTATCCTACAGAGTCTTGTAATTCAGTCCCAAACGTGTATAGTTTTAATTAACATTAGCTCAAAAATTATTTGATTTTAATTGAAAAACAAATGCATTTTAGAGCAACGAAAAACTGCTGGAGTTGAGGATCTGTAAAAAAAAGAAGATATTCATGATTTCTCACTGAGAAAAAAATCAGCAAGACCAGTCATGTATGCTTCACATGTGTTTCATGTGTTTTCCTTTCAAAGGCTGTGCTGAGGAATAAGAAAGCACCACATCTAATTTCCTTTTGCTGTGAATGCAGGAACTTTTCCAGATAAAAGCATCAAAATACCAGAAGCTTGTGCCTTTCTTAGAATAACTAAACATGCCTAGAAGAGAAAAGCTTTCAAGCTGATGTAGAATGGTCAGAGAAGAAATATGACCAGGAGCAGGAGTGAGGCTGCAGCCTGGGCAAGAGGTAGAAGATGCCCATATAGAATCACAGAATTGCAGAATGGTCTGGGTTGGAAGGGACCTTAAAGATCATCTAGTTCCAACTCCTCTTCTATAGGCAGGGACACCTTCCTCTAGACAAGGTTGCTCAAAGCCCCATCCAACCTGGCCTTGAAAAATTCTTGGAATGGGGCATCCACAGCTTCTCTGGGCAACCTATTACAGAGCCTCAAACCTTCTGAATAATTTCTTCTTAACATCTCATCTAAACTTGTTCTCATTAATTTTAAAACCATTTTGTTGCCTAAAATCAAATAAATTCTCTGGAAAATGATAGTATAAAAAAGTAAAAAAGAAAATATATGAGCAACTCTACCTAGGGTACTGTTTGTACCTTAGAGCATCCTCTTCAAGGAAACATCCATCAGCTCTAAATCCCTGGGCCTGGTGGGAATCCTTCTGGAGAAAAGCTTTGCTGTAGAGTCCCTCTGCTTCTCATTTCTTCTCCAAGAAGCACCAGCAAGGCTGGCAATGTGCAGCACTACTGACACATGGAGAGGCCCTCAGTGGGAATGGCTTGAGACCATTTGCCTGAGGAGATTTGCCTGAGGAGATTTCTGCAACCAGTGCTAGAAACTGATCTATCCTGGAAGTAAGTCTTTGCAGATTCCCAAATGAAGCTGCAGCTCAACAGCTCCAGATCTGAAAACTTAAATTTATGCCTGTAGCCACTCTCTTTTTATTCAGGGGACTAGATAAACAACAAATTGTGCCTTTTTCTGAAACAACAACCTCTATATTTTGCCAACATACAATACATGCCATGTTCACAGAAAAAAAAATGTGGATTTGTTGCTACTGTTTGCAATAAGAAAAGTTACAGGCAAACTTTTGGTAATTATGAAATAAAGCACTCTTCTTATTTAAATTTATTTGGGAGGGGGAAAGGGAAGACTTTTGCAACTGAAAAGAACATTTGAAATTGAAAATTAATTGTAGAATATCCTATATGCTGTTCTATAGACAGAAAGATCATTTTAACTTAGGCTCCTTCTACCAGTCTGCCAGACATTTCCACTGACAATCTACCTAATTCAAATAAAGCAAATGTTAGTTTCCCTGTATAATGTCAGATCATTATTATCCTTTCTCTGAAGAAACGTCTGAAGGTCTGGCACGGACACAATGACATCCAGAAGAGTCTGCAAAGTGCTTTGAATATTAAAACAGGGCAAGGAACTGGGATCTGTAGGGGAATCAACCTAAGGGCTCTGCTGAATGAGGATGCAGAATCCATAGCACACAAACCCATGGAAGTGTGAAACTTCTAGTTTCATTCAGTCATCAAAAGTCTTCTAGGAAACAAACAAACAAACAACAACTCCCCCACCCCCACTCCCAGATGTGCCAGAATTGTGCACAACTGGTGTCAGCCTGTACAATACAAACAACAGAACAATAAGCTAAAGAAAAAACCCAACATTTCAAACAGAAACACTCTTGATATACAAAACATTAGTTTAGTTTGTTTCCAGTGAGTGACACAGTCTAATAAGCAAAGAAACACAACTAAGATACAGAACTGAAAGGCACAAGCAGGGTCATCAAGTCTAACTCCTTGGAAGGGCAGGCAGCCTTTTGTTAGATATCAGCTCAAAAAGAGTCTACAGAGAGGCTCTGCTTCTCAGTCCTGTATACTCTTCCTGGCTGTGCAAACCCTGACACCACCAAACACCAGAAGAGGGAATCAAGGGCATGATGAAAGTGCTCGAACCTCACAGCTGGAAAAAAGTAGGAATAAGGGATAGCTTAGGTTCATCAGTGCTCTAGGAACAAATCACAGTTATTCTGTCTGGGTAAGGCCTGCTTTACACTTGAACAGGAAACTTTCCAAATAGTGAGCAAACACAGAACCATGTGTATCAATGTGTAGATGTTTAGAAAAAGCTGAAATGTAACAGTACTTTATGTGTGAAAATGATGCAGGAACAATCAGCCTGGCAGATACTTAGTCCTTGTGAGCTAACTCTTTATTTCCCCTGTTCTTTCTGTGAACATACAGACCCAATGCAAAGGGACATCCTCCTAACAGGCAGCACTAGTTTTGAGAACAAAAAGGAAACCTTCTTTCATCTAGATCAAACGAAGATGTCTGAACTGATCTGATCCACCCTTCTTACAAGTGGAAGGGTGCAGATATCCTCCAGATGACACATCTGCCCAGGGAACACACACACACTCATGCTGTGAGCTACTGAAGCTCGTTACTGCAGGATCAAACCTCTCAGTCTCCTGCTGCCTTCTTAGAAATTTCATGCTGCTCAGGCCCATTCTTATTCTGAGAAATAGGATTAAGGACATCCATTTGAAAATAGAATGAAGAAAAGTCAAGGAGAGCTCCCAGCTGACAGGACAAGACCAAAGTAGGTTATGTACCTCGAGATTTGTGTGTCTTATCCCCATCTCAGTGCCTGCCTTTTCCCTGAGCTGAAGCCCTCTTCACAGCAGCCAAGTAGGAAATGGAAGTTAATGTTATCCCATGTTTCTGAGCTGCATCTCCCAAATTTCAAGAGGAGCTGTAGCCCTCCACTCCCACCATGGGGCTTCCCGGAGCATATCAGGGCTGGCTATGACATGGAACAGACCCTACCAGAACCTTCCAGCCTGGACATGCTTGTGTTCTACAGAGCTCTGTTGGAATCCTTGTTGGCCAGTAGCCATGAGTCTTTACCCCAAGGCTGAAGGAGCAAGTGACTGTTGCATTAAAGATAGTATCTTATTGGGAGAGAGGGATGGGAAATGATCCTCACCTGCCTTTGAGGCTTGCACAAAGTCTGGAACAAATGCACATTTCATAAGCACTTGAAAGATAACAAGTCGCAGCTTGAAATGTGAAGCAGCTGCTTCATGTAGCAGCAAGGACAAGTAGCCCATGTGGATTTGTCAAGAATAAATTGTGTTGAACTGATCTAATCTCCACTTTTAGCAATGAAACAAGCTTTAAGAATAAAGGAGAAGTAGCTGTCACAAATCTTACCCTCACTAAGGTTTTCCAAAGGGCTGCATGTGACAGTCTCATAAGCGAGCCCCAGCAGATTAGTCTGGATGAGACTGTGATCGATTGGGTGCAAAGCTGGTTTGATAATGTATCAGAAAGGTTATTGGTGGTGCTTTGTCAGAGTGGAAGGAAGTACAAATGGAGTTCAGTCAAGCCTCTTCCGGATTCAATACTGGCATATGTTTTCATTAATGAATTAGATAATAGAAAAGATATTATGGTTATTAAATTTTCAGATGGCGTAAAGCTCCCTGTAAGCACAGGACAGGGTTTGAATTCAAAATTATTTGGAAGAATTGTATAACCTGCTTGGGGTGGGAAAGGGGAAGCTGAAATTCACCAGGGACAAGTGCAAGGCCAAAAACTTTGGTTTATACAACACACCAAAATTTGCCAATACTAGCTCTTTAGCAAAGTGTGGTATCAAAGTAGATGATGAGATGAATTCCTTGTGAATAAAGAGAAAGCACAACCATACAAGAGTGAACAAGCATAACTTCCAAATGTGTAACAGTCCTTCATCACTAGAAAGACTTCAGATGCCATGTTGTATTATTTTGAATGCGACCGCTCAGTAAATGTGTGCAGTAATAGTCCAGAGAAGTGGACTACCTGAGATATGGAAAACATGGCCAGAGCAGAAAGACAAGCAGGTTCAGTGTTTATTTAACATTATCAAGTCTCCTAAGAAACTCTTCAACAAGCTCATGTATGTAGACTTGTTGCAAACAGGAATACAATAATCTGTTTTCCTAATCTCTGGGAAACGAGACACAAGAACAAAACCAAAAAGCTTTCATTACAAGAAGCTTCAAATTGAGCTTTTCAACAGTGAGACTTGGAAAACACTTGGAAGACTCCTTTTTAGACATAACTTTGTGCTAACGGCCTGACCTCAGCTGGATCAATACCTCTGATATGAAAGTCACTGCATCATGCTAAATGCAAGTCCTCATAAAATTCATGTACCAAATGACTGGATGTGGGATCATATTGGGAATCTCAGCAGCAGTGAGCTCCAGACTAGCTCTGCCTGAAGTCTGGAAAAAAGAAAGTCTCAGTGTGGGTTATCCTAACTCAGATTTGCTTGTGGCGTCAGTCTTTCCCCCTCTTTTGCTTGTCTGAACTGTTCAAAGAAAGTTATTTCCAAGGCAGTGAAAATGGCAGCACATTTTGTAGTTTCCCTAGGGTGGCACGAAAATAAAAACCTCCTTGATGACTGCTGATATCTTTAACAAACATAAGAAATCCATGGCTTGGATGCAGTATTTATTTAAGCACCATTCACTACCTGGCTCTTGATTCATGGGCAGAACACTCTGGAGAGTTAAAAACCTTTTTTTGTATGGCTTAAAGTGATGTTCATTAGATATGCTACTTAGGCTTTCATTGCAAATTCATGTGCTGAATGATGAGGAATTTGCCCATGATAGATTGCTTTGTTCCTCCGCGATACCATTGCCCAAGTGTAGGAAAACACTTTCCATTGAATTGAGTGCCTCTGATAGTGACTGAACATGTGTAATCAATAATTATTAAGCCTATTTATCCCATGGATTCATAGAATCACAGAATATGCTGAGTTGGAAGGGACCCACAAGGATCATCAAGTCTAACTCCTGGCCCTGCACAGACCATCCCCAAGAGTCTCAACATGTGCCCAGAGTATCATCCAAACAGTCCTTGAACTCTGTCAGGCTTGGTGCTGTGACCACTGCCCTGGGGAGTCTGTTCCAGCACCCAGTCACTCTCTGGGTGAAGAACCTTTTTCTAATATCCAACATAATCCTCCCCTGACACAGCTTCAGGCCATTCCCTCAGGTCCTGTCCCTGGTCACCACAGAGAAGAGATCAGTGCCTGCCCTTCCTCTTCCCCTCAAGAGGAAGTTGTAACTGCAGAGAGGTCTCTCTTCAGTCTCCTCTCCTCCAGGCTGAACAGACCAAGTGCCCTCAGCTGCTCCTCATATGCCTTCACCTCAAGGCCCTTCCCCATCCTCGCTGCCCTCTATTGGACACTCTCTAACGGTTTAGTATCTTTCTTACATTGTGGTGCCCAAAACTGCCACCATATTCAATACTCATGTCAGACCTGAGCTTCATACACCAGCTCAGTGTTGCATCACCTGAAAATTGTCATTGCTGAAGTTGGATGGTCGAGTTCTGAGATGATGCTGCAGAGCCCAGAGGAAGACAGCAAGGCAGGTGGCATTGGGTTTCATCCAGGTGGCAGGAACAGAGGCCTCTCTCAATAGTGATGGTCTTTTCCCTAGTAGCACATTCACAAGCTACCATTCTCCTTTCATATACCAAATGTGTTTGTAATTTATGTAGGACAATAGCTGAAGTGCCTTTTGTTTTCTAGTCTGCAAAGTCATATTTCCTTTGATGTCTTTGATATGAAGTATATTTAACTGATCAACCACACAACTTTTCAAAGACTTGGAAAACTGGTTGGTGCCAAAGACCACTCAAGGTAAATTCACAATCAGTCTTTCATTTGTGAGCCTGGAAATCTGCTGCTGACTCCAGCTGGCATGAGGAGAACAGAAACCGCCTCTTCATTTTTGTTTTGCCAACTCAAAGACTCCATCACTGGCCACAGAAACCTCTGCTCAGTGAAACTTGGGAACCTTCAACTTTTTAAGCATTGCTCATAGCCACTGAAAACTAAAAAGCTGAATTTCATGTAAAGGCAAAACAAGGCAGAGATGCGTAAAAGGTGGAATCTAATCTTTTAGATTTGGGGTAGCCATAGATTGTAGACATATACTTTAAAGACAGGAGGAGGCTTTGCAAGTCTGACTTTGCATAGAACAAGGTGAATTGTTACAGTCATGCCTTCAGTAGAGTGAGACTGTGGGTTGTACAGACTTTGGGTAGAAGAGAATCTGCCATATCCTCAGGTGAACTCTCCAGCTTTAAAAATATGCAGCTTATCTGTAGTCAGAACTTGTCCAGCTTGAGCTACCAGCCTGTGAAGTGTTATGCATTTGTATGTTAAATTAAGGAGCCCTCTGCCCTTATATATATTATTTCCCAGAATGTGGAGCTTTTTTCACTCCCTGCTTTTACATTTCATCATTGCTCTGCTGCAAGAGTTCAAAGTTTTCAAATGAAAGTCCTGTATGATTCCAGGGTATAATACTCTCCTATGTCAGGCTGTTTGCAGTACAGCACAGGGTAATGGGAAATCAAGAAAAACTCTCATCAATGCTAAATGGTAGTTTTAACAATTCCCTCCTCTCATTGCTGCCCCCCATCCCCAAGTATGGATTATACCCATGTCTTTTCACCAGGGGCCCATATCCAACCAGTCTGCCATTCTCTGATATTAACACTTGAAGTTTTAATGAGCGCAGGCAAAGGAAGATGCTTAGCAACAATACAGACAGTATAACAAATACAGGATAAGCAGTTTGAGATTAGATTTTAATGCCATCTTAATGACAACACTAGGATCTACTTATTGCTCTGTGTAACTATGCCATTAACACAGATACCAGAATACTGCTGTGTATACACACAATTAGGGTTTCCACCTTGGAAAGTGGGATTTTGGGAGCAACTGGGACAAAGGAAAAGGAAGATGTGACATGGTGTCAGGACAGAATTTCTTCTATGTGAGTAACACATTCAGTCTGATCAAGCAGCTTGATCGTATGGTCAAAGTGCCCTCACTTGCATTAATTTCACAGAATTTCTCTTTTTCCCATCAGACTGGAAAATTATAGCAGAGGTATTGGCACTGTTTATTAAAGATTACATTTTCTTGCAGTCTTTAACCCCCCTTTTAGCTCCATTCACTCCCAGGAATGACAGGTATATCATTAACAGATACAATCAGGCATCAGAAATTATGTTTCTCATTTTTGGAGAGAGGATTAGTTAACCAACTCATGTGAAACCTGATCGACCAAAACCAAAAGTGAAAGCTTTGAGGTGATACTAACTCCCCAAATAAGCTAAAGTCAGCTTGCCTTTCAGGAATCACTGGCCAAGAAGCAGAAGAGAAAGGTAGCTAAAATTGGAAATGGAACCTCAAGCCTAAACCCTGTGCAGCGTAGATGAAAAACAGCAAGACAGGATCTGAAGAGTCTGACATGGGATATAAGAAATTGCCCTTCCTACCACTCATCGAAGATGATGCCTTGGAAGGATGTGCTGTGTTAGACACAAGCTTCTAAAAACGACCACAGTTACTAGAATTTAATCCCCACACATGTCCAAAACCAGGGTGATTACTTGTGCACTGCTGCTAGTACTGCCTTTAACCTCATGTGTTTTATTGGGCAAGTTTTAGAAAGTCAGAATGACTGCACATACTGAATGGGGTGAGAGAAATGAGGAAACAGCAGAAATAATGGGGAATTAAGATTTATTTCAGTCCAGAGAATGGATCAATGTCAAGAACAGGAACAAGCCCACAGTCATTCAATGTCTTTAATGTTGCCACCTTGATCCAGCTTCTGCCTGATGTGGCACCAGCTTCAGGAGCTACTTCACACTTCCCACTTCCCAAATCAACTCTGAAAAAAAAAAATGAACTGCAAAGAACTTGCAGTTCATTGTCCTGCTCCTTTTACTCCAGTTCTCCATGCTGTCATAGAAAGACCCAACTGAGGCACTATGGTTTCTTTATTTCTTTCCTTCTTATGTCTCTCATGCTAGAAATAATCAGCAGCAGGAAAACTGAACAAACTAGTGTGATGTAATTGTGTGCCAATTATTCATTATACTGATTTATCTCTATGTGACATCCTAATGATCTACTGAATCTGGTTACTGTGACACCACCAAGTCACAGCTGGTTTGACAAATTCACAGTGGTCAGGGGCAGACACAGGGGCAGAACAATGTGGAAATCAGTTTGTGTTAAGCATATCTGGAGTTGTGCTTCTGTCATCCAGAAAAAATTTCAGCATTGATTCAGGCCTTGTGCTGATCTTTGCTATAAGGAGAAGAAAATGACTGAACAGGAGAACTAATGGTCCATGTATCAATGTCTCAAGCCCTTTCTCTCTCACTTTTTCTGTGAACCCTGTAAGAACACGTTCAGCTCCCACCAGGCCTGACTGAGTCCTTCTTCGTCCAAGAAAGACACAAAACTGCAGCTTTCTGTATGTTGGCCAAAGGAGAACTAGGAAACAAAGAAGGCAGAGGGCAAATAAAAGAAGTTATAAGGGAATGAGAAGCTTTTAATGGGAAAATACTGAAAAACAAATGCCAAAGGGAGTAGACACAGAGAAAATATCTACAAAGAGGAGAGGATTTAAGGAGAAGTGGGAGGAAAATGATGATAAGGGGAAGAGAGAGCGAAGTGAAACAAAAAGGAGTCTCAGCAAATTTCCATAATGTAACACTGATGAAGCCTTTTATGATTATAGACAGGGATTCTCAGAATGTTCCCTTGCAGGAAGTTTGCATACTCAAAATATTTTAATAACCCTGAACACTTACACAGACTCAGTAAAAGTGGAAACTTTTCCTGTTAGTGCTGCATTCTCTAAATCTGGACTACCCCTCTGCACCAAGGAGCTGTGTCACTGAGGCCTGCTCTGGGTGGACTGGCACACCAACTCCTTCCATGCTGCCCCCAGGGAGTGTGGCAGACCTGTGCTGACACTGCTCTTCTGGACAAACAGGCTAAGAAATACACTGTATCCTGCAAAAGGAATGGAGACATCACTTGCATGATACCTTGTGGGACTTGGACACAAGTTGTTTTTTATGCAGAGTCAGAAGAATCCTGAGCTGATTTTACCTGTGTGTTTGATGTAAAATGCCAGGGAAAATTATGAGATTCTGGGCTACCTGAAGCAAAGCCAAATCTACAAGTCAGTATGACCTTAAACACTTCCAGAAATCTCAGCTTTCACTTACTTCAAGTCCAGACTCAAGCACCAACCCAGTGTGCAAATACAGTACAGATTACTTCAATTTGCATACCACCAGTTGTTTACCTGACTCTATCCTCTCAGACTTGCTCATTTTCTCAGACTGGATGTTTGGCTGAAACATTTCCTGAGATAACTCTATGCAACTGTAAATAATAAAAAGATTACTGTTGTCCCTGAATAAGTTTTTGAAAGGTGTAGACCACCATTCAATACTAGTGTCAAAAAAAAAAAAAAAAAAAAAGAAAAAGACTGCCAGATAAATCACCTAACAGAGAGGATAATTTTGAGCTCCACAGAGTGATTTCACCAGACCTTTTTGTCTGAAACACATGTTGCTTGTGCAGAATAAATCTATCTCAGTCACTTTGAGAGAACTGACACCAATGGTTTAGTCTCTCCGAACTCTATGCAGTGACAAGAAATAATCTCTGATTCCTTCAGGGCCTCTGCTGCAGACTTCAGGGGGAGGACTCTCCAGTGGATTCCCCTCAAAATTGCATGAGCAGTAGTTGTATCCCCAGTCCAGGTTCACCAGCTCCCCAAAGGCTGCTGGAAGGGACTGTAAATGGTTGTTTCCCAACCACAGTGTGTGCAGATGCCTTAAAAGGCAGACATCCTCAGGAAGGCTCTCTATCGAGTTGAAGAGCAACAACAATGTTTCCAGTTTCTCCAGATGCCGAATGCAGGGGGATATTGTACCTATTTTGTTGTCACTCACATCCAGAAAGGTGAGGCTCCTCAGCTGGCAGAGGGCTGCAGGCAGCTCAGTGAGGCTGTTGTTGGCCAGGTGGAGGCTGTGCAGCCTTTGGAGTGTCCCTATTTCTGCAGGCAGGGAGCTCAGGCTATTGTTGCTCAAAGTGAGCCTCTCCAAGCAGCTCAAAGTGCCAATTTCAGCAGGGATTTTCTTCAAGTTGTTGGAGTCCACATGGAGGCAGGTGAGGTTCCTCAGGCGGCTGATGTCCTTGGGGATCTGCTCCATCTGGTACCTCAGGCAGCTCTCTCGTTCCGGGCTCATCTCCAGGACCTGCAGTTGGTCCAAGGCAAAGATTTGTGTGGGAACTGATACCAGCTCTCTGCCCGAGATCTTGAGTTTTTTCTTCCCTCTGTACTTTGGGTCGTGCTCTGTGAGGTACCTCCATAGTACATCAGAACCTGGACAGGCACACCTGGGAGAGGTGACTACATCCATGTCCCACCAGAACAGTGGCTGTTTGAATGGATGCAGTCAGTGACAATCACTTGCACATTCCACGGGAAACCTTTCAGGTTTTTGGTGGCTCAAGGTCCTCTGTCAGCTTTCCACTCTGCTGGGCACGTTACCAACACATATGCAAAGTGTTTGGGTTGCTCAGGTACATTCCACTGAGTAAACACTTGGTGTTCTCACGTGATCAGGTATTTCCCTCCCTGCTCTGCAGTGTACACAAAACACAGCTCCTGGGCTGTGAGGTGGCCTTGCCTGGCTGCAGCCAGTGAGCTGGTGGCACAGGTCTGTCAGTGTTCAGAAAGTGAAACAGCAGTGCGTTGCCTCTGCTTTTCAGCAGATGGGTCTGAATCTCTGCTTGTACGAAGCTCTCTCCTTCTGGGAGCATGAAGGGTGTCATTGTCTGAAGGTTTCACATTGGTTGGTCCTAAGCGTTTGCAATGGAAGTAACAAGGTAGGGATGATAAGGCATATCATAAAGGGGACAAGCATATGGTACACAGAACAAGAGGAAGGCAGAGTCATAGCTGGTAGCTGAGAGCTGAGAACCATGAAAATATCCTGTCCTCAGGTCAGTTTGTGCCTTTAACATTCAGCAAACACATTAAAGGATCAGTTTAGAAATCATGAAGTCCTGCTCCCTCCTGCTAAGTGTGTGAACTCTTGTATCATGGAGATATCAGCTTTCTTATGCTGCACTTGCTCTGGAATATTTAAAACCAAATTTTTACCCCTTGCTGTTATAGCTTTTATAGGAGATGTGTAAAATGCCAGGTTTATCCCAAGCCACTCAGCATAGCATGTGATATAGAGAGCAGAGCACTTTTCTGGAAGGAGAAAATTGTGGGTTTGAAGCCTCAGGCTGAGAAACCAAACCTCTTTTACTTCATCCTCTAATCTTTAAGGCTTTCAGCTAAAAAATGCTTAAGGCAGCCATTTCAAATGCTGCTCAAGGAGAGACGTCGCCATAGCACACCACAGGCTATTACAGGTAGAAGACAATGTGTTAGAGGTGTGGTCTAAAGCAGGTCTACCAGGTCAGGCCTTGTGAAGGGATGAGCACACAAGCTTTTCTTTCTCAGCCTTCCCAGTTCTGATCTCCTCAGCCCAGGGTGGTCCTGAGTTTGCTGGAACTTGTGTCTAAACAGGGGAGTGTGTGGCTGCACAGATGGGTGGTGAGTGTTAGTAGATCTCTATTAAGACAACGCTGGCAAGAGGATTTGGGGATTATTGTTCAACCGTCTGAATTTACATTCTAGGAGGTAGTGCTATTTTAATTTGGTTTCACCATGAAACACAGATATTCAGGCCTGGTACACACCAGCTGTAAACCTTGACTTGGATTTAGAGTGAACATACCAAAACCATATTAAATCAAGACTGGAATTTCCTCCAGATAAATTTTCAGCATTTGTAAGAGAAACTGTATCACTTGCCTATATCCAGCAGCACATGAGGCTGCTTGGGTACTACAGGCTCCTGGGACAGAATCATAGAATTACAGAATGGTTTGGGTTGAAGGGACATTAAATATCATCTACTTCCAATACCTTTGCCATGGGCAGGGATGCCACCCACTGGATTAGGTTGCTCAGAGCTTCATTCAACCTGGCCTCAAACACTTCCAGGGGTAGATTTTACATGAAAAAGATTCAGGAGAACTCAAAAAAGTCTAATAATTTTTCATAAGCAAGAATGGGTACAATAACTTGGAAATATCTGTACATCAGAGATGAATACAGGAGCTTACTAACAGACTGCTTACTAAGAGACCTCACAAAATAACCATAAAAATAAGACTCAGTGTTAAACTCAACTCCCATTAAAAAAGTGCTGAAGAAGTTATTGCAGTGACAGTAATTTCAGACTTGGATAAAAACCATCCCCACATTGCTAAGGGGAAAAATGTGTTTCTAAGAACACATTGTCAAACACATCTGTCCTGTGAAATAAACCAAATTGCTATGGGTGCTGCCTTCTGCTTAAACATGCTTTTCTCTTTAAATCCAAACCTGAGTCTTTCAGGCAGCATGTCATATAGAGACAAAGCTGTGGTCAAAAAGAAGTTTTTGTGATGTTTGGCACTGTTCTCTTGTTACACTTTTTCACACCTGGAGTCTGACCCTGGTTTTCTTTTACCAAGGCAACAGGTACTTCTCTTCTCCATCTTGCAGGACATCCTTCTTCCTGATGCTGATAGCTGGCTCATCAGGAATGTCAGAGTATGATTAATGTCCCTCTGTCAAGTTGTTCCCTTGTGCTTTCTACATAAAGGTCATGATACATAATGTAATGTAGCAAGAAAGAGTCCATATTTTCAACACATAATCACGTACAGACCCAGCAAGATATTCTCATTCTCACTTCAGATGAACTTAAATAACAATTTGAGAGGATCAATATTGTTGAGTCAAGCTATGCAAGATATTCAGATACCCTTCACAACAAAAATCTCCTTTGTAAGGCAACTACAAAAATGTCTCCTGTTTATCATGTCTTCATGCTTTTCTAATTGGTTGTTCCCGTTTGTCCTAGTTACAGTGGCTGGGACCAGCTTATCACGATGTGGGTGTAACCAAAACTGTGTATTCTACATCCTTTATGTCATTTCTGATGAACTATTAATAATGGATCAAAGGCATCAGATTTTTTGCAGCAGTTGGCCAGGGCACACCTGACCCCTCAGGCTACAAGCTGGGTGTTAAAGAAGCCTGTGAGATAGGGGATTGTTCCTGTCATCACACCAATGACTCAGCCATGATAACTCCTCTCCAGGGAAGCATTAGCATCTTCACACCCAGCCTGAGGGATCATGTCTGCTAATGGGCCATCAAGGATTCCAAAAATATCCCATGACTCACAGAGTTAAGTCACCCAGTGTGAAACTTCTCTCCATGGCAGAGGTACTGGGCATTCCCACCTGAACCAGAGGGTGCATAATCTTGGGTTTTGGAGGCTTCTGGTACCTCTCATTGGATCCAGAGGAGGAGCAGAACCTCAACAAGACAGAGACATCCACTATTGACCAGACTGCAACCATCATCCTCATCAACAGATTTTTCTTTCCTTTTATTTTGTACTCAGGGAGACCACATGGCACTCAGCACAGGGCCTAAAGAACACCATTCTGTTTGCCCCCCAGGGGCCTGGATTATACAGCTGTTTTTTGTGGGACAAAACCGATTTTTTTCTCTGGATCGTTGTATTCATTGTAATCATTTTTGTAAATTGTAACCCTGAGTTGTAATCTCTCTTGAGTCAGGTTCATTTCTCCCATCAGTTTACCTTTAAAACAGCACACCATTTTACAACTCAGAAGACAAAATCTGTATTTATCAATTCCAGGTTTAAACCAAATCAATGTAGCTGAGCAGGCTTTCTCTTAATTCAACTTCACCATTTACAAAGGTGTTTAAAAAACAATATAGACCTTGATGGACCTTTATTACCCTCAGGACCTTGGGTACCAAAATTAGTATGTAGGAGGCAGTTGGGTGGCTGAAAAAGAGACTCTTCCCCCAGAATCTATGGCTCTGCAGAAATAACAGCAAGAAGGACTCCTCATGGTCTCTGGTGGATGCTCACACCTGTAAAGGGCTACAGACTGGGGCAGGGAGCCTGCTTTCAATGCCAGCCTGGCTCTGTCCCTCTGCTGCTCTTCCTCACATGTCATGGAGTGGCCACCTTAACCCTGATCAGCACTGCACGCCAGCTCACAGAGGGTGAAAGAGATGGTAGTAGATATTTTCAGTCTATGTTGTTACTGTTGAGTTAGTCCAGTCATTTTAAGAAAATGTTCATGGCACAAGGACACTACAAGTTCATGCCATAACCTCCTTGTCCCTCTCCCCCCCAAGCTGCCTGGCTGCTACTCACATATCAGCATTTGTAATGTGTATATCCTCACACCAACTTCATGGAAATGTGAGTCAGTGATGGTGGAAGAGAAAAACAGCTACCAGAAGATCTTTTTTCCATGGACACCTAGTTAATGTAAGCAACACAGCTCAGAATATTGCAGCTGAATACTTTAGGATGAGCTGAATCAATCTCTAGACTCTACAGCTCCCGCTAGAACCACCAAAGTGCAGGTGCCATGGCTTGACTCCTTGAAGTCCAGGAGATGGACTTTGATGATCCTTGTGGGTGCCTTCCACCTCAAGATATTCTATAATTCCATGTCCTATGACTCCGAATCTCCCTATGAGAGACCGAGTATGGGATTCAGGTACCCACATAAACATCTTACATCGTTTGACATGAAACATGATCTCTTCTGGGGTCACACACTGAAGTTCTGGAAAGGCTTCCATTGGTCCTACATCACACCTGCCAGTCCCTGACAGTGTCTCTGGCCCCAAGACATTGTGGATGGTGATACCCAGCCATGCATAGGCATCAAGTCCTGCTCCATAAGCTTCCAAAATGCAATCTTTAGCAGGGCAAAGTTTGACCAGATTCTACATTAAAAGTTTGAGCCATCAGTAAACTCTGTTTTAGGGTTTTTTTTAAATATAATTTTTTAACATGTTTTTTTAATTGCTTAGAATGTAAAATCTGTGCTCATCTCCAAGCCAGTTTTGTGGCCAGAGCACAGACTTTGGGCTAGTTGCTACAGATTTTTTATTGTCTCTCTGGAAGAAAAACACCAAACCCGCAGGCTTTTGATACATCTTCCAAAAAGAAGTTAATTCAAAACTGTTTAGGAAATGAGTAGAAATTGTTAAATAATTTAACACCAAAAAAAATTTTCCCCAAATGATCCTGTTGATTTGTTCTGTATTTCTGAGTAATTTATTTACTTTACAGGCAAAAAAATTGAATGAAATAATGGTCTGTTTGCTATAATTGCAATAATTTACATATGATACATATATTAAAACAAAATAAAACAACTGACAGTGGTGCCATAAATCCCATGTGTACCTTTTAAAAATATGAATAATATATTGTCATGCTCTGTAATGCAATTTTAACAGCATAGCCTCTCTCACCACAGGACCAAAACAAAATCGAACTAAAAATCAGTCTGTTCCTGGGTTTACACCTCAGACTCAATGAACAGACTTTATGGTGATTTACCATCCACTTGGTTGCAGAGACAGGAACACTGAGATGCCAAAGCCACAGCTCTCCCTTGTTCAAGAGCAGTTAGGAGAGAGCCATCAACTCTATCACTGTCCTATCTGCCACCTCCTATCTGTGTGGACACTGTGCATGGTTCTGGACAGACAATACACACACCATCACCTGGCCAGGCTGTCTTGGGTTGAGCTGGCAAAACGCCAACTGTCCGAGACAGAGTGAAAAAGGGTTCTTCCCCCCCAACCAGCTAAAGGAGAAAGAAGAGGGAGAGGGAAAAAAA
>JAWWEV010000083.1:146575714-146621153 GCA_035583235.1 Hafferia zeledoni
GAAGAGGTCAGCTGTCAGCTAGCCCAGCCCACCTCAAGTCACCTGACAATTTTCAGGCCTAGTCCAAACTTTAAAACGCAAATTTAGGCCCCACCTGGCTGAAACCATGACACCAGGCACAGAGGCATCTGCTTTTTCTATAGGGCAGCTTCCAACCATGCCCAGGGCTGTACCTGAAGGTTTATAGGCTCCCCAGATGGCAGACCTAATTTGGAAAGTAATTTCAGGCCACCTTTCCAAAGACTGCAAACACACACAAAATGACGAAGGCAAAGACTGGCAGTTTTCAAAATCCTACAAATACACCCTCCTTTCTTACCTGTTATTGCAGGTGACTTTTTAGGCACATTCACATAGGGCTTGCTTCTCTAACAGGGGGCAGCTCTAGAAACCTCCCTTTGATGACTATACCCTGAAAACTGGGTGGCTATAAACATCAATCTTGATCTGGGTCTGCAGCTCTGCAGTCCTCTGCTCACTAGCGACAGATTCTGCTTAGTAAATATCATTTAACTGGCTAGAGAGAAAACAAGGAAAAGAAAGAGCAGGGAAATGGTAACCAATGAATTCAGGGCACAGAGACAATCTGGGGTGTCTCCAGGAACAAACTGAACAGATAGCCATATGCCAGGGAATATGCTGGAGCAAAGGGAATTAGGTTGTGTCCCCTTTTAAGGGTGGAAAATTTGCAGAGACATAGTCTGTGCCTAACCCATGTAGATGTGTGTCCCTTCTGCTCCTAATACAGGCTCTTGGAAATGGCTTCAACAGACATTGAAATGAAAAGGCCTATGAAAAAAACCCCTTAGATCTCCTTTAACTGGATGAACTGCACCATCTCACCTATAGGGGTTGCACACTGAAAAGGTCCATTCCAACATAAATTATTCTATGATTCTGTGATCTCGCATGAGTTAAAGACCCTGAATTTTTTTAATAGAACATCTTTATGTATCTTCCCTTCTTATGATGCACTGGAATATATTGAAATCTATGCCATGCACAACACATGCAGACACACATGATGAGAGACAATCTAGAGTGACTAATGAGTCACCATCATGATAGGAATTAAATGACATATTAGCATGGCCCGGTTAACATGTATGACCTCCATAACGCCTGCTCATTGCCACCACATTTATCCAAAATGGTGTCTCATCCCATGTTGGGAGGTAGCTCTTGAGTAGGGACCCTGTTCTGCCTCACTACTGGAGGGATGAAATCTCACTCAGCCTGGACGAGGAAAAACGTTTCCTTTAAATATGTGATCAGCATGTTTGCTTAATACTAAAATACAGCAAGTTGACCCGAGATGTAGTACAGTAACAAATATATACCATTGAGAGTTATTTAAAAGTGGTAAGCCTTTCACTTCATGTTATTTTCACTTCGATTGGTCTTTCCATAGCAAGAAACACAGTAAAATCAAATCAAAGAGTTTATTTGCATAGGAAATAGCAAAAATAGCACCATTGAGAGCTACACAGTAAAGACTTTGTTTAACCCTGGCATTTGAACATGTTATTTAATTTCATTTTTCAGTAATGCAGAGGCAAATTTTATCTGCTACTAGTGACAAAAAAGGCTCCAGTGCTGGCAAATGCTTATCTCTGGGCTTTAGCCTCAGGGTCTGATTCTGGGCTGGTTATTGAAAGCTGTGGCTTCTGCTTGGGCTAGCCAGTTTGAAAGCACCATGTCATATGGTGAATGTGTCAGCAGGGCAGGGTGCCTCTTTTCTGTCTCCAAAAGAGCAGATGAGATTCCCAAACACATTCAGCACTTAGTGCCTGTGTCAGGTCCATTACTCCAACCTCTTACTGCAAACTGCTTTGGGCAGAATGGGTTTGAGAATGCAGCTGCTTTGCTGGCTGGCATATATATCCAAGGCCTGATCACCTCTCAGATCTTCACTTTGTGGGTGGGCACGTCTTGGTCAGAGCATTTATCTCACAAATGACCTGTTGTGAAGGTGTTTTCAGACTCCACTCCCTCTTTACTCTGTCTTGGCATTCTCAGGTTGATTTTGGCAACCAGCTGATAGGGGAAAAGGGCCAGTGTCTGATTTGTTCCTTTTGCCCTCAAACATGCTTTCCTCCATGTTTCTGAACACCTCTTTGCTCTGATCTCTTTGTCAGAGGTCAACATCCCCCTAGACCAACCTGCAACTACTCACCTACCCTCTAAATAACACAACTTGCCTAGCTATTGTCATAGTGGATTATCAAAAACAGTGGGTCACAGTTGGTTTCCTGAGGTTTGCAATATGAGAGGAGTTTCTATGCTGCTCTGGCTGATTTGGGGGTGAAGCAGTGGTTGGGAGCTGTGCATGCACTGATGACAGTGCACAAGGGATGTGGCATCCCTGAGCTGACATGAGATTTTTGTAGAGGCATCTCTCTGACAGAGGGAAGTAATCTGCACCTGTTAGAACCAAACCCTCAGTACAGAAGTTCTTGCACAGAGAGTAGCAAGGAGGTCTAGATCACCAATGTGGTCTCTTCAGGCCTTTACTATGAGATCTGACATGATTCCATAGAAAGCAGCTGCTACAGGATATAGATTCACTTATCAGCAGAAGAATGTTAAATTTACCAGGGATCTTCTGGAAAGCACACACTGGCTGTTCAAAACTGCCTGTCCTTTGTGATTTGCATGTACTGGAGACCTCTTTTCCAGCTTCAGCATAGCTTTATCTTCCTCCCCTCCGTGTGGAAGGCAGATATCACCAACAGTCCTGTGATCAGCCTGTGTCTCACAGTTAATGCCCCAGGCTGCAGGATTTGAATTCAGTTTAAAGCGTGAGGGATAAAGCTTTGGAAAGAATTGATCAGATAACAGACAAAAAATTTGACATTGGAATGGTTTTGTATAAACAGCTACACACAATGCACTGATATTTTAGCTCTTCAAACAAGGAAAAAAAAACAACACTTATTTGTAATGTTTTAATATGCCCTGATGTTGGAGAAAACCAAAATAAGTTCACATATCACATCAAAGATAATAATAACAATAATAATTATAATTCATAAAAATAATCTGACCGACCGGCAGCATTTGTTGGCTTTAGAAGGCCTCTCATGAAAGAAACACAGTTGAAGACATCTGAGAGCTCTTGGCAGGTGTGATGAATTCAAGTTTTAAAAACAAGTCTGGGGGTGCTCCCTGCATGCTAGGGCCCTTTGACATTGCTAGGTCGGGCAGCCAGGCTTGCATAGTAGGCACACTGAGAAGGGTCACACTGTCCATTAGCTCCCGGAGGTCCCTGTGCACCTGCAGGACCAGGAACACCAGCTTCACCTTGAGGGCCGGGTGGTCCTGGCATCCCATCTTTGGCATAACCAGGCTCCCCTGGGAGACCTATAATAGAAACAAAATGCCCTTGGTGAGTGACATGGTACTCAGCAGTGTAATGTCCCAGGAAGCAGATTTGTTGCCAAACTGGGATGCAGACATCAGCTTCCACAGATTTGGGGTTGACTAGGATGTATCTCAAGGATATGACTAGTGTGTCTCCTCTGAAAGAAAGATTGCATCCTTGGGATGCACAGGTCTGCTATGGTTGCTCTTCCTCTAGCACTATGATGAAGTTGTGAAGCTGCAGGAAACAACTAATAACATATAGTCCTCACAAAGAGGAGATGAGGATGGAAAAGCTGGAAGTAAGAGACAAGTGGGGAAGGTAATTAATTTGTTTGAAGCATAGTGGATCATTTGTTATTTGAAGGCAAAGCCAGACCAGTATGCTAAATGAAGACCATGGGGTTATCAAGGCTTCCCATAGCTTCTTCCCCAATGAAAGCAAAACTGATCAATGACTCCTAATTTCAGATTGCAGCAAACTGTATTTGCTGCTGCTTCATAAGTAACAGTAAAGCATAAGGTGTATGTGCAAGGCACAGGTATTCAATATGAACTTTTGTAACATCTGAAGCTGCCTGAATCTCTGGGTTCAGCCTGGTCACAAGAAAACTTTGCCAAGGACAGAGAAGACACTTCACAGTGTATCTAATAATTAAAGCTTCACTTTGGATTTGACTCAAAGGTCAGTTAACTTAACTGTAACAGAGATGGATCATTATACCTGTCCATCAGTTTGAGCAAATAAAGGTGGCCAGATATGATGCTAGTGATATACTTCTTCCCTTTAAGCCACTTTCTACAGAAATCACGTGCTGTATTTGTGTTATCTATGTGTGTTATTGTCTACCTAATATGGCAGAGAACTGTGTCTTTGGTGTTGAGTGATGTGTTTTGAGGGGTGTTCTGAATAACATACCTGGAATTCCTGGAGGACCTATTTCCCCTCGTTGGCCAATGCCAGTGTCTCCTTTCTCCCCCTTTGCTCCTCTTTCTCCTGTAGAGAGGGAAAGAAAAATAATAAACTGATGAGTATGGTCTACAGAACTAAAGAATACTACTATAGGACTTTTATCCACACTGACACCAATATATTTGGTAAAAATAGTCCCCAGTTGTGGTCAGTCCTCTGAGATGGGACATTAAGTGGGAATGAAGACACGCCCCACTGTAGTTCTGGCCAGAGGTGGACCATACCTATGACTGCTGGTCATATTCAGCACCTCTGGTTCAACAGACTGTTGTTGCTTCTAACACCTACATTTTGAGGACTTACTTATATGCTAATAAAAGGAAAGGAAGATGCCAAAGCAGGGTGGACATTTCCTTTTATTGGACTACCCCAACCCATCAAGATTCACTCACCTTTGGGACCAATCGGTCCAGGTGGCCCTTCAGACCCAGTCTGTCCTGGCCGGCCAGGCTCTCCTGGAGGACCAGGTCTTCCTGGGAGTCCTTCCTTCCCAGGGGGACCAGGAGGTCCTGGTCTGCCATGGGATGCTTTTACCTGTGCAGGCTGTATCTGAGCCAGGATATAGGTTAACTTTGCTGTGAAAAGAGGGAAATGGGTTTGTTAGACTAGAAGAACTGTGCTCCAGGGACCCCAAAAAGTCAAAGTATTGCCACAATTTTCCAGTACCACTCATTTGTTGTCCCCCCGTGGTTCTTTTCCACAATCCATGATTGTGACTCCTTAATCCCCCCTAAATTATTTAAATCTCATTTCTCAGTAGCTTTAACTTTCTCCTAAATTTCATACTTTATCTTAAATTTTTCTGTCATCCTCTACTGCTTGTCCTCCAAGGATCTGAAACATCCCTTCCTTTAGCTCTGCAGCTGGTGGATTTCTGTGAAACAGGGATCATTGTTGTTCTGAAAAGAAGAGCCTTTTTCCACTGCTTCTGTTACACAGAGTGAGATGCTACATGGCTGGTCTGTAGGGAGAAAGCTTACTTTTCTTGTTCTGGGCTGTTACACA
Source organism: Hafferia zeledoni (assembly GCA_035583235.1). Classification (NCBI taxonomy): domain Eukaryota; kingdom Metazoa; phylum Chordata; class Aves; order Passeriformes; family Thamnophilidae; genus Hafferia; species Hafferia zeledoni. Next base: position 146,581,056 of record JAWWEV010000083.1, read on the forward strand.
TGTGGAGTTATACCCAGGGGTACATTTACCCATCTGTGGCTGTGAAGTCAGAAGCTGTAACTAAGCCCCTTACAACAGCATATTCTGCAATTTCCATCAGGCATATTTCTTTCCCCTTCAGTGCTAAGACCTTAACAACTGTGCTTGTTTTAGCTGGGGTAGAGTTAATTTTCTTAACAGTGGCTGGCATGGGGCTTTGTTTTGGATTTGTGCTGAACATAGGGTTGATAATATAGAGATGTTTTTGTTATTGCTGAGCAGGGTTTACACAGAACCCAGTCCTTTTCTGCTTTCTGTATGGCCATGCTGGTGAGGATGTTGCGGGTGCATGGTAGACTGGAAGGAGATACAGCTGGGAGAGGCAACCCAAAGTGACCAAAAGGATGTTCCACACTATATGATATAATGCTCAGTATATAAAGCGGGAGGAAGAAAGAGGAAGAGGAGGGATGTTTGGAGTGATAGCATTGGTCTTCCCAAGTCACTGCTATGTGTGATAGAGCCCTGCTCTCCTGGAGATGGCTGAACACCTGTCTGACCATGGGAAGTGGTGAATGAATTCCTTGTTTTGTTTTACTTGTGTATGCAACTTTTGATTTCCCTATTAAACTGTCTTCATCTTAACCCAGGAGTTTTCCAACTTGTACCTTTCTGATTTTCTCCCTTATCCTGCTGGTGGGGGAGTGAGTGAGCAGCTGCATGGGGTTTGGTTGCTGTTTGGGATTACATTATGGAAACAACCTAGAGAGCTCTTAAAACATACTCAGCATCACATAAACATCCTGCAGAATAGAGGGAGAAGAGTTTTCTATCATCCCATCATTGATCCTAAATCTCAAATGCTTTTAGGTTGGCATGGATATTGAGGACTGAGAGTGTGTAAATAAAATCCGTGAAATAAATCACTACATTGAACCGTGATCTTTAGCATGGAGGAAAATGCCTGCAGCTGTGTGTCAGCTGTTTCAAGAGCTGTGTGAGAAGCATTACAGCTCTGCATCTCACTGTGGATGGGGTCAGTACCATCTGCAATTCACGTATTTGAGAGAAACAGCAGCCCACATCCACTCCAGCCTCTCTTCTCATAACGATGAGTATCAAATGTCAGGCAGACATCAGGAACATTTCTTCTCCAGATGGGACCTCAAAAACAAGTTTACATCCTACTGTGATTACTTTGTGCTATTGCTGGGAACATCAAAGCTTGGGGACCGGTAAAGCGTATTTCATTTTACCCATTCCTCCTTCCAGGCTAGCTTGTTGAAATATTACCTTCCATAAACAGGAGACATTCAGGTGCCAGCACAGCTATGGAAAGCACCTTTTGTACTGTCAGATACATCTCCTGGCTTCCTGAAACTGATTACTTACCATCTAGCTGCTTGGCTAATTCCTCTTGGATGAGTCTTCTCAAAGTCTCTAGGGATGGGGGTTCTCCCTAAAGAGTCAGAATCACAGCTGTGAGACACAATAATCACAGCCAGGGAATCAGATAGTGATAGGACAAAGGAGAATGGTCTTAAAGTAAAAGAGAAAATATTTAGACTAGGAGTTAGTAAGAAATTCTTTACTGAGAGGGTGGTGAGGCCCTGGAACAGATTGCTCAGAGAAGCTGTAGATGCCTTATCCCTGGAAGTATCCAAGGACACGTTGGGTGGGGTTTGGAGCAACCTGATCTAGCGGGTGGCATCCCTACCCATGGCAGGGGTGATTGGAACTAGATGATCTTTAAGGTCCCTTCCAACCCAAAACATTCTGTGGTTCTATGATATGCAAACTTAACCCTCCACAAATCGTTGAACAGCTGTCATTTCATCACCCACAGCATAAAAGGGCTGCAGGGTCCACCTGAAAGAAGAATATAAAGGAATTCAAAACAGAATCACAGAATCAGTTAGGCTGGAAAAGATCTCTGAGATCATCAAGTCCAACCTTTAACTGAGCATCCCCATATCAACTAGACCATGGCACTAAGTGCCATGTTCTAGCCTTTCCTTAAATACCTCCAGGGATGGTGACTCCACCAGTTCTCTGGGCAGCCCATTCCAATATCTAATCACTCTTTCAGTGAAGAAATTCTTCCTAGTGTCCAACCTAAACCTCCCCTGGCATAGCTCAAGACTGCCCTCTTGTTCTACTGCTCGTTACCTGGGAGAAGAGCCCAATCTTCATCTGGCTACAACCTCCTTTCAGTGAGTTGTAGAGAATCCATGAACCTCCTCTTCAAGCTAAGCAACTCCAGCTCCCTGAGCAGGTCTTCACAGGACTTGTGCTCCAGGCCCTTCCCCAGTCTCACTGTCTTTCTCTGGACATGCTCCAGCACCTCAGTGTCCTTTCTGAATCAAGTGGCCCAAAACTAGACATCATACTTGAGGTCTGGCCCCACGAGTGCTGAGAACAGTGTAAGAATCACTGTCCTGGGCCTACTGGCCACACTATTTCTGATACAACCCGGGGTGCCACTGACCTTCTGGCCCACCTGGGCACACACTGACTCAGGTCCAGCCACTGTCCACTAGCACTCTCAGGCAGAGACCACTTTCCAACCACTCTGCTCCTAGCCTGCAGTAGAGCTGCAGAGGGTTGTTGTGGCCCAAGTGTAGTACTCAGCACTTGGTCTTGTTGAACCTCCTACCACTGGAGTTAGCCCAGTGCAGATCCCTCTGCAGAGCCTTCCTACTCTCCAGCAGATCGACACCTCCATTCCACTCAGTCTCACCTGAGAATTTAATGGTGGACTCAATCCCCTCATCCAGATCATCAATAAAGATATTAAACAGGACTTGGCCAAACACTAATTCCTGTCGTACACCACTGAAGACCAACTGAATGCAGCATCATTCTCCAGGCTCAGCCATCCAGCCAGTTCTTAACCCAGAAGAGTTCACCTGTCCAAGCTGTGAGCTCCCTGCTTTTCCAGGAGTATGCTGTGGGAGGTGGTGTCAAAGGCACTCACAATTTCCAACCTGCTGGCAAATCATGGGCTCAACAGTGTAAGCAGGAAGCCCGGTCTGAGAGCATAGTTAAAACACTGTTCCCATCTCCTTGCTAGAGAAAATCTTCTTCCTCCTTCCTGTACACTCACAGGATAAGTAGTAGAAATTGCATCAGGACACATCCTCTGACCTACCAGATCACAGTGGAGATCCCACCTCCTTTTTCATCACAGCATGTTTCCTTGCAGAGAGATACACATGTCCCAAGGGTAATAATGGTGGGTATCTGGATTCACTAAAAACATTCCTACTGGATTCATTGCCTGCCAACAGGCCTTATCTCAGGAAACAGAAGCCAGTTTACGCATATGATACCTATTCTTCCAAACCAGATTTCAGGCTGTTGAAGGGAGCTAGGGCATGTAGCTTCCTGGCCTTGGCCCCCTACCCAGCCCCCAAGGCATAGTATCTTTCATGCCTTCTCTGAGCTCTTTTGTGTGAATTTGCTGTTGTACAGCTGTAATAGCTGTCAAAACTCAAAGTGATGTGAACAATCACTACAGATGATGCAACTGAAAAAAATTATGAAACATTTTTGTTAGGTGGAAGAAGAATTTTTTAGGTTGTGGCTTTCCAAGTAAATTTAAAAAAAAAAAAAAAAAAGTGAAGTTTTAGGGTAACCAATCTCTTCTCTTTGCATGAACTCAAAAGAAAAAATGTAGTTATATTTAAAATATAAATCATACTCACACCACAAGATCAAATGTTTTCCTTAGTGAATCAGAAAATGAGATGTTTCACTTGACATAAACTTTCATTTTTTTTGGCTAAAATTATTCTTTGAATTTCTCTGTTTTTAAAATACTTCTGGCCAGTCTAAAGACTGCATTCTTTTTGCCTTTGAGCTACCTGCATTAAAGTGTTGCTTTTCCCAAACACCTGTCCTTTTAACATACAAGGATGCAGTTTGTGTCCTCTCTGTGAAAACCTAGTGAGCTCCTCTAAATCAGTTACTCTTCATTAAAGAAATGAGGTTTTATTAAATAGCTAAGTGACATTTCAATTTTAATGAATAACATTGCTGACAAGCACAGAGCTGGTCTATTTGCTGCCTCCTTCCCAAGACAGATTTTGCATGAGAAAAAAGTGTTTTCCTTGGTGAGAAAAAAACCAATTTTGTTATTAAGTACTAACCCTTTGTGATGGCTCTTAGTGAATATCCCAGTAAGAAAACACAATTGTGGAGCATACTTTGAAGCTTTACAAATTATCAAGTCTTAACCCTATTAGTTGCATTCTGTCTCCATAATCATCGCTTGATTTCATCAAATCTCTCTATTGCTGAGACACACAAAGAAATGCTTTCTCTAAAATTTACTCAGCTTTTATATTAGAGATTATTTCACTGTTTATTCACTTCTGAGGTGAACTCAAATTCATCCTCAGGATAGGCATAGTGGTTTCACTGATATTGGTAGTTTTTCTCATTCTGATACACACACCACCCTCAGACACTCTCAGTAGTGAGTTTCCTGCTAGGGGAATTAAAAAAAAACCAAAAAACACCCCAAACCAAAACCCAACAAAACAAAACAAACAAACAAAAAAAACCAGAGACAGAATATTAAACAAAAATAGTATTATTTCATGAATTCTGATGAGCTGGCTCCAGGATTTCCAGGAATAAAGCAGTGACCTTTCCAGGGCTCAACATTTTGTCTCTGCTAATAACCAGCAGCAGAGGAAAGCTTTAGTCCTCCATATGAAATGCTTCACATTATTGCTCTTATAGAAAGAATTTTTTTCAGACTGCAGTGCCATGGCTGCAGTCACAGGACCTGATTTAGGCATTTAGAGGCAAGAGGCATCAGTGACTGGCTGTCCTGTCTATGGATCTGGATTGCTCAGCTCCCCTGAGTGCAATTCAACATCCCGAAAACTCTTCCTTGTCCCCCATCCCTGGAAGTGTTCAAGACCACGTTGGATGTGGTTTTGAGCAGCCTGGTCTAGTGGAAGGTGTCCCAGGCCACGGTAGAGGGGTTGGAACTTGATGGTCTTTAAGGTCCTTTCCAGCCCAAACCATTCTATGATTTCCTGAGATGAGCTATAACTTCCCTTAATGGGCTCTGCCTCCTCATTGTAACACACTCTTGCTGTAGTTTGTCAGCCCCAATGTAATCCGAGGTACATCTCTGATCACACACTGTGGCAGTGAAATAACTGTACAAGGTCCTTCTCTGGCGATCTTACCCTTGGTCCTGGAAATCCTGGCTGTCCTGGAGGACCAGGAGGTCCAACTTGCCCAGTATCTCCTGGGGGTCCATGGGGACCCATCAGTCCCGGATGGCCTTTATGACCAGGTATCCCAGGATCACCTGGAGGGCCTGTTTCTCCTTGAGAACCTTTTTCTCCTTTGATGCCAGGCTCACCCTAAGTGAAAACAGTGACGTTACCACCACAAAATAAGAGGCAAAATTATGATTTCCAAACACAGCAAAACAGTAAGAGCTGAGCTGGCAAAGTTACTGAATACAACATCTGGTGCACTACAAATGATTCACAAATTATTACTGACAGAGAATGATTAAAGACAGATCTGGGAGAGTGGGTAGTACAGGCCATGTTTCACTCTTGAATGACCCCTACCCACAGCCCCTAACTCAAAATAGTTCTCTTTATTTCAACATAATGAAATAACTAATAATATTCTCCAACCTACCCTCTCTCCTTTGGAGCCAATTTCACCCTGTTTCCCTGGTGCACCCTGCAACAAAATAGAGGTAAACATAAAAGATCTATCCATAACAACAGTAAATAATAAAACACATACCTTTGCAATGATTCTTGCAAGCCAAGGAAAATTTATTACCCTGATGATCCCACAGTTCCCTGAGAGCTCTGCACTTGCTCTCAATTATCAACAATTCAAGAAAAAAAGAAGCATGACAAGCAGGTCAAGGAAGGTGATTCTCCTCTCTAGTGCACTCTGGTGAGACCCCACCTGGAGCAGTGTGTCCAGCTCTGGTGCCATCAACATAAGAAGGATGTGAACCTGTTGGAGCAAGTTCAAAAGATGCCATGAAGATGCTCCAAGGGCTCAAGCCCCTCTGCTGTGGAGACAGGCTGGGAGAGTTGGGGGTGCTCAGCCCGGAGAAAAGAGGGCTCCAGGGGGGCTTATAAGAAAGATGGGGACAAACCTTTTATCACGGACTGTAGTGGCAGGACAAGGAGTAACGCCTTCACAATGAAAGAGGGTAGGGTGTTAGGAAGAAATTCTTCACTATGAGGGTGCTGAGGCACTGGAACAGGTTGTCCAGAGAAGCTGCAGATGCCCCATCCCTGGAATTGTTCAAGGCCAGGTTGCATGGGGTTCTGAGCAACCTGGGTGAGTGGAAGGTGTCCCTGCCCATGGCAGGGGGGTTGGAACGAGATGATCTTTAAGGTCCCTTCCAACCCAAAGCATTGTTTGAAAAAAATCAGTTTGTTGAGGCCCAGGTATCATCCTCGATGTTTTTACCCAAGACATCAGACTTATTTTGAAACAACTGGGAATTTAACTTACCTCTTTTCCAGGAGGCCCTTTCTCTCCTGGTTCTCCCTAAGACACACAGAAAGTGAATTTAGCATCTCACTGGAAGGAATTGGAAGAAAGGCTCTATCTAATAACCTTAAGCCCTGCTTTCTGTTAAAAACACTTATCTTCTACATAGTATCAGGTTTGGATTGATTTATCCTTAACATTGGTCATTCCTGGGAAAACACATCCCACTATTCAGAAAACATTTTTTAATAATGTTGCATCCCATGTAAATGTAAATAACAGGAAGTAATTTCTAACAAACCAACTGATAGCAGTACAGATGTTTCACTAAAAGTGTGTTCCTGTTTTCAATATTTATTTTTCCTTTTTCTTACAACACTGCACAACACTTCATACACTTTATATGATCTGGTTTAACTTAAACAGCACCAGTATCATACACATAAGATTCTAAAGATATAAGTCAAGTAAATTTTGTAGGTAGAACTACCACCTTGTGTTATACCAGCTGAAATAACACATACAGAGCCAGTGATAAAGGAATTTCAATCCTGAAATCTTGCCTGTCTTTCAGAACTACATTAAATAATCTCAATTTGAGCAGTACCCTATTAGATTTTTTCTGGATATCTTTGAAATTATTTTCTCTGTATTTATGACATGATAATTGGACAACACATTTTGCATTTTAGCATTTCAGTGAAAAAAAATGTCAGTGCAGTCCAGATAAAGCAAAGCAAACATTAATCTAGTTATTACTGAAATTCTGCCCATTTTCCCATATCAGGAATGGAAAGAGTGATCTTTGTAGCCCATTTTCAACCAACATACGTGATCATGTCTACAATATGTGCATGCAGGTGGTATTTTCCCCATAACCTGGAAATGTAACATCTTAGGCAGTACTATCAGTTAAACACATATACATGAGTAATAGAACTAACCACACATGCCTGATCACGTTAGCTCCTAACCAGGCAGCACCAGACTCACTTGGGTATTCCTTAGGGTCACTTCAGTTTTAAACGGCCACCATGTTTTCTGCTTTAATTAAATTTTCGAGAGAAATATTTTTCTCCTATTTTATCATGAAAATCCCTTTCAAATTATAAGATTAAATAACATATTAAAAAGATAAAGACAGTAAAAAAGAAACATCCTTTAGAAGATTCAGCTCTGCTAGTCACATCTTTTAAATCTCAGTTTTGCCAGAACAGATCCAGAAACAAAAATATTTATCTAGCATTCACCTTTTCCATCATTCCAGGGGAATTTATCATGTTTTTCTGACCTTGTAAGAGCTAAAGATACTGGGTTTTGAGGTTGTAATATTTTCATGTGCATAGATATTATTTTAAATCACTTTGGGAGATATACAAATGCTTTAATTGCAATGTACTTCTGTTTCTGGCAACAAAGGAATTTTCCTCAGAACAGCACATATCAGAAATACTTGTTTTATTTTCACTTACAATTTCCCTATTTAGTTCATCTGGGGTTCATGCAGAGATAGTTTGAGAACTCACCCCATACCCATATTGAGAAGACTATTGAACCAGTCTGATTAATGCACACATTATCAGGTACTAGCTCCATAATTGAGATTATGGATGGTCATTCATATGAAAAATGGCATTGTTGCAGTTCAGTTTCCTTTGGAAGTGAAATTACATGGCTTCTGGATTTGTCAGATCTTCTGCTTATGTTTCTTTACCTAATTGAAGATGACCATGTCCTATCTTTATCAGTCTAATATTTAGAAGCAGGTAACAAGAGGATCTAATCCATTCCTGGACATACTTACAGGTGGTCCTCGAGGTCCTATGAAGCCAGGGAGTCCTGGGCTGCCTGTTTCTCCTTTATTTCCTTTGGGACCCTTAGGACAGAAATGAGAGACACTAGCAGCCTTTTCTCCAACATCTCTTTTCTAGAGCATGCATTTACAGAAACACTGGAACTGGGAAATTTCACTGTAGCAGCAGGACTCCTAAAACTGACAAGGAAAGGAAGAACAAAGTAATTTAGAAAAGTAGGTTGCAAATACCATGGTTGCATTATTAGTAATATATGTGGGATCCTTGGGAGAAGGTGAAAAGGAAGGGACAATTATGGCAGGGACAGGAGGTGTGTTCTCTAGTTGTTCTCATGTCACATGGTTTATAAGGGGGTGTTGACAGTGGAAATGCAGTGATGGTTATGACAAGGAAACAGTGCAGGTGGTCATATTGCTCAAATCCGAGTATACAACCAACAGACAGCTACAGAGCTGCTCTTCTGCCTTTATTTCCAGGTTCAATTTATAAAATGTCTGCCTTCCACTTATCTCTTGTGATATTCTGTCAAACTAACCCTTTTATGTACAGATCAGGGCAGTTTAAATGACAGTTCATGATACAACAACAGTTCATGAATGTTTCTGATATGGTTTTAAGTCTTATTTTAATCTTTTCTTTCACAGCTTTATTCCCTGCCTTCTAATTCAGAACATAGCCCTTTTTCTTCTTAAAGTACAACTTGTGTAGGGTGAATGCCAACAAGCCTGGCAGGCACGAAGCACATGAATTTTGTGTATGATTTCAGGGGCTGGGCTGTGTTGCTGTATGCAGGCTTAAGCACGAGCACAGTGAATTGGGATGGGCACTGTCAAACTGCAGATGTAGAAGGAAAAGGTTCCTGGCAAGCTTTACCTTGTGATTACAAGTCAGCAATAGCGAAGGTGGAAAAACCCCCGCACATTTATTGCCATAATAACCTTTCTCACATTTTTTTTTCCTAATAGAAATATAAAATATTGGCTTGTCACACCACATTGTGAAGGAACTTAGTGCACTTCAAAATAAATGGATTCATGTACAGCACGAGAAAATACTTCCCATAATAACCTTTATGAAAGGGAGAGGATTCATTTTAATGACAGAGAAGGATAGTGATGAGATGACTGTCTGTTCTGCTGACCAACACTGTCCCATTGTTTCCCCTTTCTCATCCATCTGACTTTATCCTTTTTCAATCTCCTCTGTTATTTTTGGACTCTAAATCCTCTGGAGCAGAGGCTGTTGTGTTGCTGTGTTTGTGCAGGAAGCTGCCTGGTGAGTCCCTGGGTCACTTGCTGACGGTCTAGGTAATGTGATAACACTATGATGATTAAAAAATAATCTCTATTTGGCATTCACAAGGCATCCCAAAGCCACGACGACCTCGTGAAGACCCAGAAAATAAAAAGCAGTGACAGGAATTGGGAACAGCGGTGGGTATAAGGCAAAGAAGAAAAGAAGTTTGAAAAGGCAACAATGAAGAACCGTGGGGTAAGAAGCAATGGCAGCAGTCCCAGGAATGTAAGAAGAACTTAAGGAGAAAAAAGCTGTGGCACTTATTTTTTGATGCCAAAAGGCTGTGAGACTGCACCATATCTGTCCCACCTGTACCCTGTGAGTTATCACCTACCATACAGAAGGCAATATTTGCTTCTCTTAGACATCCCTGCAGCAAAGCAATGACTGATCAGGGTGCAAGGCTGTGGCAAGGCTGGAGTGGCTTTATTACATTGCAGGGGCCACAAAGAATGAAGTTCTGGTGCAATTTTTCAGATTCCTCCTGTCCTGCCTTTGCTTCCCTCTGAATCCAGCAGTCAAGTAAGCTGTACTGTCTCCATGTGCAAAGAAAGAGAAGAGCCCTGCATTGCAATTGATGCTGCTGGACACAAAGGTGTATTTGCTGAATTCTCTACAGTTTTCAACAGCAGAAAAAAGTGAAAAAAAAAAAAAAGAAAACAAACAAAAAACCAGAAAAACAAACAACAAACTACTTGCTCCTCACTGTCCTCCTCACAGCTCTTCATTACCAAGCTGTTCTTCCCTGCAGGATGGCCTCAGGGGAGTTTCATTCTGCTTCATGATCTTGGTTTACTGTCCGCTGTCTGCTCTTTCCCCAGGTGCCTGGGGAGGACTTTTCTGCTGCTGCTATTCCTCGATGGCAGACTGCCAGCTCCCCAGGGCCCTTTCCCTCCTTTTGACAACTCTCTGCTGGCTGCACGCTCTCTGCTTGGCAAAATCAAATCTACTGGTGAAGATGGGGCATGCCAATCTTTTTTCCATACCAGGTAATCAATCATTTCCTTTTGCTGTGAACACTTAATTTTCACTAGGAAAAGTTACCATCTCAATTCCAGGAATGTAGCCAAACCCTCTTCAAAGTCATGGCCAGCCAGTGCTTTTCAGATCACCAGTGTTCAGACATGGAAACTTCAGGAATAGTAACCAGCTACACATAAGCCACTCCACCTATGCCTCCTCAGTCATCTCTCCTTGCTGCATGAATTTCTGTTTGTGGTACTTACTGGGAGACCTGCTGGGCCAGGTTCTCCTGTAGATCCAGGCAATCCATTCTTGCCCTGTGTCAAAAGGAAAAAGGTTAGTGATGTAATGTATACTACAATTAAAAATATCCACCTACATCAGCAGGGATTTTTTTAACATTATTCAACCTCCTCTCCTGACAGACTGTTGAGTATCTTATTTACAACTGACCCACACTTCTGCATCCCTGATTTCATACGTCTGACCCCAACTCAGGAAAAAAGTGAGACGTGAACCCAGATCCTCTAGTCTGAGGAGGACCAAACCAGCACTTCTTCTCCTCCTCCTTTCTTCCTCCCTTGTCCCTATCATACTTAGCATCCTCCTGGATGGATGGAGCTCTCTACTACGGCTGCTGCAAGTCACCAGTGTTCAGACAAGACTCTTTTTAATCATCTCAGGCTTCCCCTCTTCTGGAAAATGGAGAAACACTTCTTCTAAAGCCTTGAGGCATTTGATACTTACCTGACACCAGCCAACTCAGAATGAGCAAAAACATCCTTTAAAAGAACGTGTTCCTTAACAAAGTAGCTAAGCTGACTAAAGTTTGGTAAGATTAAGTTCTACACCTTCCTCTTCTCAACTCACCATGCAGGGGTGGTTTTCCCTGCATTGGAGTTGACCACAAAGACCAACCCTTGTACTGGCAATATTCAATATCACGACACACTCCTTGTTAGAGAAGAAATAAAGCAGAGGAAGCATAAGAGAAACTGGTACTTTGCCCTTCAACATAAAAACTCTCAAGCATCTCTTCCCACAAGAACAATATGGCCTGGAGTTATGATACATTTTATTTCTTCAAATATTTTTGTCATTGCTAGTGTTGTACAGGGGCATGACATATTAGTGAGTGATGCTAGAAGTACAGGAATAATGAGATACATTACAAGGTAAACACGGGAGCTCTCCATATGTTCCTGCACTCTAATCTAAACCCCAAACCTCCCAGCTCAAAGTGACCTGCCACTCCAGCTGCTGGCATTGCTGTCTGAATCAGTATTTTGTCCTGATTATGGAACATACTGCAGAATCTGTTTAACTAGCATGTCTTGCAAGAAGGGAAAGAACTTGCTCATTAAATCACATTAAAGATGTGCTGAGGTTCAGCAACAGAGACCTCCATTCAAATTTGATAAGAATTCATTTTAAAGACAGAATTTTAAACCCCGCAAAAATTAAAAAAAAAAAATAAAATTCTGAGCCATCCCAAATGGCACTTTTTGAAATGTCAACTAAATTGCTATTTCTCCACCAAAGTCATAATAAAGCTGTCAGGGGAGTAGGTCCCAGATGGACCCCACATATCTCAACCTTGGCACCCACAGTTAGTGTCCACCTTTGAAACCTGAGACCATGTGAGAAGTGAGCGAGATTTCCAGAGACAGGAGTGGAATATGAGCATTCCTGACACTATAGTCCTGACAGAATCTATTAAACTGTCCTTCCCACTGTGTCAGCAACCATCACTCTATTGCAATATTCTAACTCTTCACTAGTTTCTAGCAATATCATTCTTATTTGTCTTTTTCAAAGTAAGAAAAGTGTTTTAATTAAATGTCATCTAAATCTTCCTTAAAATTCTTCTTCCAAGATAGAGTTCTGGACTGCAGAACATCCCCACTACACACAATGAAGGGACACTCCATCCCTAGAACTGTTCAAGGCCAGGGTGGATGGGGCTCTGAGCAACCTGGTCCAGTGGAAGGTGTCCCTTCCCATAGCAGGGGTTGGAACTAGATAAGATTTGATGTCCCTTCAATCAAAACCACTCTATGAACCATAATGTGCCTTCAGAAAAGGCTTGTCAAAAGAGAAAACTCACTGGCTGCCCTCGGAGTCCTCGAGGGCCCTGTGGTCCTATGGGACCAGGATCACCCTGAAGGGAAAAAAAGTACTCTGATGAGTAAGAAAGATCTGACATGGAGTCAAGTGAACAAACATTTTAAAATGTTCCTATTAAATTACACTGTTCACATATTAGGGGAAACATTATTAAAGGAGTCTCACTGCCTCCTTTCAATTATTTATGAGGAAGACAAACCTTTTGAATTTTAAACATCTTAAACATTTTAAATGCATTTTAAACATTTTAATGCAGCCAGATTACAGGCAGAAACCATTTTTATCAGGTTATTACGAGATAATCTTAGAGATGTATTTCTCAGGGACAGAGACTCTGCAACAACTCTCAACAATTGACTATTCTGTTCTCTCTTCAGGGAGGCTTCAGAGCTGCTTCTGTCTTCTCCAAGAGGTTCCTTTAGGTCTGCCTTACATTTTGCTTTGTAGAGTACCATTTACAGCACAGCAGTTTCCAGTGATACAAGGGGGTGCAAATGAGAAGCCATTTCTCCAGGTCCCATGGCAGTGGCACATCAGCTGCTCGGTAAACTGCTCAGCAGCCTCTGCAGGATCCCACGTCAGCTGCGCTCTCCTAGGACTTTATGTGGCTGCACTTGACACTAACAATGCCAGAGGATCGGTTTGTACCATCTCTCTTTCTTCTGAGCAGCAGCAATTTATTCCACAGGTATTTCCTAGATTTCAGTGGAGTGGCACACTCAGTCAGGTACAGCTGTGTCAGAGGAAGTGTGACAGAACCCAGCCCAGTGGGACCTGCAGGATGAAGCTCTGCTCGGAGATGTGTGGCAGAAGGCAGGTCCATGACTGCACAGCACAGCCTGGGTTTCACACAATGCTGCTTTCTCTGATTTTCTAAAGATATAGCTGACATTTTAGTGTCAGCAGCTGAGCAGTGACAAAGGCTCTCTAATTCTTTGTTTCCCCCAATGACCTTGCACAAATCATTCCGTGCAGTAATTCACCCTTTATTGCAGTTTCTGCAGCTGTTTCAGGTCAGGGTCACTGTGAATTAAAATTTTCATTTGTCAGGGAGAAGAAGATTCATCTCTGCTCAAAATGGTAAACTTACATCCTTCCCTGGTGGCCCCTCACGACCAGCAGGACCTGTCACACCTGGCTCCCCCTGCAATTCAGCAAAAAAGGAAAGAGGGATCAGCTCAAGGTCAAATTCAGACCACTGTAAGCGGTATGGAGTTTCTGCAATATTGGACTGAGCTCAGTGAAAACTCTTTTAAAGCCAACAAGAGTCTCGTTCATCTTACGTGATATGCAGCTTATAAAAATAACTCAGAAGCACCTCCTGTAAGTGATGCACAAGGCAGTGCTCTGCTTTCCAGCAGATTATTTGCTACTGCTAGTGTAGTTACTGAAAACCACCAACACATTCATGATACAGAAGATATCATAATGAGGAAGAGATGAGGAACTCCAGCACTGGATTTTCCCGCTAAGCTTCTACAAGCAGAGAATTTTACTTTCCTGTAAAAAGGCAGAATTAGGTGGAAGAACATTAGTTTTTGTATTCTTTTAGGCTAAGAAGCTCAGAACAGAGTGGAAAACAACTTTTCATGCAGGACTTGAGATTTGGGGTTTATGATCCACAGGCCACTAAGTCAAAGGGACATTTCTATTCAGATATCTGTAAGTTTTGTACTTGAACTTATTTTGCACTTCTTCAGCATTTTTGGAGGAGAGCTAGTACTTGTCCAAGAAGTGCAGAAGGGTTCCTCACCTTGTCAGTCAGGATTTGTATGAGAATGATGAGTTGTGGAGGCATCCTCAAGGCTTCCTCATAAAGAAGTATCTCAAAGGGAGCATCAGAGAACTCAGCTCTACCAGCTACCTCACCTTACCCAGAATCAGAAGTTCAGCAGAGGGAATGACAACATCTGCTGCCATTTTATGCCATAGATGTGGCCCATGGGATCGTAGTTGAAAACAGTCATGTTAAACACTGTCATCATTTTTACCTATTGCCTCAGAAAAGACATATTCAATTTGTACCATCTTTATACAAGGGACTGTGTGCGGGCTACATGTTACTTACCCGGGGACCTGGCGGACCTATATCTCCTCTCTGTCCTTTGAAGCCCTATGCAAGAGAAGGAAATCAATAATTATCCATCACTCTGATGCATGAAACTCGAAGAAAGCTCTAGCTTGAATGTTTCCTCAGAAACCTTCACAGTTCTGCCTAAAGTTACTGCAGACTGGTCTGCATGGAGTATGTCCCAGGGAGTAATCAGAAGGGGCCACATCACAGGAAAAGCTTTCCATACCTCCTTAGGCTGTAAACCCAAGTCTCTTGTCTGTCTATCCTTAGTGTGATCAGCCAATAGATTATTTAACCCTAAATTTCCCTGTTCTTCCCCTTTCAGAGAACACATTACAGAGCACAAGGGCTACAGCTGGGACTATGCCTTCTGGTAGAGCAGCGCAACGAGGTTATATGCTTTAACTCCTAAATAAGGGATTTACTCTTCTCTATGTGTGAAGGATTTGGAAATGTCTGTGTTCTATTTTTGTTGCTTATTTATGTGTTCATTTAGTCACAGTACCATGACTGACTATATGTTTGCATCAGTAAAGAACCTCATTTGCCCAACAAATGCTTCCTGACTACAGTTCAGAGGAGGAAGGAGATGGAACCCTTCAGAGCAGCACCTACCGGTAAACCTCTGGCACCCTCCCGGCCTGGCAGCCCTGGTTCTCCAGGCTTTCCCTATGGGAAACAATAATGGTCATGTTAGAGAGAGTCTCAGGTCCATCTCTGCTGTTGTAAACTTCCCACTCTTCTCCCTTAGACATACTATCACTGAGAACTGTGATTGCCCAGGGTTCATCCAGCAATGTCTGAGCACACAAGGATAGCTGTGACAGACATTCCCAAACAAACACACCCCAACCTGCACTGTCACCTGCACTTTGATGTTTGGAGGCAGTTTACATATCTGAACTGGTGCACCTCTGCAGTTGTTTTAATGCCAGAGAGGTAATGCACAGAGCAGCAACACCACCTAATCAGAACATGCAAAATCAGAATCTGTGCAGAGAAACTGGGTGTTTTGGTGAAAACACAGTCTGCAGCTGCTGTGGCAAGTACTCCTCTACATACCAGTTGTCCTAATGATTGGGAACTTGGCTCTTCCCAGAGGCATTAAGGCCAGTTTCATGAGTCACAGGAAGAGGATGGAAATGCCTGATACTAGAAGCACTTTCTTCATATAACATATACAGTTGCAAGAAACAACATTCACTGCCGAATTTATTAACATTTCCTTTTAGTTGAAAACGTCATGGCTCAGCTTTTTTCCCTTAGCAAATACAAGTATATACTAAGTAGAGAAAGTCAAATATAAACCCTTTAATTCTAACCTCTAAAACAGACCTGTTTCACAGTAATCCAGAAAAGCTTCTTTAAAGACACCTCTTCTAAAGTTTTTATGCCTCATAAACTTCTGCCTAAAAGATGGATCACTAGGTTTAATGGTACAAGACAACCTTCTTTCTCCGCAGTGTTTACAGTAGTTGTAAAAGTGGAGTCACTAAGTTTTAGTGTATTTATAGCAGTTGTAAAAGTAAAAGAACCCAGTTTCTTTTCAAGATTGCTCATGTGTGATGCTTATAAATTTCTCAAGACAATATAGTCCTTCTGGTGTTCAAAACAGATGTGCAAACAGTCTCCTTGTTCCCCCTACAGAGTTCATAGATAGAAGGCTCCAAAAACAACTGGATGCTGGCTCTGATTGCCTGAGCAAAACAGTTTTAAATTACATTACCGGTTCCCCAAGAGATCCTGGTTTACCATCTTTGCCATCATTCCCAGCAATGCCCTGTAAATGAAATGCAAAACAGGGTATAAGGAATTGATAGGGAAGACTAGTGAGTTTTATGTTAGCGTGACAACTCTGCCCATCATGGCATGCTTATGTCTGCCTAAACCACCCTGCTTTTATAGCTCAGCCATTAACCTCTCCCTGTCACACCACTGTAACAGCATAAACTCTTTCCTTTTGCAATACAGCAAATCTAAGGGGTTTCTCCTTTCCAACAAGGTGAGCACTCCAACAATCTTAAGACAGGATTATAAAAGCAGCTGCTATAAATCATTATAATGCCATGATCTTCATTCAGATAGGCTACTTTACAATAGAAATAGCTCTGGCTCTATCTGTATGGAAGATTAAAACACTCCCAAAATGTTGTACTATTACATTTTCCAGAAGAGAAGAGTCTATGCCCAAGATGCACTTGAGTCAGTGCAAAGGAATAATTTTGACTGTGGATTCAAATAAAGTCAATATCCCAGTCTCTGAATTCTTATGCTCTTACACATAAGTTATTAGTTGATTTTTTTGCAATGTCTAAGAATATTTCTTCCAGTGAGGAGATAGACAAGGAACACATTTGATTCACATTCATAATTGACACTTTGCTTTAAGTGATCAAATACAGCATTGACACTGTACTGGACCAAGGACATTGCATCAGCATGACAGAGACCATCACAGATCATGCACAGCTTTCAAAGCACCTCAAAAGTGTCACTTATAAGTGACACTTATATGTGTATGAATAGTTCAATGTATTGATTAAGAAGGAGTTTAATTGTACTCACTGGAAGTCCAGGCAGCCCTGGTGGGCCCTGTGGACCTGGTGGACCATCTTTTCCCTGGAAGGAAAGAACGAACACTGTGGGTCAGAGAAGCTTCCCAGATGCTTCTGTCAGATGAATTATCACATATAGTTTGACAAGGGACAACTATGAGAAACTGGCCTTGTAGCCCATGTCACAGACTCTGTGAAGTTTTCTTGAATTCCTCCTAGTTTAAACTGGAGGATTCTCTTTTCACCTAAAAAATTCTGTATCAGCTACGAGCGCTTACAGGTTGAGAAAACACTGAAATCACTTGTAATTGTTTTCTGAAGGTAATTATATGTAATATTTTGTCCTTAATTTCCTGCATTAGGTGTCCAGCCAGAAACAGATCTATATTTTATAAGTATTAAATGAGTAGTCACAAAAGTGCCTTGCTGACTTTCCAAGAAATTCTCTTCCTCCACAGGACTGGACAATAGCATCCCAGGTCTTTCAGTGTCACAATCTTGATCATCCATTTGAAACAGAATTTCAGCCAAAGTGTCCATCCAGACTCTGGCCTCTCTGCTGAGAGTGCTCACTGATTTCATAACAACCATCAGAAGGACCATCACTGCTCACTTATGATGAAATTCTGTTTGTGAAATAGATCTGGAAAAGGCACTTTGCTCCCTAGGAAACCCTGATCTAGAAATTAATCACAGAATTACACAGTCTTAAACTGTTCCAGCTCAACAGCTTGCATTCCTCAGGAAAGGTTCATTTTTAACTTTTCAACCTCAAGTTAGCATCAGTCAGTTTACCTGTCTCTCCCAGGGTTTTCTGATGCATTACCGTAAAGTAGCATCAAAAAACTCTTCTAGTGAAACAGAAGTAGCAAAATTATTCATGGGCTTCTCAAAGGTTTTACCTGTACTGATATTTTTAGTAGTGCCAGGAAATGGTGTCAGGCACCTGAGCAGTCTGTGCTGTGTCCCTTCAACAGGTTGCTGGCTGTATTTTGGTAATCCCCACAAAGACTTTAGGTATTAACTAACCTAGGTCATAAAGCATCCTAACAGATTTAGTAATCCTATTCTACAAGCTAAGAGATGTTACTAGCACGGACAAACAGACAAGATGTACAAAAACCTCCATAGAGGTCTCATGGACTGGATTATGTTCTGGCTAATTTGGAGATTCATTTGGTGAGTAAAAAAAAAGGTCAAGAACAGAGTAATCTGTGGTTATTTGTGGAAGTCCTACTTGTAGATGTAGAGTTGATACAGGCTGAATATTTTGGGGAGCTTTCAAAGGACATTACAGGGGTTCCAGTTCAGCTTTACTTCACAGAGCTAAACATAGGTAAAGCCAGCAGTGAAGCACAGAGTTTAGAGCTTACTATGTCTCCTGGGTTTCCTATTGGTCCTATAGGTCCTGGTGCCCCATCTGATCCCTAAACAAAATAAAACAGAAACCATGTGAATGATTCATGCATCAACATGTTTGTCACCATACTTCCTACCACAGCTGGCAACTCTGAAGTTTTCTTCAGTCACTCAGTTCAGCATTCATTTTGTTTCTTTCATGACTGAAAAGCAATGCCAACCCCTGCACTCAATCAGCCTCCAACGCCAGAAAAAGTCAGATATTTGTGTTTCTGAAAATAGGAGACAAATAGGAAAAAGCCAATCTCGTGACAAAAATAACTCCTAAGAACAGAAATCATGAGAGAACAGAAATTATGAAGTACATTTTGTGGCAGGCAAACTCCTAAAGCCACGAGTCACTGAAGACAGAGGGAAAAGTCAGCAAAAGCTGAAGAGGAAAATTATCTCAGGGACATCACATTTTGCTCTGCTTTGACAGGCTGTTTTACTTTGCACATTTCCTTTGTAAGTCTGTTCAGAGGGTCTCACAGAACAATTTTAAGTGTTTTAATCCTACTGGAATAACCCTTTTGCTGAGGCAGTATCAGGTTAACACAGACACAGTAAATGAGTCTGTTATTAACTTCTAAAATAACGTTCAAATTGAGCACAAATGACCCACAAAGCAAGTCCACATGTTGTCCCAGTGGCAAAGCATCTAGCATCCTTTAGGCACTGCTTCCATTTGAATACAGAATTTTAATCTAATCCTATTTTCTGGTATGTCCTGCTAGTTAATCAGCACAATGTAAATTCAGACTGTGCTGGTTCCCAGTACAGATGAAGGTGGCACCCCCTGAGTATGGCAGAGCCAAACTGCACTGTAAACAGCAATATGAACAGTGATGACTGTGGGCAAAGAAAGGCAGTTTGGAAAGAAAAGTCCTTCACTCAGAAAAACTCAAAACACTTGAAGGGTATAAAGTGGAGATATCACCAGCAGAAGATCCAAGTTATTTCAACCTTGATTCTGCACTGTCACCTCTTTTTTACATACAAAGAAGCATAATTCTATTAATGGAGAGAGCAGAGCTAGGAATGAGAACTCTGATGGAGAGAGACATGTAAAAGGCCTTTTAATTCAAAAGTAACCCACAGGATATGAAAATTGGACAAAATCCAATCTCATAATGCTGTGTAAAATTAAGAACTGAAATGCTCTTGGATCTGCTGGTTCTAGATTAGCAACTCATTCCACCATGCAGGAAAACACCTATACACATACTAAATAGTCTCTGTGGAAGAGTTTTCATCATAATTGTGTTGTATAAAGAGAGCAACTGAAGCTTAGCATCAATTTACAGCGTGAGTTGAAGCAATCAGTGAAAAGTGGCCAATATATTAAACAGCAATTATCATGAGTAGGGAACTATATGGCACTCAGGGGACCATTAGGAACCCACTAAAAAACGCAAATTCAATGCACAGACAGATGGGAATGGCCCTTTCTTCCACATGGAGCTTGCAACAACCTTTATGAATAAGAAAAGTACAGAATTATCTTTGCAACAAAGGAACTCACAGGAGGACCAGGGTTTCCAGGAGCCCCTGAGAAGCCAGGCATTCCAGGGTGGCCCTGTAGAATGAAAAAAGAGACATTCTTTAGGGAATATTCACGCCTCTAGTTGCATAATAGGCAACCGGTAATTGAATATTGTGAGGTAGCACCAAAATGAGACAATACACTGAAAGAGTGGGTTATAAGGAAGTAAAAAAACATGGCTTTTTAAAGCAAAACCTTGGTTTTCAAGGTGCACACTTCAGAAATTACATAATTATATTTCAGGTGTACTTCTTCCAATGTGTATTTCAGGCTATGCTAATGGAAGATGAGAACGGATATTGTGGAACTGTACATACAGGAATTCAGGAAGGAAATCAAACCATCACACCTGTTTAAAATATCCTACAAATCTCATGAAGATGTGCTGATTTGCACCTTAAACTAGTGATTCAGCCCTTGGAAAAATTACCTATGAAAGTTTGCTCTAATTTAGACCAGTCTCCTCTTCCCTGTGACAACTCAGTCTCTCTTAAAAGGGGTCATCCTTACATTTATCTAAGACAAATAGAAACACTGGATTTTCCAACCCAAAGACACCGGACTTACTGAATTTCATCTAGGGATTATCTGAGGAAATTACTAGGGGATAGGTAATGTAGTGAATTGAATACATTCAATCCAGAGCCGAGGAAATAGATGATACAGGGAAGTTTTACTGGAAATGAGGATGGAAGTCTGTGGAGAATTGCTAATTTTACTCTTCAGCATAGCCCATTTGTGGTTTATCAGTGATGAAGAACTCCCATCTGACTGCTTTGTCTCTGAGAAGGGTATTCTTCCACAGACATCATAGGAGTTACTGATGAAGGAACAAGCACCGTGACAGCACTACTGGAAAGTGCACTCTGTTTTTACCTGTTCACCTTTTTCTCCTACATCCCCAGTCATACCACGGTCTCCTTTAGCACCCTGATAATAAAGAAAAAAAAAACAAAAACCATTAAAATCACTTCAGTTCAGTATTGTGACAGCTTTTTGACCTATTTCATAAAACACTTGGACATTTGAGCATAAAACTCATAAATTAGGACTAAGCCCTCCTTGCCTTTCTCTCAAGTTCTTAGACTATCACTACCAATTCTGGAGCCAGGAATATGTGTGAAGGATGGCCTTTGAGCAGACCAAGCATAGCTGGTTTTTAATGTTATAGTCTCATAGACATAAAAAGGAATTATGCATCCTTAAAAAGCAGGCAGGTTGTTAGGAACTTCACTAAATCACATCTTGATAAGCAATCATCTGGCCCAACAAAGGCTTCCACAGTATGAGGTGATAATCTCCCCTTCCTTCAGGGATATCAGCAATAAAAATGGCATTTCCAAGGTGCAGTCTGAAGATTCATATCCAGAAACTCTTCCTGTCTTTCTCTCTCTCTCTTTCTGTCCTAGTGACACAGAAGAGACAGTTAACTCCAATGTAGATGTCTGTATTATCAGTTCTTAAAGTAAAGCAAGATGAGTCTCATGCAGTAAAAAAAAAAAATGAGGTTATGGTTAACAAGGTATGAGCAATGCACAGAATAAAAATGAACTACTGGCTATGGAAATAATATCCTGATTTACCACATGAGAGCTAGGAGACAAGGAGGAGAGGGAGAGTTGCTATCTATTAATTAAAAGAAGTCTAATTCATACAGACAGAAGGCATGAAGCTGCTCATGAGCAAAGATCTGCAGTTCCACTACCTTGTTTCAGAATGGGACTTAACAGTTTGGATGGTGTTGGTAAGGACAATATACCACACAGTCATAACTACAGAGTAATTTGGGTCTTTCACTGCAAGGATTCTCCTAATATATTTAGAAAAGCATTACAGAGACTGCCTTTATGTCTGCATCTTCCTGGAGGTCTTACAATATTTTCTTTTAGCATTTGCAAACTCTTTTTACCGAATTTAAGTTAGACTCTTTAGGAATTGCTTGATTTTTTTAATGCACATGTACAGTTTGAAATTTGTCCTCTTATTTCACCTAAACATTCAATTTTGATGCCTAAATCTCTGCTTTCTCATAACATAGAAGAAAGCAGCAGATGTGGTAAGTCTCAGATTGCTTGCCATTTTTTCTAGTTATTGGCCTTATGGGTTATTAATTCTCTTGCAAATTTTATACTGGAACATAATTTCATTTTGATCAAATCTATGTTTACTTTTGAGACTCTACTGCTCTCCCCAGCACCCTTTTAACTGCAAGATATAAAATTAATTCATGAATCTCTATTAGCCTGTCCTACACTCTAGTAAGAGCAAATACAAAGATGTTAAAATAGAAGGAGTTTTTTTAGACAGTAGGTCAGTATAGCAGGAATGTGTGGAGGAAACTGTGGTCCATCATGAAATCACCTTCTCTCTCCCTCCACTAATTTGTTTTGATTTATTTCACATTAGGCAGTTGTAAAGGTTTCAGTTGTGATCAGGTTCTGGCATTGTGAGCTGACTGATGACAGACCTCTTCATGGGAAATGCCTGAAATGTGGCACTATTGGAATACTTCAGACAATGGAAATTTTGTATTTCCCTGTGTCCCTAGACCAAAAGGCAGAAGAATATAACTGAACAAGGAGTTATTTCTATAACTTGTTTCAGGAAATATTCAGAGTCTTTGGGTAAAACCACCATGGCAGATGGTGCACATGGAGCCCAGCAGCCCATTGCAGCAGGTTCAGTTTAAGTGCTTCCAGCATATAAGACTCAAAGAGGAGAGGAACAGTCATGGTGGCTACTGCCGAGGCTTTAACTCCTTCCTCACCTGGTTTGGGTTGAAACTTACTTCCAAGTTCTTATCTGTCATCTGAACAGCAATGTAAAGAAATTCAACATCAATTATCAAGACCTTTGCATGTGCATGTCTGTGTGTGAAAAAAGGGATGGTAGAAGACACTACTGAAGTCCATATGGGGAGCTGTGCAGTTCTGCCCACACGACAGGCCACTCCTGCCTCCTTATACAGAGATGGATCCCACCAAGGTCCTGCTTCAACCATTATACTCACAGTATCACAGAATGGTCTGGATTGGAAGGGACCTTAAAGACCATCTAGTTCCAACCTTCCTGCCAAGGGCAGGGACATCTTTTGCTAAGCCAGGTTGTTCAGAGTTCCATCCAGATTGGTTTTGAACAATTCCAGGGATGGGGCACCCACAACTCCTCTGGGCAAGCTGTTCCCAGGCTAATTAGTGTGACTAACTAGTCACAAATAAGTTTGCATTAGACAACTGAATAAAACCAACCAACCTTTGGGCCATCAAGCCCAGGTGGACCTGCAGGACCTCTGGGACCAGCAATCCCCTGCAATGCAGAAGAGGTAGAGGTAAAGACTAAAGAAACCATTTTATAAGAAACTATCAACCATATTATACAAAAAGCAAGGTTACACCAGATCCAAGGCATCTCTTACCCCAGCTCTCTTACCATTTTCCCATCCTGGCCATCTCTACCTGGTGGTCCTCGGAGACCTTTATCCCCTTTGAAACCTGGGATGCCTGGCAGTCCTGGTGGGCCAGGAGGGCATTCACTGCACACATCCTAGGAGACAACACGGAGAAGCACAACAGCAATAGACTGCAGGCACTTAACAGACCCTACAGACACCCACTATGAACACAGAACTGTGGTGCTTCTATAATACACAAACTTTTGAGGTTTTACCTCACTGGGTAGGATTGGAATGAATTTGCCTTACAGAACCGTAATGAGGGCAGTGTTGAGTAGAGTGAGGGTCAGCAGCTGAGCTCCCACATAATCCCATGAAGAGTTTCCTTTCAGTTCTAGATCCTAACAGATCATCTGGAATCAAGAAACCAAGAAAGAGCCTCTTCCCGATAGAGACGTCAGACTCGCAAAGTAAGGCTACCAAGAACAACATTGTTTTGAAACTACAAAACTACTAGAAAACTGTGTCTGCACCAGTTTGAAAGAGCTGGGTCACTGCTCAGAGGGCAGATTTCTGAGGAGAAAGAGGTGCAGCACAGTATCAGTTTCTGCAGGGGAAACTATTCAGCAGCTGGCATGGCAAAGGAGAACCCATCTGATTGAGTCTGTGAAGACCAAGTGAATGTCACAGTGTCCTGGCCAAGTTTTATCATAAAGAATCATTACCTCCCTCCTTCCAAAACTCTTTGAACCATTATCTCAATAGTCTTTACACTTCAACTGTCTTCAGGAAATTAAAAACAATGTGTATGAAATTTCCATTTCAAAGGCAGATTCCCTTCAGCAAAAGGGGAGGGATTCCTGGCTGTAATTGGCAGAGTAGCATAACAGACAGATCATCAGGCTGATAGGCAGGAGACCTTGCTGCAATTCCCATCTCTGTCAATGATCCATTGCAAAATTGTGGGGCAAATTGTCTTTTTGAGTCCCTGTTCCTACATGAACCTTTATCTACTTACAGTGTCAGTGCTTGAGAAACACCCAGAACAGCAGAGCCTTAATTTCATCTGGGATTTCAAGGTGCTGTTTTATATAGATCTGTACCAAGCATGGAGTGAAAAAATGCCAAGCAGAAAGAATACACCATAACATAAGCAAATGAAGAAAGTGACAGAACACCTAAACGAAATCCTGTATCCAAGAATAAGTCTCTTGCTCTTGTCCAGATTAGAATTCCAAAAAAATATCTGACAGTGAAACCTCCAGAACCATACTGTGCTCCACAAAAGAAAGACAGCTCTTCAAAGAAGTCATTTCACAGTAGCAATCTTAAAAGGGTCCTTTTGTTAATATGGTTGGTAAAAGAAGGTAGTTTTATAGTTTGTTTTAATCAATAAGAAAGGATTTCTTGCCATGTTTCAAGACATCTTTAAAAACTCCCAACTCAGCCCATTGAAATCTGTAAAGATTTTGCAGTCAACACCTATCAAAGACTGATGTGTTTCCCAGAGAACTCACTACATGGAGAGTAAAAGAAGACAGATCATCACTTTTGAAACACAGGTGCTTCTGGGGTTTAATTACCTGCATTCTTTTCAATGCACAATGCAAACTAACTTTGCACCCACAGTTCAAAATTACTCCAGTCACCGTTGAAGGTATATGTGAAAAAATAGGACATTTTATTAAAATGGTTTCCATTTTCTGGTTTAGATAATACAATTTCATAATGTTTATTTCTCCTCGGGAATGCATGCCTCAGAAAGAGTCTCAAAGCTTTTACAGAGATCTTTGTAGGTCGTTTCACTGCTGGGGATGGCATTTTGTCTCTAGTGTGAGCTTTAAAGTCCCAATACCAGTGCAAGTAGAAGCTTTACGAGTTTCAAGCTTTGGCAGAGTGTTTAAAGACACCTTTTGCGCTTGTAACTCAGACACTCTCCCACCCCAGAGTGATAGTCAGGTCTGAATCAAACACAGAGACAAACTTTCACCCTCATCAAAGGCTGATTACCTTTATGAGGAGATTTATGTCCTCTGGAGAGAGCAGGGGTGGGGAACCCTGTGGGATGAGAAATTCATTATCACAGGCAATTTTAAAAGGCAACAAGACATTAGATTTTTTTTATTTTTTTTTTCCTGAACAAGCTCACTGGTCTCCCTTTCCTTGCCTAGGACTTACTTCAAACATGCACTTCATCACATGTGAGTCTGAGAAGTGCTCTTTCTGAGAGCACTGTATGGTCATGCTAAGACAGTGCCTTTAAATTTTTGGCTTTTTACATGCAGAATATCCAGCCATTTTCATACCATTCCAAAGCCATCACAGATATTTTTATCATAACCCCTTAGTGGGTCTTAGTGTTTTTCCCTTTGCTCTACTGGGAAAAGCAGCAGTGGAAAAGCACTGTAGTGCTCTCTTGAGTTGAGGTGTACAGGTGGAAACTGAGTTAAAAGGCAGATGTAACACAAAAGTGAAGTTACATACAGGTTTTCCAGGAGGTCCTCTTTCTCCCGGATTTCCAGGTAGACCCTACAGATCAAGAGAAAGAAAAAAATTGTGAAATTATCATATAATAACACCCTGGTGGCTTCTACACTCTGCTGACTGCTCTAGACTAGCAAACATTTTGCTTTCTGCCACTGAGCAGCACTGCTCCTTGCATGTGACAGTGAACTCCAAATACCTGCAACTCTAATGTCCTCTGAACCCCTCATTTACCTAACGTGTGACCTTGCTAAATCCATCTGAGTCACACAGAGACTGAAATTGCTTCAGCTTGTCTTCTGGTCACAAGAAACACTGTGAACTGCAACAGTGTGAAGGATGAAGCTTTAAATCTCTGAAGGCACATGTAACATGCAAAATTGAGACCTTGCAAACAGGTCCCTTGCACCTCAAACAGCAGTGAGCTTTTCTGTTTGTTTGAGGAGCTGCAGTGGTATCAGTTTTCCTCAGTATGGTAATATGAAAGCATAGAAATTTTCAGCATCCTTAGAATTTTAAGCTCAGAAAGTCATTGTTTGGGAAAGGGATAATCCCCACCCCTCAGTGGGCTTCTCTTAACTGTCATTAGCATGTCATTAGTTTGTTAAAAATAAAACAAAACTTGGTGAGTTTCCCTCAAACAATTCTCTGCAAAATTCCTGTATCCACCTGGTCCATCACCCTGTGTCATCACTCATGCATGTGCAGGTTCTGTCCATATTGAGAACCTTAAAGAGCATATAAAATAGCTTCTGTCTATCTTAACCACATGCAAAAGCTGTCCTACCTGGCCATTTTTGCTTCTAAAGGAGCAGTTTCTACTGTGTTCAGTTTTGTTGATTCTGCAGCAGGTCCCACCTGGAGTGCTCTCTGGAATGGTTCCAGATTTTTCACCCAGGATGTTCACAGGATCATAGATTTGCATTGGAAGAGACCTTAAATAACATCTAGATCCAACCCCCTGCCATCAGCAGGGGCGCCTTCCACTACACCAGGTTGCTCAAAGCCCTGTCCAGCCTGGTTTTGAATACTGACAGGGATGGGGTATCCACAGCTGGCAGTCAATTCCAGTGTCTCACCAAACTCATGGTAAAAAACCTCTTCCTAATAGCTAATTTAAAGCTACTCTCTTTCAGTTTGAAATAATTCTCCCTTTTCCTGTTACTTTTCCTGCCCTTGTCAAAATTCAGTCTCCATCTTTCTTGTAGGCTCCTTTCAGGTGCTGAAAGGCCACAATTAGGTCACCCTGAAGCCTTTTCTTTTTCAGGCTGAATGATCCAAATTCTCGCAGCCTTTCCTTGTAAGGAAAGGTCCTCCAGCCCTCTAATCATCTTGGTGGCTTCCTCTGGACTCACTCCAACAGCTCTATGTCCTTCCTGAACTGGGGACCCCCAGGCTGAAGGCAGCTCTGCAGGTGGGGTCTCAGCAGAGCAGAGCAGAGGGGCAGAATCACCTCCCTCAACCTGCTGCCCACACTGCTCTGGATGCAGCCCAGGACTCAACTGGCTTTCTGGTCTGAATCAAAATCTGGATGTTGATCGACACTGAAGATACAAGTAGTGGCTCTCGATCAGTCTTGGCTCATCAGGGGCTACCTAGGCAACTAACAGACTACCCAAAATTTTCACCTGGAAAGCTCCATTAAAAATCGATTAAATGCTTTGCCAGGAAGGGGACAAGGTGCTCTGTCAGTCACCTTGTCTTTGGTTAGTCTATCGCCTCCAATCAGTTTGTTGTATTTTTTATGAAGACATCCAGATGGAGAGCTTCTTGGCCACCTGGGGATTAATGACTGAAGTGCACTGTGTCTGCCACATAACTATAGGGAAAACTTGAATTTAATCCTCATGTATCAGTACTTAAATCCTGTATGTTTTGCTAGAGGAGGTCTAAAATGGGAAAATATATTGATTTTCTTCTTCTATATCCACATTAAACATTTCTGGGTGAGCAACAACTCCTCAGTTACTTTGACTTAAGTGATGAATATTAAACAGAAAGTGAAGGGGACTTGAAGTGGAACTGTGGTAGTACAGAAGTCCATGGACGAATGCTTGTTTGCCAGGAACTAAAGCTTCTAAAGGGGAGGACAAAGAGAAGATAAGGTCTGAAGGAGATGGTTAGCTCACAGTTTCCCATAAATCTTCTGGGGAATTGAGTAAATATAATGAAACATTATAGCCATTTATATTTTTGCCTCTTCCACAGGGCATCAAAGTGAATCTAGAGGACTGTGGGATGTTCCCAAAGTTCCCTGTCTTTCACAGATGCTAATTGTCAGGTCGTGCTTTTGGAATCCTCTCCACTGTGGTTCTCAGCCTCTTCTGCAAGTGGGAAGAGGGCTGACTAAATAACAATCACACAGATCTTACATTGCCAGACCTACTTTGCTCAGGAAGACTCACACAGCACTTGCTTTAGAAAATGTGATGCAAAGCAAAGACTTGAACCATGAGAACAATCCTGGATCAGAAGGAAACACAGAAAAGACAGTTCAGCAATGTCTTTTATGCTGACTAGTAGCACAGCTATAAATAAACTTTCTGCCATAGGGCTCACTGACAGCTTTTTGCTTTTGGATCTGAAACATAAACATGGCACTAGTGGTGTAATTTGAGTATTTAAAGAAGATTTTTTAAAAGAATACAGGAAAAGACTTCTTAGTTATGGAAAAGACACATAAGAAAAGGGTGAATAAAATTGAAATCCTTGGAAAGATTTAAGCACAGCTTTGATATCTACATGGTACCAGACTGCGTTGTGTATAAAAGGGTTGGACCTATTTTCTTGCACATTGTAGGATGCAGAGCTGATGATGTCTTTAATGGGTGCAAATGAGATAGGAAAAGAGATTAAGCACCATGACTGACAAACCTGAAAGCCATTGAATCCCCAGGAAAAGTCAAAGAATTGAAAGTTACAAGACTGCAAACAGAGAGTGCCCTTTGAAAAACGCCTCTCTGAGCCAAAAAGAACAAACCAGATGTAGGATGATGGCACTTCAGCATGGTACATTATCAGAGAACACACAAATGGAAGCAGAGTTCAAAGTAAGGGAAAGATTATTAGTCTATAGAAGCCTGGAGTTAGAAAAGGCTGATAAAAAGGGTCAAGCTGCAAGCATAGAATCAGAATATGTGGAGCTGGAAGGGACCCACACAGATCATTGAGTCCAGGTCCTGGTCCTGCACAGGACAGTCCCAAGAATCACACCAATCTGTGTCTGAGAGCATTGTCCAAACACTTCTTGAGCTCTGTCGGGCTGTGACCACTGCCCTGAGGAGCCTGTTCCAGTGTCTGGCCATCATCTGGGTGAAGAACCTTTTCCTAATATCCAACCTAAACCTCCCCTGACACAATTTCAGATTGCTCAGAGCGGAATGAATGTGCAAGAATGATGATGTGGAGGGTATAACTAACAGGGGTGGAAACTAGAAGAGAGAAAGTCAGAAGAGTGAAAAAAACCCCAAACAAACAACAAAACAAAACCAAAACCACAAAGTCTGACCAAAAAACTGCATGACACTGAACATGAAAATAACAACTAGTGTTGAAAAACTTGTGAGTTTGAATACTTTCATGAACTTGCAGCCAACAGTGTCTGGCACAAAGTAAAATATCCAATGAGTGGTGCAGCAGACCAATATAGGGAAAAGATGCCAGCACTGAGGAAGTGTGATGCACAGGATCCAGAATGCCAGTCTGCAAAATCTGACACACAAGAATGATCTAGCTGGGGACTGATGGAAACTGTGATGATGTTCTGCTGAAAAATGAAGCTCAGGTAAGTGGTGCATATGAAAACACACATCTTAAATAAAGCCTATAAGGAAACATAAAAGTGTATAAGGAAAGTGTAAGTCACACAGGTTTGTGGTGGGATAATTCTATTACAAGACTGAAAATTAAACTTGAAATGCAATAGCTTAAATAGGTTGCAAGTCATAGCAATAAGGAGACAATAGGAGGTTTAATAAGTGCACTCTGGTTTGGGGTGTAAGTACCCTAAAACAAACACAGAGGCTTCTTGGAACTGACCCTCTAACTGCATGGGAAAATCAACCCCAGAAAAGAAAACTGCTTTTCAAATCCAGTGGCAGTAATATATGCATACACAAAGGTTCTGTAATTATGAAAGTAAACGCAGGGGAAGATTAACTTCCCAGTAATGCTGGAACTTAGTTACCATGAATAATTAACCTAATTAAAAAGTTATTAAGTCAATGTTTATGCTAATTAAAATTATCATAATCAAAACACAGAAAGAGCCTATTAAACGGGTGCCCTCACTGCTAATAGTAGGATAAGAGAATGTCTCATTCAGATTGTTTCCTAATCTAAGTGCGCTAAGTAGGTGTGTTGAACAGAAACATTTTATCTCCAGCAGACAGTCATAGGATGATTCCCAAAACACGCAGTGTAAGGGTGTTTGGCCAGAGAGTGCCTGTTCCTTTGGGGGTATCTGATCAAAGACATTTTGCAATGTGACAAGGGAAAATAAAGAAAAAGCCATAAATTAGAATGTCAAGGACACAAACCTGACCAACAAATAAGGATGGCAGTGATGGAAACCAAACCTGTACATTCACACTAATTGATGAACGCATGTGAAAGTGTGAGGAGATTTATTCCAGCAAGATTATCTGATACAGGACCTTGTCAATTGCAAAATTAAGGGAAAAGGAGAAAATCAGAAACTAAATATGTCAAGACATGGACCTAACAAGAAACCAGTCTTGTCACTCACACTAATCAAAATAGCACAGGCTTTCAAAAAAGCACAGGCTGCACTTCCTGGGACACTAATCTGGATTTTTCAAGTTACAAGACTATAAACCAGGGGACCATCAGCTGAGAGGGGTGCAGGAATTGATAGAGCTTGGAAGATGCATGAGGGGCTGTGCAGGGGAATGGACAGCACAGTGTAACAGACAGATAGACAGAAAAGGGTGTACGAGGGCCTGGTCATGCATGAAACAGGGCTGGTTGGTGTATTTGTTTGGCTGAGCCCTGCACCACATCACCATGGTTTGTCCTGTCATATCGTCTTATAAACCTTTTCACAGAATCATAGAATGGTTTGGGTTAGAAAGGACCTTAAGAGCATCCAGTTCCAACTCTCCTCCCATGGCCAGGGATACTTTCCATTAGATCAGGTTGCTCAGAACTCCATCCAACCTGGCCTTGAACACTTCCAGTGATGGGGGATTGACAACTTTTCTGAACATCCTGCACCAGTGCCTCACTTTAAGGAGAGGGAAGAATTTCTTACTAATATCTAATTTAAACCTATCTATCAGTCAGGAGAGACCTAGTCTGCAGCAGCTGGAGGAGAAAGCCATACATATAACATAATTTAATATGTAGAAATATTTTTTTATAATTCTCAGACTAGGAGTTTGGCCAATTCCTCTGAGAGAAGGTACTTAAGGCTACACTATTTTAATACTCAATACAGGAATACCGCAGATTAAAATGTGATTTGGATGTTTTTTGCCAAAAGCAAGAGCAAGTAATTTTTTTAAGTGACTGAGGGCATTAAAGCAGGAAAAATACGCAATAGCTCTGTTATGGAACAAATTAGTTGCATTATTTGGAAAAACAAAGACCTTTAAAAAAGTTATTTAAAAAATGGAAATTTAAAGACAAGAAAATAATGTACATGGGAGAAGACAATTTGTCCCAGCTTTGTCCCAGAAGAAGAGAATTTGTAGGGATTTATGGACATAATGAACTCTAGAGGACAAATGAATACCAACCCTTTTGCTGAGAGAAACAGAACAAGGCCAAACCAGTACAACTGTACAGCAAACCCAGACAAGCATTTTCAAAACCTAAATTTTAATAAAATGAGGCACTGTCCTGAGAACTCTCTACATGTGATTGTCAACATATTTCAAAAGGTGACCCTGGGTAGTGCTCTCACAAAAAAAAAGAAATGGCACATGCTTTTAGGGCACTAGAAAAAAGTTAGAATGTATTCATGAAATAAAAAACCAATTTATTCACCTATGGGAAAAAATTCTGGCCAAAGCTATTGCAAAAGAAGTACAGACTCTTCTACCTCCCCCAATACAATTGTAAATCTGATTCGCAGTATCAGGGAATACAGCTTATAGCAGACACTTCCACAAGCATCTGATGAGTTTGCCACTGGAAAAAATAATGAAGAGAATAATTTTGCATGTAAAGGTGATTTGAAAGACTTTTTTCAGTCTCAGAAAAAAAAATGGAATACATTTGCAAAGACCACAGCAAATTACAAGACACTGAGGAAGGTCATTAAGGCAATTGACACTGAATGGCTTGGGAGTTGCACGGCAAATTCATATTAGCAATTCAAATTGGAGCTTTCCTAACCAATGACATACTGTTTGAACATAGAAGAGTACAAAAAGGGGCATGCTTCAGAATACACAGGAACACTGCATTGATAGCCAAGAGTGCAGAAACAGAACAAAAAGTTCTCTGTACTAGTCAAATGAAAATGGAGGTCAAGAAACTGTGAATGCATGATTGTGTCAAAATAGGTTATTCCTGCTGTAACACCAAGAAACGTTGGATTGTGGGCTGTAGTTCCATTTACACTTCCTGAAACTCAGGTAGAATGGCTTAACAGGTGATCAGTCAGAGAGTTCCTAAAAGACACTGAGTGCAATTAAAACAGTGAGTGTAATAATGTGTTTCACAAGTACCATGAGGAATGGTTCTCTTTGGGTTAATACCCTGCAGGGAAAAGAAAAGATGTAAAGATTGTAGTGCTGCCTGTCTAAGAGTTGACCAGTCAACAGTGATCTGAGAAGAGCCAGAGACTCCGAAAAGCTGTCTCTGGCACTTTCCTCATACAATGCAGTTGTAATAAACCCATGTATTGTATCTCCCGTTTAAAACCTCTTGATTAAACATCTCAGACATCTGAGGCAAGGTGAGAAGATCTAGGGACAGTCAGCAGAACGCAATGAATTCCACATCTGTAGCTGTTCAGGGACACAAGGTAAGGGGTGTGAAGGACCATTTCTGCAATTGTGGGCTGCGGAAGACTGCCCTGGCACTATAATTTGTCTTGTGATGAAGTACAGAATCTTAGAATGGTTTGGGTTGGAAGGGACATTAAAGATCATTTAGTTCGAAACCCCTGCCATGGGCAGGGGCACTTTCCACTAGACCAGATTGCTCATAGACCCATACAAACTGGCTTTGAACACTTCCACGGATGGGGCATCCACAACCTCTCTGGACAAGTAGGTGCGAAGAAAACAGTACACCTTTTAGGCCACCTGGTGTGTGTCAACAAAGCCACAGTAGGGTTGAAAATTGCTTGTTGTGGAGTTAATGAAAACTGATACCCATTTCAGACATGACAGCATCATGAAACAGGACTGAGAAGACGAGTTACAGGTCACTGCCCCCTCCCCACAGGGTTACCTCAACAGGCACAAAACCTAAGATCAAGCCTTTCAAAATCTTCAGAGTCTCCTTCAGTGGACTGATTTCCACAGCACAGAGAAAAAGAATGCTCATCTTTCTGATTTAGCACTGCAACAGAACCAGGCAGCAAGAAGGGCCAGTTTCCCAGCAGGGACTCTGTCACATTTGCCTCTATTCCTTAGCTCCATGACTCATCCACTGAGGCAGCAGGAGAGAGGACAATGCACCAAGAGGTTAAAATGTCATTGAACATGCACAATAGCAGCAGCAAAATGAACTCATAAAGAACTTTCTTAACAGCTGTGGCCCTGTTTTCACAGAAATACTACAGGGTACTTATCTCAGAGGCTTCTAAGAAGTTCCTAGACAGCTTAAGAACCATCCTTTTCCAGTGTGGAATCATTCCCCACTGTATGCTGCCAAGTCCATTCTGCGGTGTCATTTTAAAATGGTTCAGCGGTGAAGTCCACCACTATCCTTGAGGCAATCCTTACCCTAACTGCTTTCCCCTTTGACATCCTAACTTGTAAGTGCTCCAATTCTGTGAATCATCTCCCTTAGACCATCCTAGTAACACTCAGAGACTATAACCACCATATTTTACAGATACTAGATTCAAGCATCAACAAATTTATTGAGCACTTACACTTTTATTTTACTTACATCCTGGCCAGGAGGCCCCTGTGGTCCAGGGATACCAGGTACTCCACGAGGACCCTGGTAGGGAGAGAACAGACAAACCCAATAATGTAAGTAGTATTTATGAGGGGTTTCATAGCTGAAGAAAATAAATCCTCAATCTAGTAATTACTAGGGGGAAATTAAGTGCAGTTAAAAAACTATGAGAGAGTTTAAGGAAAAGTACAATTAAATCTCACAGTGCACTATCCTAGTATCAATCATTTCTGTGCCTCAAGGGATTTCATGACTAAAGTCAAGCTTCACATACATTGATTGGAAAGGTAATAATGAATCTCTATAGGAGGGGTTTTTTTGAACAGGAGAAAATATGACTGAACACAGGATGGTAGAGGACAAAAGAAGGTCCACCCCCTCAGTGCCAAACTATCACACTGTGTAGGACTGGCTGTTGTGCTGGAAATTTATGCTAATGTCTATGAGAACATGGAGCAGTTATTTGTTTCACATCAATGGATTGCATCCTTGTAAAACTGAATGCTGAGGAACTAAATGTGTTTGATGAATATGGAAATCAGTAAAAAATTCAGTAAGAAAAATGCTTTAAAATGGTTTATTTAAAACCTTTTGGGCCGTGGCTATAAGGCATAGCAGTGTGCCCTGAATTATGTGCCTTTGAAGGAAGGGTGAAACAAGTTACTTATTCTTTCTTTTGTAGGACTATGGACACATAAGGAAAAGTTGTCCCCAGTCCAAGACTCTCAATCAACTCCTTCTCACAACTCAGTGTAACAGACAAGTACCTGGTAATGCACAAGAGAAATTCCCTTTGGAGGGTCAGCCACCCTGTGACCAATCCTCTGGCAAAACCAAACTAATTACATGTGCCTTCATGAAATCATTGGTAGAAAGACAATTAAGGTTGCCCCTTCCCCCATAAAATTTGGGTATAGCTAGAAAGACATACTGTACCAGTGATCCTTTGTCTCCTGGGGGTCCTGCAGGGCCCTGCAAACAGAAAAGACAGAGCAATCAAAACACTTGAAATGAACATCCCCCTTTGGCTGATCAGGGAGGGTTTGGAAGCATGAAGAGATTATTCTCTGCATTGGTCTGCACACATGAGTGAGTGTGTGTGTGTGTGTGTGTGTGTGTGTGTGTGTCTGTGTGTGTGTGTGCGTGCACTGAATATACCCTTTGACAACCTGTGCTCAGCCTCGCTCCTGGCTGGATCTGGGGACACAGAACCTCACAGGAACACAGTATCTGTTGGGCTGGGACATCCCACAGGACCTCTGAGCTATTTAACTTAGGCCAAAGCAAGCAGCCTAGTGGGCTTTGTGCATGATATTTGTTTGAGGATGTAACTTTAAAAAGTGCAGCTGAGTATAATAGGGCACTGGAACGTACCTACCTCTGTAGGAACACCACAGAAGTGGTGCAGTACCCATATCCAGCATGAATGGATCAATGTGGTATTCCAAACACACACAAAACAAGGCTTGGCCTCACGTCCTTGGGGCTGTGTTCAAATAAATTGGCTCACACTATAACTCCTCTCCCTTTTCTTTCTATTTCTGGTACAGTAACTCACTGATCCTCATACAGTCCTCCATACAAGACACCTTAATGCTGTGCTCAAGCAATGGCTAAATGCATAATTCTGAACCCATGGTAATATCAACAAGGCAAAGCAGGGCAAGATGAAAAGCTTTCTACTTATTCAGTGTATGCATCCAACTTCAGCATAAACATGTGAATTCATCCCAATTCTCCAAGCAGTCCCCTTTTCTACTGGGAAGAACACACTCTGTTAATGCTCAAGTTCATGGCTCAGTGTTAAGTAAACTGTAACTCAAT
This sequence comes from Hafferia zeledoni, assembly GCA_035583235.1. Classification (NCBI taxonomy): domain Eukaryota; kingdom Metazoa; phylum Chordata; class Aves; order Passeriformes; family Thamnophilidae; genus Hafferia; species Hafferia zeledoni. The sequence continues at coordinate 146,617,108 of JAWWEV010000083.1, forward strand.
TCTTTAGCAGATAAGGTAAAAAAAAATATTCTCATCTATATATACTTTTTGTGCAAGGAGCAAAGCCTGAGAGAGGTTAAGGGCACAGGAGGAAACAGGGTGAGGAATTCAATTAAAAGGCGCTCAGCTCTGAAGCTGAAGCATTATAAACACAATTTTGTCACATTGCTAAAAAGGGTAGAGGCCGACACTTTTAATTCAGGATGTAATATTCCCTGAAGCAGCTTCACTGATTTTATTCTGGGGTTTTTTTGTAGTTTTTTTTCTGTAGGACTAAGTCTTTCTGACAGCCTGATAGATTCAGGGTTATAAAGTGGTTTTTATCTTTGCGCTGGAGATGAGGTTATGATTAATCTAAAGTGGGAAAAAACCATCATAATAGTGGTTTGATTTTGGGTGTTTTTAAAGTATTTAGTGAAGCAGATTAAATAAACAAAACTTATCAGTTGAGAATAGTGTGGTGTGTAGGTGGCTACAAATCCTGACAGTGGGCAAATAATGATGACACAGAAAAAAGGAATTTTCTGGTGTGAGACAAGTGATGTCTACATTTGGAATCAAGTTGTTAGTCATTTGTGCTCAGGGATATGAGGATGCTAAAACGCCAGTGAAGAATAACTCTGTCATCATGTGTACATCAGGATGCAGAGGTGAACTCATGTAACCCTTAAAAAACCCCAAAACTCAGCTAATCTTAAAAATCTGTAATTAAGAACCACCCACGAGCTAGTGACTTTCAAACAAGCCAGATATTAATTTGCTAATTTAATTTTAATATTAGTGACTGAACATTAAGAAATTCATGAACACCATTGTTCCTTAGATAAATATTAACAAATGACACCCAGCTAATCTTCAGTTATTGGTTAACCCTGTGATGACCATGAAGGCCATGACACAGTCACAGTGTGAAATGTGACTGACCCAATCTGCTTTAACTTAGATAGAATTCAGCATGGTAAAAACAAATATTAAGTATCAGTATTAGCCAGCATATGACTTATTTCAAGGCAGTTTCCCTGGGAAAATTGTGAAAATTTATAACCAGATAAATTGGGAAATTCATACTCAGATAAACAGAGCATTGATAAACAAACATTGACTGATTGGTACAAGATTATGGCATGTACAAGATATTGCAAAAGAATAAAAGAATGCAAGGTTTCAGGTGTCCACTAGCAATTACAGCTAGGAACAGAGTTTGCTTCCTCCTAAACATATTTCACTAGCAAATTCAGTGCACATCTGGAGGTCTCTGAGTAGGGCTACAGCCAGAACACTCCCAAATCCCCCTCATCTCAAGAGGAGTTGCACATGACAAGTACTGAAGTGATCAAATCTCATCAATAGAAAAATCAAAATTTTCCAGAGCAGACGTCCAGTTACACCTTGTGACCTACTGATATAAAGGAGGTGAGGGCTGAGCCAGATGAAGTCCAGCTCCCTAAATATTTCTGGGAAATGATGGGGAGGATGGCCCTCTTGGAACACAGCAATTTAAGCAGTTTGATTTTGTATTTTGCAATCAGTGCCACTATGTCACTGATGTGGGCATGTGTGTCACACCCATTCCTTCAAACAGGGTAACAGCAAGGTTGTATCTGTCCAGCAGATCAGAGCTGCTGGCTCAGTACAGATCTCCACTGACATCCAAAGCCAGTGTGACAAGATGTAGAAAATTCAGGAGTGGGAGCCAGTGTTACCAATGACTCCTATAGCACTTTATTCCCCCCTCTACTTCAACCAAAACCGAATGCATCAGGAGCCCTCACAGCTGACGTGTGACATCTGAGCCATGAAGGGCACCCTCTGGACTAGTCTGCTAGTCTAGAATTTTCGTCTTCAGAAGGCAAAAGTCCCATAGGCTCAGCAAAGCTGAGCACAGGCAACACGTTCCCCAGGTGGCAAATTTTGCACCTCGTTGCAGCAGGATCTGCTACTCACAGGGGGTCCAGCCAGGCCAATTCCTGGCACACCTCTGTCTCCTGGCTGTCCAGGAAGGCCAGGAGCTCCCCTCTCACCCTGAAACAAAGGAAGAAGTTAAAGGCTTTATGTACTGATGAGAAAATGTGCTGAAATGCAATCAGGTTGTACAACAGACCGTCACACTGATACATCCTGACCTCATTCTGCCCACAGAGGAGCAATATCAGGCTGTGGTAGCATTGGGGACATGGCACAGTTAATGTCTCATCATGCCAAGAAAACTGTCCTTTTCCATCACAGAAGCTCCAGCTCACCTCTGCAAGCACTCACACAACGTCACAGTGTGCCACATCATATAACTGAGTGGGAACACAACCTCTGTAACTATTTTCCTTTGTTTTAGTGCACAGCATCCAGCTCCCAGCATTTCACAGAATAACAGAATCATCAAGGTTGGAAGAGACCTTCAAGATCATCTAGTCCAACCCAGTACCACCTTAATCACCCCTAAACCATGTTTCCAAGAGCCTCCTCAACACTTCCAGTGACTGTGACTATACCAGGGTATCAGGCACTCTCCTTGGTTTGGGGACTCACTAAGCACCACAATACACTTTTATTTCTGTATTTCTATGGTAGGTGGCTAAGCCACAAAAATTGGTAAATAGACATTACTTACCTAGGGAAGACAGAATTGAGGATGGCTTATTACATCTTAATTTACTCCTTTCCTTTACCAACATAGACCTACTCACAGAAGTGTATGAAATTCTACTGGTAAAATGTAAGTCAACACTTTTACCACTTTCTATTGAGCATTGTATTACAAAAGGAGAGTCCTTTCCTCTAGGAAACAGAATTTTCAAAGTAAAACCTGAACAGCACAGAAAGCAACTTGACTGTTCAATTGACACTGCAGAGAGAGGGCTAAGAAAGAACTCAGCTACAATACTTTAACATCTGTTTTCTAGTTATAGGGAGAAATCAATAAGACTTTCATGGATTGCATTGCAGTTGTGAATTTGGTCTCATGAGTCTTATTTATGCTATTTATTATGACACTATTTCTAGCTATATAGAAGCATGATAGAAAAATTGTTACCTGTGTATTCTGCCCACCCAAATTTCAATCTGCAATATCTCCTATTTTTTTCCCTTTCTTTCTTTCTTCTTAGACTAATCTTACACTACAAAGAAACAATACTGCAAGGACAGTGAGAAAAAAATGTATTCTGATTAGTTCCAACACTCCAGCAGATCCCTTCTCTGTTATTTTATTCAAGAAGATAATTTCATACAAAAAATTCAATAGTATTTTCCATGCACAATTAAGGTTCTTACTTTCTTCTGTTGGTATTGAATAGAATATTTTATGAGATTTCTTTTAGTGTTTTTTTCTGACTTTTAAATTAATCTTCAGTCTGTTTGCATGGGTTTGCGTGGGTGTAGTGTGTGGTCTGAACTGAAGATATATACAACAGACTACAATGCATTTATACAGCAAAAAAAAAAAAATCATAGCAGTTTGGTTATTTCAAAAATATGGGACCTAATTGGATTGAGTCTTATACTGCTATAATCCTATTTATATCATTTACAGAATCTATTTCAACATCCTATTTTTCTTCCATTCCAGATCAGAACATGGCCATTTTGAAGAGGGGAATTTCTGACATGTTTTATTGGAGATTCAAACACAATCTAGATCTCTCAGAAGCAAAGGATTTTGCTGTTTTATTCCTTTCTCTCTTTGCTGTTTACTTAGAATAAACATTGCTTTCACCAGAAGAAATTAGTGTCATTAACCTCATCAGCTAGCTAGTTTTTGCCTTAACTATGATATATGAGGGCAAACCAGGACTATTTCACCCTATAGGAAAATAATTCACACCTCCTTGGAGAGAGGAAGAGAAGGAGTGCTATGAAAGAATGCTGTTTGAGGGGCTGACAAGTGGTCTCAGGAGTAGATCACCCTTGAGCCATGCAATGTCTCTGTAGCTGTAGGGATTAAAGGGTCCCAATCACAGTTTCCCCGGAAAAGTGTTCATTTAGACCTTAGTCTGTGCTGAATTCACATAATGCTGTGTTATGGTTTCAGCCAGGTGGGGCCTAAATTTGGG
>JAWWEV010000083.1:146621253-146641493 GCA_035583235.1 Hafferia zeledoni
ATTATTATTATTATTATTATTATTATTATTATTATTATTATTATTATTATTATTATTATTATTATTATTATTAATCTGCCTGGCTCATGCACATCAGTGTTTTAAACATGAAGAAGGACATTCATCAAAGGCTACTATTTTATAAAGATACTTTTCATTGATTTTGTTTTCATGAGACTGTTCTTACTACCCTGTATTTGTTTTGTTTTGTGCTGATTGTACTTTGAGTTTGGAAAAACCTAGACAATATAAATTTATAAAACTAAGATCGAGTCCAGCATATCAAACTCAAAATTGTCTGGATAGCTCTTGCTTCACGCCTGTGTGGGAAGTATTGTGCCATGGGATAAATGTTTTCTCTTGATTTCCTTTTGAAATTTCAATCACTTGAGTGAACTTGTATCATTTTAAAAAAGAGGCAAATTCTCAAAATTCAAGTTCTTGAGTACACTTCAGAAGAACCCTATGTTTAGGCTGGATTGCCCAAAGATCTGCATGCTTTCCAGGAGCATGTCATACTTCTGCACCTTTTCTGTCTATCAAGAAAAGAAGTTGGCTTATTTCCAACAAGTATTTCAGTAGATCAGGTGTCAAATACCTAAGAGCAGAATCAAAGTACTTCAATCCTCTTCAATTTCACAGAATAAAGAGGAGGACAGGAAGAGAAAAAAACAAATGCACAAAACCACCCTAAAATTAAAACACTCTCTGAGTTCTACTTCTTTTTCACGAAGTTTTAATAAAATCAGGACAGTATTGCCTGTCACTCATAGGTTTTACAGGACACATGAGAACAGCAAAGCATCCTTCTTCCCACAGTGTGCTCTTGATGTGAGGACAACATTGTCAAAAAGCAGACATCAAGTGCCAGACAGTTGGAAGCAGCTGACTAATAAAATGAACACAGTCCATTTGCTTGGTTCAGGTTGGAAGTGTTACCTGTCCCCAAACAGGATCTGTGTAGATCCACCAAGCCCAGGACTTCGATTCATCTCACATATTAAATCACTGAATAATGGCCTTTAATTTTAAAAAAATACAGATCTATTCACCTAAGATGCCTGGTGACTAATAAAGACCCTTAGGAGAAGTCTAACTAGCTAGACACAACAGAGTCTAGGGAAAAATTCAGACAGTACAGATCAAATGACATCGCTAATCAAATGATCATTAGCAGCAGCATTTTCTGTCCTGTTGCAGATCCTGACGGATCATTGTCCTTTACCCAGCTAATATGCTCTATTAATCTTATTCAAGAAACAATGTTTCACAGCAGGCTTTAAAACCAGGAAAATTCTGAACTTACTAACTAATGAGTAAAGCACTGCACAGTTATTTGCTAAAGTGGTATTTTCTAAGGACTGGGAAAGCACAAGAAAGCAAACAAATACCCTTTTCCACTGAGGTGTTGGCATAAGACTGCATGAACCATCTTCTCATGGAGAAGATTCCTAAAAGTTATGCTTACAGCTCAATTTAATTGCATGCAATCCAATAAAAAGTCTGTAGAAAATCTCTTAGCACACTATATATTCCTTCCCTCTGCTCTCCTTTGCCCATCACTCCCCCATGCTCACAGGTAGTACTCACACTCTGTTGACAGCACTGGTGCCAACACAAGTGCAAAGCATTGCAGGCAACCCTCATGATCTCCATTAAGGAATGAGCTATAACCAAGTCTCTGTGACTACTTCAAAAAGTGACCATCAAACAGCACTACTGAGACCCAAGTCACTGCCTCCACAAAGGCTAAGCAGGTGCCTCACTTCCACTCTTGTCCAGTGAGATGCTCTTCATATGAATGGTTTGAAGCAAAGAAAGACAGGTTCAAAATATGAATGTATTAACTTCAGACCCACTATGAAATTTACTTTTTAGCAGTATTTATATTTGAAGGCATAATTCTGTGTCAGAGAAAATCCAATATTTTTTCACACATGGGAAAACTAAGATCCTGGTGAAGAATGGTGCACCAGCTACCATTTTGTGGGACCTTGTCTTTGAGTACAGACCAAACAGAATAGAAAACAATAAATATTGCAAGCGTCTTTAGATTTATTTGATTTTCAGGACAACAAAAAGTTCTCTGAACTAATTTTAACCTGACCACAGTTCTAGTGGCCCTACTCAGAGTCATATCAAGAATCCACTTGGCAGTATGGAACAGATATTAATACAGAAGAGTACATGGAAAGAAAGAAAGAAACTGCATTGCACACAATCTGTGGACTCCAAGAGATCCTGAAAATTGCTGGACCATAATAAAGGAAGATAGAAAAGGATCTGGGCCTCCAGGATCTTTAAAAAAGTAGAAAAGTATATGTTAAGGGGGTGAAAACAGCAAACCTTATTAAACAAAGCTGTCTCCAACCTCTTGAGACTCTCATTAAATAAAAAATAAAGCTCACCCTTTGACCTGGTAAACCAGGGACTCCAGGCTTGCCTTCCAGACCAGGCTCTCCCTGTAAAAGTGAAAAGTTTTAGAAATTTAACAGAGTAAGGGAAACTAGTGAACTATATAATACTTTCCTAGCTGTTTTGTGGCTACCATTATCACGTGGCTACCTAGACAACTCTTACCTGATACTTATGCTGTCCTTTGAGTAAAAGAGAATGAGAAAACAAAATAGAGACAAGTGACAATGCCCTGATTAAATACAGAGCACACAACTATATTTAAATTACATACTCAAACTAGATTTACCTAGGTAACACATCTTCACAATGCCATCAATTTTACAGAAGGCAATCAACAGTGAAACACAACAGACAGTTCAAAAGAAAGGAAACAAGGTGTTTGCAAATGAAGCAGCATGACAATCTGAAATGAGATATCCTGCAGAGCTGGGTCCTAAAATATAACTAGAATAAGCTGCAATTTATGTTGAAATTAAGAGTGCTGGCATGTGTAAATTGCTGCAAAAATTGTGTTGAAACATAAACACGCATACTCAGTTCATAGTTTTCATCCACAAAGTATTTTAGCCAGGACCCTGTGGCATAACACCAATGCCTTCGGCAGCAACTGTTCCCTGACCTTCACGACATGACAGCTCACAAGTTATCAGTGAGTGCCTCTCTGAAATGTGCTGAATGCCCACGCAGCTCTTCAGGACATTAGAAACAGAAAAACAATGAGGTTCTGCATGACAACAGCCTTGAGGCAATGTGCCCATGTCCTGGATGCCACTTGCCTGTGTTCAGAGTGGCTGTCCACAGCAGGACACCTTCTCTCAGCAATGAAGAAAACTGGAGGCTGTGGGCACTGTTTAAATATCTTGGTGCCAGAATAACGTATAAGATTTTTTCAGTCTGAGTTTCAGCTTCTAGAATTGCAAACAGTGAGAGAAACAACTTACTGGAGGTCCTGGAGGTCCAGGCAGGCCTTGTGGTCCTCGTGGCCCAGGCTTTCCCTACAGAAATGTTTGGTTAAAAAAAAAAAAACAACAAAACAAAAACAAAACAAAAAACAAACAAACAAACAAAAAAACCCCACAAAACCCAAACAGTTAAAGTACCTTTATAAAAAGGTGCACAGGCACATTAGTCCTGTTGTCTGTCTTTACAGGACCTATACAACCCCTTTCCACATAGGTCCCGCAAAAGCAGTGCAGAGACCAGCTGTTTTTTTCCTTAAACCTCTGGCTACTTGAGTTATCAGCACTCATTAGACTGCACACAGATTGATCCATCCACACTCAGCAGTCACTTATCCATAACTGGCTCTTTGTTTTTCAAAGGTAGTAACTCTACTAAAGACACTGGGATATCCTGGATATTCCAATAAAACATTGTGAGTTGGGGTTTGGTGGTGGTGAAGAGCAATTCTTGCATAAATGGCTTCCACAAGCATTTCCCCCAAGCCGGCACAGTTTTGAAGGGCTTTGAAGTATCAATTATATGATGCATATCATTATATTAACCAGCAGTTAAATGCAATTTATGCAATTACAAGTATAAAATCAAAATTTAAAAATATTTTTAATATATAGGACTAAAAGACTGAAGCAATGGGTATGTACCCCCTATCTGAGCATCCAGGTTCAGAGACAAATCAGGCATAAAACTCAAATACAGTTTAATTTTAATGTTAACATTCCCCTGTTCTTAAATAATTTTTTGGCTGACTCTACAGTTTGTACTTCTCATTCATGTTAGATTCACTACATCTGAAAAGGACATTGCCCATGTCCCTTTCTTGTTAATTTTATCCACTGTAAACAGGAACACTTATTTTTTGATGACCTGATAATGTTTCCATCCATCTTCCTTTTACAGTATTATTTTAAAGAAAAATCTAACCTAACAGGCAACAGAATTACATTAAAACATCCTTGCAATGAAAGAATAGATACTGAATCTCTCTTACTTCCTCTCCTTTTTGGCCTTCAATATGCACCTGCAATAGAAACCACAGAGTCATAAAGCATGAAAAAAATAAAGACAAGGTGCCAGAGGTATGATGGTCCCCGAAAGGCTATTCCTTCAAGTTGCAACATAACTCCTATGGCTCCTCAAATCCTGCTGCAGGCTGAGAAATGTTTCCTATTTAAACAGCTCAGGCTGACACAATTTACCTATTGACACAGTTACCTAACAAGTGATTTGTGTGGCTGTACAAACTGTAAGAACTTAATTCATCATCTCATCATATAAACAGGTAAGCAAATTCCCCAGATCTTGTTTTACTCTAAATCATGAAGATCAATTGAATGCAGAAGGCATCACATAACCAGCAGACTGGCTTGAGATATGCCCTGCCTGTTTCGCACCCACCTTCTGGAGCTTTAGGCTCATTTTTAAAAATATCTTGGCAACTGCTGTCACATCATTAATATCACATTTAGGCAGGACAGTAAAAGGTTCTTACTCAAACAGGGCTTTTTTTTTCTTCATAATTTTCTTTTACTCATTCTTTTACTTTCTAAAACATTCTAAATAAGGTAATTGCCTGCTGCCTTTCCCATGATTTCCAGGGATCCTCTCATTCTTGTATTTAGTAAAAGAGTGCTGTTTCCTAATTTTAATCCTATTTTGCTGTCAAGTAAAAAGGATACCTACTAACTGCTTTGTTACCAGCCCATGCAGAACTCAATTCCAGACCTCTCTGCATACTTTGTGGTAAACATTCTTTTTCCATTAGCTTGGAGATGACCTCTTCATATAGACAACACTAATCTCAGGACATCCTTACCTCTCTGCCAGTGATGTCTTTGGCACCAGTGAAGGTATTGCTGAATGCAGAGTGAGGAATGCACAAAGAATGTGAACCCAGTGCCACAGGAATGATGAGCTGCACTCTCACGTTTTCTCAGTTTTCTTTTTTAATCCCTGCTTCCCTGATTTCAGCACATCAGGTCCTGGTTGTCTTATATTCCACCAGGAGTTTTTCAGACATAAACCAAGGAAAGATTATTTGCCCTCATCAGAATCTGCCTCTTTCTTCTGCCCCAACTCTCACACTCAGTCCATGTCAAAGGCACTCAGTTATTCAACTCAATTCTGATATTTCATTTGCTTTTATAACTTGCATGGGCTCTATGTACTAAGGAACACTTGGAATCAACAACTGCTAGGAACCACACCGTACTGTCATAGTATTGCTCTGTTTTATGCAGCTAAGGAGTGCTTTCATTGCCCCTTCAAGTCCTGATCTTCGCACTTCACAATCCCCCAAAATTGTGGCAGTGCATTTCCTTCTTGCAACCTGTCACTTCCCTTCCTCAAAAATTTTCACTGCCTAAAGCTGCAATTTTCTTTGAGAAAACCACAAAATTTTAAGATGACTCAACAAGATCCCCCCTCCCCCCACTTCCACCTTCTCTTCTCATAGAATAAAGTGTGAGGAAGCTAAAAAAAAAAAAATATCTTACTGAAGTGCCAGGCAATCCTGGAAGTCCTGGTTCACCCTGCAGGGTAACACAAAAGAAATGAAAAAACATAACACAGAACACAACAATACATGGCACAATACATAACATAATGCAAATCAAAACCAAACCTCTGAGCATATTTTCCACCAGCTGTTGTACATTCTTATTTGCAATACCAGTCTCAGTTAACTCTGTTTCCTCTGCTCTGCAGATGACTACATGCAAGAACTGGTTGTAGTCTGTATTACTGTGATGTTTTACATTGATTTAATGACAGTGACTTAAAATGAATGATGCACTGGATGCACCATAGCTCAGATTAGTGCTTCAAAAATCTTATATTTGATGTCCACACACTACACAAATAAACCTGCTTGATTCTTAGGTGGCCAACAGATTCACAAGAGGATGAATATTTAGGGGGTCAAAATGCCCAAATGACCAAAAGTGAGAACTTTTCCCAAGTCATTTTATGGAATAAATCACTATAGTGTTTGCAGCACACTAGGATGCTACACCCTTTTCCCATGATTTATTTCCATATAGGCTATCAATTTGTTCCAGTCCATTTTAATCCAGCAGTGTCCACCATATATTATGCTTTAAGACTATGCATTGAGAAGGCATATCCTTTACTTTAGGTACAGACTGCTGCTAAATTTATCACTTAGCTTCCTCCCACACTCTATTCATGCATTACTCAAGTAGGTCTCTGAGTGACCCAGCATATCTTTCATATTCTTTTCTCTTACGACAAGCTCAATTACTATTTGTTATTTTTTCATAGAGGCATAGAATGCTTTGGGTTGGAAGGGACCTTAAAGATCGAATCCCTGAATCATTAAGCTTGGAAAAGACCTCCAAGGTCATCAAGTCCAACCTTTGGCTGAACACCACCATGTCAACGAAACCACAGCACTACGTGTAATGTCCAGTCATTTCTTGAACACCTCCAGGGATGCTGATTTCATCACCTTGCTGGGCAGCCTCTTCCAATTCTTATCCACCCTTTCATTGAACAAATTCTTCCTGATATCCAATCTGAACCTCTCCTGGTGCAGCTTGAGTCCATTTCTTCTTGTCCTGTCTCTTGTTGGCTAGGAGAAGAGACTGACCCCCATCTGGCTACAACCTCTTGTCAGGTAATTGCAGGGAGTGGCGAGGTCCCCCCAAGCCTCCTTTTTCTCCAGACTACACAACCACAGTTCCCTCAGCTGCTTCTCATATGACTTACTCCCTAGACACTTCCCCAGCTCTGTTGTCCTTCTCTGGACATGCTCCAGCACCTCAGTGTCTTTCTTTTCATGTGGGACACAGGATTTGAGGTAAGGCCTCACCAGTGCCCAGCACAGAGGGACAATACTGCCCTGGTCCTGCTTGCCACACTATTGCAGATACAAGCCAGGATGCCATTGGCCTTCTTGCCTCCCTAGGCACACAGTGTCTTACATTCAGCCACTGTTAACTAGCATCCTCAGGTCCTTTTTTCAGCAGGCATCTTGCCAGCCTGTGGTACTGCAGGCGTATGTTGTGCCCCAAGTGCAGTGTCCCTTTCTCTTATTGAACCTCAGACCATTGGCCTTGGTCTGTCAATCCAGTGTGTCCAGAATATCTAGTTCCAGCCCCATTGCCTTGGGCAGGGATGCTACCCACTAGATCAGGTTGCCCAGGGCCCCATCCAAACTGGTCTATTTTAAAAAGAGCCCATACTAAAGAAGTACTGAAGAGATACACATCAGCCACTCTGGACTGAGGAGCAAAACATCTTCTGAGAGCATCAAATGCAGCTGCTTCAGAGATATGGATGAAATTTTATGAACTCAAGACTGATTGCTACTGCAGAGAGAACAGAGAGAATTGCTTCCAATTTCTGCATTCTTGGATAAGGCTCACTGTCTTATCTGGAGGAGAAAGAGAGAAAGAAATCTAGAACTGTCCATGCCTTTCCACTTATGCCAAAGACCTGTGTCGGAAATATTAAAATCGCAACATCATCTCTAAAAGGGAGGAAAACATAAGGCTGCCCTGAAAAGTCTAACAACTCTAAAATGACAAGGTCAAAATTGCTGCTGAGAGAAGTGAATAATTATTTTGAAGGCAAGAGGCTCAGAGTCATTTTATTGGCACTTTCTGAGTCAATTCTACATCTCCTGGGTCAGAAAACCAGCTTCTACACAGACATATTGACATTGCCATCCACATTTCTTAGCCGAAGAAGATTTTCTGACCCAAACTACACTATTTCCCTCTACTCTCACTATAAGGGTTAAACTAAGGTCAGTGGGGCTATAACCAGATAATCTTTAACACTCACTTGTAACCATTTCAGAAGCAATGTCAGAAAAGTTAAACATTTAAATACATATAAATTTAAATAACATACAAGATGAATATTAACCCAACAGTCCTGATATTTCCAGCAAGAATTAACAAATGTGTTTCTGAATGTTTCCTGTTACCCCATCCCAACTTACCTTTTCTCCTTTGGTCCCACTAGCACCTGGAGGGCCGGGGCTGCCAGCAGGGCCCTGTAAACAGGTCAAATGGAGAGAAAACTCTTTTGTTTTCAAGTCCAGAAAAAACATAAGGCTGCAGATTTTGGCAGCACAAAGAATGATGTCCCACTGCACTGGGATAGAACTTAATAGAACACATGAGGCTTCTTTGGCTCTGCTGCATAGAAAGGAAAGAGAATAACAATGGAGATGGCACAGCAGCCATGATAATACCAATCCAATTTCAGCTGGTTCAAAAGAATTGCAGTTCAGTGACTACATCAGTGTCAAACACAAAATTTAGTATAAAATTCAGGCATGAAGATTTGCCCACTCCTAAGTGTCTAAACATGAAAAAGGAAAAACAGCTTCAGAAAACCCAACATCCATAACAGGGTTTCACTTGGGGAAATTGTTCCTTTGAAGCAGTTGACAATCAGGTTCCACCTTCATGTCCCTCTGCAATTTTCCACTTCATCTAAATTTGCTGCAAGTAGAAACCAGTTCTGTGAGCAGTGTAATGGGCATAGTGAACACAACTCATTGTGAATTCCAGTGCTGTTTGTAGTACCAGAAAACATTCCCATCTTATAATGGTAATGATAAAAGATAAATAGACACATACGTCTCCATCCAGGGTAAACTGTGACTGAGGAGCAGAGCAGAAAGCAGATGCAGCAGCCCGGAGGCTTCAGGCTCAAGGGTGATAATGATTAGATGCATTTTTGGAAATCACTCTTACCCTCTGCTTCTTACTCTGTCCTTTGCTATTTAGACCATAGAAGACCCTTGAAAGGAAAGGATGCCTCTCATTAGGTATCATACCCTGAGTAATGAAAAAAGTCTTGTGGGATCTACAGATAGTGGTTTTAGACAAAGCATTATGTGTCTGATCAGCAGGAATGTACTGATTTTTTAGACAATTTTCTGGTTTCTTCTTGTCTTAAAAATGTAAATAGTTCCAAGCCTTTCTGATTGAAAACAAACTGAATATATTAAATCCAGTCCTCTTCCTTTCATGTTGTGGGAGGGAACAGAGAAGGTCATAAAAATCAGGTTTAAACAGCTGATTTTTATGTGCGTTTTCTTATGTATTTAATGAAAATTAAGACAAGTTTAAGGACCAGCATTTCCTTTGAGTATATATTGCATTATAGTTTAATTCTAAAACCAGACAAACAAAAAGAGAAAACTGTACCAACAAAATTTCTTAGAACAGGGATGCAGTGGGATCCTGCCATGACCGTTCCTGCCAGGAACAGTCTCAGTTTTAGAGTCAAGTTCCACTCTTTCCAAAGAAACACTTCCAGTTGTTGACTATTTATGACATACCTGTTTCCCCTCCACACCTGGCTTTCCAGGGAACCCATCCAGGCCTTTCTCTCCCTGGAAAAAAAAAATAGAAATAACTACAATTCAAATCTTTGGGGTTTAGGTCACTGCTCTGCAGGTGATGTCCATGTTATTTGCTCCAAGAGTAAGGAATAAGAAGAGAAATTCCAGCCAGCCCAATAGAGAAAATGGCTAAAGTTCCCACATCTGTCCCATGAAAGGTTGCTGTGACCAGAAGCAGCTGTGCTCTAGCTTTCCATGTTGATATCCTTCCCCTGCCTACTGGGGTGAGTTCATGTAAATCAGACAACATACACCAGGGAGAACATCAGCCCAGAACAGATCTTACAAAAATAATGAATCCACAGTCCAGCTCAGTTTTACCCAAGAAAGAAAAAAATCTCTCATTTTTCAACTTTCCTTTCTGTAACTTGATGGAAAAATTAATCTGTTCCTATATGTCCTCAGAATTGGACAGTCCACAAAGTCCACAGGCAATCAATTTCACTACTTTAATTTTATTATCTAAAGATATGGGGTTTGCCCCTGTACCTAAATCTGACCTTTTCTTGCTACAGTTCCAGACTAGTGTCTTTCCCTGAACCCCCAAGAGAATAGACTGTTTCCTTCATATTTACAGTAGCCTTTTATGTATTTGAAGACCTACAAAACTCCACTTTCAAACTTCTCTAGACTACACAACCATAATACTTTCAACTTTTCTTCATGAGCATGTTTTTCAGACCTCTGACTATTTTTGTTGTTCCCTTTAGTGCAGTGTCCAATTTTTCCATGTCTTCACTGTAGGTCAGCACATGAACCTTGACTTAGCTGAGGCTTTCAGCAGAAATATTATTTCATGTTTTATAGACTATTCTTTAAATCCCAAGATGATGTTTACTTTTCCCCAAAGCCCCTTTCACAGGATAGCTCCTTGACCAGTTGTTCCCTATCTTTAGCAATGTGCAATTTGTTGTCCCACACGTATGAATCATCCTACAGTTTCTCTTTCTCAGTATCATCTTCTGCTTTGGGGGATTAGGTTTTCAAGATAATTTCAAATTCTGACTCTGATTCTACTGTAATTCCACGTTCAAGCTTGACACATTCCATGCTTTATAATCCGGGTTCTTGATAGAGAAGAGTGGATCAATGACATAACTTCTGTTGAGCTTCACTTTTCCTTACATATTGTGGCCCTTGACCATTACAGCCTCTTCAGTTTAAAAAATATTTTGAAAACAGGACTTTCTTTTCCTCTGTAAATTCCTTAAACCTCTGTAAAATGGAACACAGATTTTGCCTGGGTTCTGCACACACAACTGAACATAAACTATCAAAACCACACACAATGCCAAACGTGAAGGTGAATGTGCATGTAAAAACAAATTCTGCAAGTACAAGCAGTGACAACAAACTATTAGTTCTAGTCTACTTTTTAAATGTTTTAGATATTTTAATTCCTGTGAGAACTCTGTTATTACCTATTACCTACAAACCCACACTTAGGGCATTGGATTTAATTAGCTCCTTTTGCAAACTACATTGATTTGGCAAGTCAGAAATGGATTTGCAAATCACTTTGCTATTTTTCCTCCTTAGAAAGTCAGTCAGCCTTCCAACATAAATATTATTTTAAATTATATATACAAAGAAATAAATTAGAGAGACCCATACCCTACAGGATGCAGCAGAAAACCAGTGTCAGACATCCAGATCCATTTGCTTTTCAGGTGACAGGTTCCACATTGATAGTTTCCTTTGCACTGACTGAGCTACAGATATCCTGAATTTAAGACTTTCAGTAAGCAGCAGCCTGGTAGATTGCTGACAAAATGTGCAGTGTATTCCCAGGAGAATTTTTAACGTCAATATACTGCAGCAATGAGTACTTCACACATGCTGGTTTAGCTGCCAA
Organism: Hafferia zeledoni; assembly: GCA_035583235.1. Classification (NCBI taxonomy): domain Eukaryota; kingdom Metazoa; phylum Chordata; class Aves; order Passeriformes; family Thamnophilidae; genus Hafferia; species Hafferia zeledoni. Next base: position 146,632,872 of record JAWWEV010000083.1, read on the forward strand.
AACAGAAAAGTGTTGATGTTCTCACTGCTAGTAATGGGGGCTGGGAAAGGCAAATGCATTATTTATACAAACATATAAAATAAAGCTGTTTGAAAACAGTCCAAACGATTGTGTTTTCTGTTATTTCTACAGAAATATCTGTCATTATAAATATTTTTAATCATTTTTTCCATTCTTTAAAGAAAGCTACTTAGTGAAAGGTATTTTTTTTCCAACAGAAGGAACAAACGTTATTGTTTTATTCTCAAATTTTCACTATAAGTCTCCTTTCTTCCTCCCGTGCTCTACTGGTTTTCCTGCATTTAACCACTGGAAGAAAACTGAGGAGTCATAAGGAACCGGGGGAAATCCCAGTTCCACCAAAACTCCAGTGCTGCTCTCTGACTTCTACCAGTTAGAAAATGTAATTATTTGCTGGAAAAAGGATTTACCAGGAGTCTGTATGGCCCTGGAAAAGGGTGAAGAAGGAAAAAACAACAAAAACAAAACAAACAAATAAAAAAAAAACAACTGCAGAGGGATCTGGCAGCAGCAGACCAGTCCTGCTGCCTCCTTACACAAGTTCTTCTCAGTAAAACACATAAGGATTTGCAGGATGGACACATGCTTATGCAGCAAAAGCAATGCTCCGTATCATATTGAACTGCTGTACATGCCTAAATTAAATGCCAAGTACCACTGACATCCAGGGCTTATGTTGGCAGGCAAGTGCATTGTGCTTGGCTCTGTGGAGTCTGTCCTGGGGTCTATAACAAGCTCTCTGTGTGCACAAGGACATGGGATATCCCTCATATGGTGCAACGGTTTTCCTAAAGTGCAAGTGTAACCAGTACTACCGGGTTTGGGAACCTGACCTTAAAACCTCAATATTTACATCTGAGGTCCCAGGATATATGAACAAAGCAGCAACATGTATTATGGGATAGGTAGGCTTTTTTTGATGGTATGGGTGCAGATTTGATAGAACAATAGGCACTGCACGGGCTAGTGCTTTCATCTGGTATTATAAACTCTTTTCTCCTCAGGCACAAAGAAACACGGGCTGTGTAGGTGTCAGTATTCAAGTTACAGACTGAAGAGCAGACAAGGAAATATTTGGCCTGTTGAATTTACACCCACTGCTTTCACAGTAGAACTGACTGGTAGAAGTTAAAGCAGTGGCAGTGAGACCATCATTAAAAGGTGGAAAAAAATCAAAGTACAATTGTTGTAGCAGAGATTTGGCTGTTCTGGGAGAAAAAAAAAAAAAAAGGACACCTCTGTGCATATCCTTCTAATGAAACAAAGGCTAATTCATCTCTTCCTCACTTTAATCTTCCTCTAGCTTAGTCAGCTCCCTGCCCACACAGAGCTCCAGCTTCTTCTGCCATCATGGTGATGTCAGAAAGATGGATTTTCTTCCAGGAGCCAAATATTCCAGCAGATTAGACAATCTGGCCTCTGGAAAAGCAGCAGAGGCACTGAGTAGACTCAGTGCTCTGAGCCAGTTCTGCAAAGGGCTGAGGGAAAAGTATGAGGAAGATAAAGTATGATCCAGCCTTTTGTTCTAGCTGCATCAACAAGGATAGGTGATACAAAATATAATTGTAGCTACTTCATCATAAACAGCAAAAAGAACACTGGTAAAGGCAAACACAATAACTCACACTAAGGGTCTATTAATTTTTCCCAGTAGGCAAAAGTTTGGTGTAAATCACTGGGCTTCCTCTCCAGAAAATGGAGACTGAGATGTAGGAACAAGGCTGTGCTCACAAACTAATGACTCCCTCCTTTACAGAAATGCATATCACCAGGTGTCACGGAAGGGAGTTTGAACACAGGCAAAGCTGCCAGACCATCACTAAGATAACCCTGTCTCAGGACCAGCTTGAGTCATAAGCAAGAGAGGGCACTTCTGGGGAGCCTTGACCATTCCCAGGCAGGTCTACAGCAGAAGTAGGTGCACATCTCTTAACACAACGATCAAACTGACATAATTAAGACCTTATGCCTGCCCATCTCTCCTTTTAGATGCTTATTCCAGGTATAATATGCTCTTGGTCTCTTGCTTGAGCCATAAACATAGTTTGAATCTCAGAGTGTCCTGTTCTCTGTAAATCAGCTATTCCCAGTCATGAGAGAACACAGAACTGGGAAGCTTTCCATTGGAATGAACCCTTTAACGTAGAAACTACCTGGTACGTAATATTGCTGGGGATGGGAGAAGACAGAAACATAGGAAGTTGGATAATCTTAGAAACTGGAGTGAGATGGAGAAATGCTGGATGCAAACATGGTCAGCAGCAATCAGTGGTCATTCACAACCCTCAGGTGCTGCACACAAGGTGGAAACCCCTCTAGATCTCCCCACTGGCATACTTTCACTCCACTCCTCTCTCTCCTCCATCCCCGGCTACTTGCATACATGAAGTGCCTAAATGTGTGCTTAAGTAGACAGCAGAGATCCATAAAGCCACCTTGCATGTCCATGGGAGGTGGGAGAGCACCGGGAAGAACAGCACAGTGAGGAAATTCCACCACCCATCTTCCTCCAGAGCTGCTGCCTGGCAGCCCACCTCATCTAATGGTGAGAGGAAAAGAACAGCCCAGCATTTCCTAGCATACAACAGGAATACCTTGTCTCCTCGTGTTCCCTTTTCTCCCCGTTCTCCTTGTAGACCCTAAAAATGAAAAGAAACAGAGATTATAAAGCTCAGTCCAAGCAGAGGCATAGTTACCTCCTCTAGTTAGTCACCAAATCACTGTGCACATCTGCACAATCTATTCCAGTGAAAGCTCAAGGACATTTTCCATGTTGCCAGTCCTCAAAGCTGGCCACAGGCATGGCCTAAACACACTCACAGAGCAGGGACTACTTGTGGGCCCAAGAACATCTGTAGTATTATATTGCCTGCAGACATACAACCCTCCTGCCAACAGTAGTGTGGAGGGACAGGGAACACACAGCTGCAGATGGTCTGGAAAATAACCAATGCTCTGCATTTTTCATGTTCCTTGTAAACAATGAGGACTTTGGTAGAGGATGATATTGATGGGGAAACCTATTGCATAAACAAGCAAGAATTCCCATTCCCAATGTGTTTGGATGCGGTAGCTGGGCAGACAGCAGGTAGCTCTGAGAACTGGCAAATGTTAGATGTACTCTGACCCAGAGCCCAGCACATTTTTGTGCTGTGAATCCAATACCAGTGTTCCTCTGGACTGCATAATTCATCTCCTCTCAGCTACACCAGAAACATTGCTGGAATTTAGTTTTATGTGGCACTAACCAGGCCATCAATTCAATGTGCACGAACATATTTCACCTTCGCTTGGCACAGCAAGCACCTTGTATTTCACCTTTATTGTGGAAACTGAGCAACCAACTAATAGCTATAGAGAGACAGATAAGCTTGGTCAGTAGTGACCTCTCTAGAACTGCCAAAACTTAAAATGCTGCTTAGGTGTATAGTATATTTGTATTTAAACTTCAGTTTACTTTACATTGCAGTGGAGGCTTACCTCCCAGCTAATGAATGCTGCATGTCTGGGTATATTTAGAGGACTTAAGAGGGTTTACATAATCATCTAAATGAGCAGGGATATTTTCAACTAGATCAGGTTGCTCAGCATCCAGTCCAAGCTGGCACTGAACGTTTCCAGGGATGGGGCATCTACTACCACTCTGGGCAATCTGTCCCAGAGTCTCACCATCTTCATTGTAAAACCCTTCTGTCTTGTATCTAATCTAAATCTACCCCCTTTTAGTTTAAAAACATTATCCCTTGCCCTGTCACAACAGATCCTGCTAAAAATTTGTCCCCATCTTTCTTATGGCCCTCCATGAAATATGGAAAGGCCACAATAAGGCCTACTCAGAGCCTTCTCTTCTCCAAACTGAACAACCTCAACTCTCTCAGCCTTTCCCCTACAGGATTGGTGCTTCACTTCCATGGCCCTCCTCTGGACCTGCTCTAGGAGTTCTAGGAATCTTTCTTGGACCCCATAGCTGGACGCAGTTCTCCAGGTGGGATATCAGAACAGCAGAGCAGAGCGGCAGAATCTCCTCCCTCGACCTGCTGCCTACACTGCTTTGGATGCAGACCAGGATATGCTTGGGTTTGTGGGCTGTGAGTACACGTGGCCAGCTCACATCCAGCTTTTCATCCACCAGCACCCCAAAGTCCTTTTTGGCAGGGCTGTTCACAATCCCTTCTTCCCCCAGCCTGTATTGGTACCAGGGGTGGCCCCAACCCATCTGAGTCCTCAAATCTCAGAAAATCCAGTCAACCTTTATAACACCAGCTTAAAGGCTGCCTCCACACTTACCAAGGTGAGACCACAAGACAGAGATGCTGTTTAGAATCTAATTTATTTTGGTCTGGATGTTCATTCAAGACAGGTTTGTTCCCTGAACCCAAAGGCTATTCCCTGAGAGTTTTGAAAATATGACTGGAAACTTGCTGAGAGGTGGTATTTTTTCTTGGCGTTCTGATGAAGTTTTCAAGCATCATATAAATGGTGCATCATCACAGACCAAAGCAATTGCATTACAGTGGGATTGTCACAAAATCACCAGCTGTTATCTCAGTAATCAACTCATTTCTGCTGACATCTCTCTACTATCTACTGGTCTGTTCTCTTTTAAAGAAGTCAGAAATAACTCAGTGAAATCAAGAAAATGTCACCATTTGGACATAGTGCTGGTAGTGGTCAAATATACCATATACTGCTCTAATAATAATAATAATAATTAAAAAATACATCTGGGCAGAACACACTGAAAAAGTAAAGAAATTTCGTAGAGTTTTAAAAATTTAACAAGATCCATGACTTACCGGTGCCCCCACGTAGCCTTTAATTCCTGGAGGACCCTGTTTTCCCTCAGATCCCTGGCAAGGAATTGAGATGCAGTAAACCATCAAAAACTCTTTCACATAAAAGACCAAGAATAAAACTAGTTATTCAGAAATGTAAGTTCTTCTTCCAGGCTCACACTGGGCTGTTGAGGCTTCTTGATTCTCCCAGTGGTAGTACAGGAACAAATTCTGACTTTCCAAATACTTTCCCAAAGCGACACTCCAATATTTTTCTGTCTCTGGCACTCAGACATTAGCAAGTTCTATCCTTCTGCTTTCAGTCTTGCCCTACAAAGGTAAACTGTTCCAAGGCAAGTTCCTCTACAGATTATTACAGGCTGGGCAATATCAGTTGTGTGCAACAAATGTTTTGCCTCCTAGAGATGGTGTTGGTGGAACAAAGCACAGGTACACATTGCTGCAAATGCTGCAGTTCAGGCGATATCTCAGCATAAATTAATCACAGACTCCAAAATGCTTTATGATCTGATGAGCAAATGAAAAGAAACAGAACAAAACTACATTCTCCAATGTTTATTTTTAGACTAAGTGAAAGAAATGCAAGAGGGTCAGGTACACTTCATCAGTCCTTTAACTGGTTGCACACTGACTCTCCCTGGAGAGGGTACACTGAAATGGAGAGCACTCACTGTGTGCTTTTATGTGTCTTACAATGCCTGAAAGTGATCTTGATCCTCAGCTGAATACACTGAGCCCTTGGAGTCTATGTCTGACAATTTGACCTAGAGAACTGATTTGCCATCTTATATCACCCATTTGAGTGATCATTTTCTTACTTATGTCACTTCACCTTTCCCACCACTCATTCATCTAACTAACTCCTGCATTAGGTAGCTGTAATGGGAATAAGGCTTCAAAATCAATAGAGACTTTATTTTAAAATAATTTCTACATTTCATAATAATAGATGTTTCATATTAAAAAAATAATAAAATTAAAAATGCAAGATGTGTTTGCAATTAATTATTAGCAGAACTGAAGCTATTTTTTCTTTTCAATGCAAGCGCCCAGGTTATTAACAGTGGGGTTCAAGCAGGAGCAAAGGTGGCTCTGGCATCTCTACAACATCAGACACAGGAGAACCTCTGCCAGCTCAGGAAGTATTGCATGTCCTGTAATAGCAGAGGGAGAGCAGCAGGCATGCACCTAAATCTCTCCCTTTAGCCTGCAGAAAAACACTTCTACTGAAGTCCAGGCAAAACCCCAAGAGAAAGAAAGTTGTCTGAGTTGCTGAAGTCGGACTCAGTACTGCTACATAAAATGTGGTTATAATACTCAGCAAAAGTTACAGATAGAGAAACTGGGTTTGTCTGTTTGAGAAGATGTGCTGAACTCACTCAAGGCCTGTGCTGAGATCATGTCTGGTAAACCAGAGAAACGTGAGATTCCTACAGCTGAAGCAAGCAAGAAGGAAATCTGTCAAAATGAAACTCTTACCTAGTACTTTATATATCAAAGGCTTGATTTTTTTCCCCTTTCCACCTCTGCTTTTTCTATCAAGTACAGATAACTGTTAGTTCAGATGGGAATGCTATAGCTATGTCCATGCCATAGCAATGACAACCACAAAACCAACTCTTTATCCTTTTATAAAAAAGATACAGAAAAAAAAAAAAGGCAGGAAAAGATCAAATATTTGCTGAAGGATATTACAGGCTAAAGGGCCTAATCTCAAAAATCTAGGCTTTGTTTCCCTGCTAGAGCATCATACAGTGAGGGACCTGAGCTATTTTCTTTTTTCTCTAGGCTCACTTACTCTATATAAATTAACTTTCCAGGGCCCACATATTTACCTAGGAGTTTTCTGATCAATTTTCTGACCATTTCTTGCCATCTAAGACCACCATGACATCTCTTATAATCAATAGCTCCAACACTTCAGCACAAGACTGACTATGAGAGCTCTTCTTTGCATCCACCAGCTTGTAGCCATCAAGATCATACTTGATGATCAACTAAGTTTATCCTCAAAGTTTGATGAACAAGAAAAAAAAGCACACCAAAGTCCACATTTTTATGCTGAAGAACACTGAGCTAGGAACAATCTCCCCTGGAGACATCACTGAGAAGCCAAAGCAGTAAAATCAGAGATGACATACCGAGGCCATTTCATTTCTGTAACCTACAGGTGTACCTTAATGGGCTCAGCATCCATTTTGGTACCTCTGTGAACTGAAATCCTATTACTAGAAGTGTGCAGGACCCTTACCTGTGCTACTGGAAGCTTCACACAATTAATGAGGTCTGTAAAAACTACAAGACAACTTCATAAAAGAAAGTGCAGGCAACTCCCACTGAAGCAAAAGACTCCTCAGCCAAGGAGATAAACAAGGGGTTGAATTTCTTGTGGCACAGGTCTCTGCTGAGCACACACTGCACTTGCCTGGCTCAATGCAAATGAAGATGGATTGAGCTGGGAAGGACCACAACCCAACCAACCAGAGAAACTGCAAGGCAGCTCTCCATGGAGCCTGGGGTAAAGCCCAGAGCTGCTATATTGATGCTGATGATAAAAATAAGCGATCTGGCAAAAAAAACCCTCCAATGATTACAGCAGTAACTGGAGATGTGACCTCTCTGATTGTGAGCTCCACCCAAACTTATAAACCTTGTTCCACACTGGCAAGGTGCTCAGGCTTTACACTGAGGAGTAAAGGAGTGCAGATTCCTATTTTAGATTTTAAAGCCCTGTCAGCAAACTCAGGGTTGTTTTTTAAAGTAACTCAGGCCAGAATCCAGCTGAAGAACACACAGACAGTGCATCCAAAGAGGTAAATGAAAGTCATTTTATATTTAGCCACTGTGAGAGGCTGGGGTTAGCCAAGCTCACCTTTTCCCTGGGAACACTTGGCACTGTCCAGTCAGAAGTCTTTAGGTTCAGTCCCACCAGCACCTGTCCTGCCCAGCCCATAGGTCTGAACTTCTATTCAGCATTGCTTCATTACCTGGCTGAACTACATGTGCCTGATGATCCTGGTGGAAAATGTGGAGCAGGAGAAAGTCCACCTTGAGGGAGATGCAGATGCACCAGTTTTGCTTGGTTTGCAAATGCTTTGCAAAGCACGTGTTAGGAACTTCATACCACAAAGAGTATCATATAGCCTGCTGGTTTGTAATTCCACTACATGAAACATGCAGGACAGAGAGAAAGTGTGTGTTTATTTACATGCTAGGAGGATGCAGCTGAAAGGCATTTTTGAGTGATGAATTCAGTTAATTTCATCCACTCCCAAATTCCACTGAAGAACAAAATATTTAGAATGCGTCCATTCAGCTCAGCTCAGCCCAGCCCTGCTTTGCAGCTGTCATATATCCCCTACTGAAGCCAATAGAGTTGTAGGAGACAACCATGGGATGGCTGCCACATATTTCTGCTAATCCACAACACACTATCAGTTCTGATACCTTCCTGATGTGACTTCTGGAAAGGATCAACATTTCCCTCTATGCAAAGACAGAGCAATTTTGGAGAAAGGGCATCTCTAGAGCTGAGGAACCCAGAGGACCGATATATGACCTGCTTCATCAAGTCCTCCCAGACACAGCCAAGTGTCAATCGAGACTACATCCAGAAAGATGTTGAGGTACTTAACTCCTATTTGAGGATAAAGGCATCAGTGAACTCAGTGGAGGTTTAGGTGACTAGATATGGCTCTTCCAGAAAGACATGATCATAGAATCGATTGGGTTGGAAAAGACCTCCGAGATCATCAAGTCCAACCCTTGGTCCAACCCCAGTCCATTTACTAGATCATGGCACTCA
>JAWWEV010000083.1:146641593-146651859 GCA_035583235.1 Hafferia zeledoni
ACTGAGGGGCCCAGAACTGAACACAATACTCAAGGTGTGGCCTCACCAACGCAGAGTACAGGGGAAGGGTCACTTCCTTGGTCCTGCTGGCTATTTTTGATCCAGGCCAGGATCCCATTGGGCTTCTTGGCCACCTGGGCACACTGTTGGCTCATGTTGAGCTTCCTGTCAATTAGTACCCCCAGGTCCCTTTCCACCTTTGATACTCAAAGGTCTTTGCGTGTACAGGAACAGAACTTGATAAAGTAAATTCAAGCAATCAAACTGTAGTCCTTGCAGTACATTTCACTAGATGAGCTGAATGTGCTATGCTTGATACCCCTAAAAACACACTTGTCACAGTGCAACACCTGCTTTTGTTATAACAAGACTGAACCTACCTGAGAGGTATTTACCCCTCAGTAACCAGGGAACAAGGCAAGGAGAGCTGAGACTTTTAAAAGAGGTTAGAGAGTTGCTCATGAGAAGGGCTTCTAAAGACAGGCATATTTCTGATGCTCAGCTAAGTCTCTCCATTCGTAAACACCTTGTTTGAAGAAAACAGTGATAAAGCATTGGTTCAAGTTCTGTATGCCTTAGCCACTCTTCACTGGTGCAATACTGAAGCTCTCAAAATAGGCAGAAACATCCACATGATTTTTTTTTCCCAGTTGTAAAGTAGAGATAATAATTCTCATCTGCATCTTTGTGAGAGTTGGGAAGAATACTGAAGACACAAAACAGGGTTTAAGTGCCCCCAGACAGGTTCTCTCCAGCTATGCTGTTTATTCAACAAAAGGTAATTCTTTTTACATGCTTTGCCTAATTGCTGATACCTTAGCAGACCCTTGATGAAAATGATCATTTTGAGTTCTGTCATTCACCAGTGAGAATATGAAAAATCATAAACAAGAAGTAATTCTAAAAAGTCAGTGAAAAAAATATGCTTGCCCATGTAAAGAAGAAATGGAAAGCTTACCTTTGGACCTGCTGGCCCAGGCAGCCCAAATGCTCCTGGCCTTCCTGGTTCACCCTGCAAGTAACAGTAATATCACTGGTAAAGACTAATATTTTATATATAAAGGCTAGGTTGGCTCAAAACAATCATTACACGCAGTTAGAAATGGAAGCTCTATCCAGTATCTACAGTTCTGAGTACCATTCTCCAGAGATCTGGAATTTTATGGTGTACTTTCTTCACAAAGATAAAAGCAGAAAGGGACAAAACAAAAACTGAAGGACCTCTTCATCTGCTGTCAAAATACAACCAAGTAGCAAGAAATGAGTTCCCCAACTTTTGAACAGTTTGTACTGATTACAGTCTACAAACATGGATTCCTTGGAGACAACATAATGCATTTGCTCTTGAATAGTGACCTTGCAGTGTATAAACTTATCCCATAAGCAGTTCTACAAGTACATGTCACTGTCCAATATCAGATTATACCATGTGTGAGGTGATGAAGTTGTATCAGTTCTGGAAGCAACATTGAAAAATTACTATTTTTTCCAAAGTAGGAAAAGTGTGGCAGAAAGAAGAAACAGTACATCTGGAAAAGAGCTTCTCTGCTATGTGTCACCACTTTTGTGTATAGACATAATGAATAACATAGAGTCCTTTCCCAAGTTCCTTCAGTTGCCTCCAAGTGATTGCCACAAAGGGACAGTGAACAAGATGATAAAGGTCCACCATCAGGATGAAGATAGTTCTAAGGGATGGTGATCAAGCAAGGGAGAGGATGTAAAGCTCTAAAACACACTTCTCCAAGATACTGGAAAATGTGTCTGTGGTTTTATGTTTCAACTGTAGACCTCTTACAGCCAATATGTGGTATGCTGCATCCTTCCTTGAGCTAACACTGTACCTCTTTCTCTCCTCATAGTTTTAGGACAACAGGAATTCAGGTCCTTGCTTCGGTGACCAAGACACTAATTTCTCTAAGCCCTGTCTCAGTGGAAGCATAAGATGGTCCCCTGCACTCCTGCCATCTCCACTAGCCGAGGACTCCTTGCCAGATGTAAACCACATGGCCAGGCTCTGCAGCTGCAGCTATTAACCAACAGGTCCCAAACCACAGGCTGCCAAGACTGCTCCCTTTCCCATGTAATGAATGGTAACAGAGCTGCCCCTGGAGCCTCCCAGGATGGTTAGTCCATGCGACACCTGCCTTGGCTGCAAACGTGGGAGGGAGAGTGCTGGAGCTATTAACCTCCTGCCATTTGTTTCTGCTGCTCTTAAAATGGCCACACAAATCCCCCAGACACGTTCCACTCAATACAGATTGATTTCCACTGCCTGCCTTGCACTGAAAGGCACGATTACATGGGAGGAACAAAAAAGGCTTACGGCTTCTCCTTTTGCTCCATCCCTCCCAGGGGGGCCAGGTGAGCCCAGGGAACCCTGTAACAACAACAGAGCTATCATCAGCACAGCATTAATGTACATTGCAAGTGCAACAACACGAGCAGTGCATCAAGACAAGAATAAGGAATGAGGAGAATCCATTTCAACACAAACATTTATTATTTACAGTTTCTGGAGAAGCTGCTGCTGACATTAACACACTGGGGACGATTGATGAGCTGCTAATGAAAAACTAGGGACTCTTGGCCACTTAACTCATTTAAGAATAAATTAATATAAAAGTTCTGGAGCTAATTAGACACGTAAACATTGAGTCATTTTAATATTATCATATCATCTTCCCTCACCCTCTCTCTTCACCATTCTATTATCTCAAAAATTGCATTTTTAATTTTTTTTAATTTTTGGTTTTTTACTCCTTGCTTGTATAGTATCCATCCCAAAGTTCCCCTAGGCACATCTATAATATATGTAAGTAGTAAGCCTAAAAGCAAACAGAAAAGAAGCTTTGAAAAACTCAGGCAGGCCTCAGGAATGATCCTGCCCACTGGGAAGTGAGTTTCAGAACTATGAATGTGCAAAGGTGCAGAAAACAAAAAAAAACAAGAAAGCCAGGCACCATTTAAGTTTAAAATTTTAACAATTTAATATCTTCCTATGCACCAGGAGGAATGTAACTAAATATGTTGAGCTTGGCAGCTCCACAACTAATGGGAACTGCAAATGTGGAGAAAAGGCGTATTTGCTGCCTGCAGTTGGCAATTTAAAGAACGAAAGGAGAATGGAAAGACAATAGACAAATAAAAGGCAAGTCAACATACACAGTGAGAAACTGGCTCACTGTTTTTACTTCTAGGCACCACAGCAGTTTCTTTTTAAGTGTGTCATAAAAAAGGCTCAAATGAGATCAGTTATGGGCTCTGCAAAGCTGCTACTGTGGCTGTGATTGTACAGACCTGGTTTGTTGTGTGTTACTTGGAGGGGCACCTTGCCTTGCAATCCAAAATATTTGTTATTTTAGTTTAAGTGGAAAAAGTTTAAATTCATGAAATTCCTCCAGCAAATTAGGATTGAGGCATTTCTAACAAATGTTTCCAAAGTAAATACTAGTCACCAGAGCAAGCTCAGAACAGGATTTAACTTTGTTTTTTAAGATGATGACATGGTAGCTAAAGGCCACCACAGTCCCAAAGTTATTTATGCTCAGTGCAAGAAAAGACATAATAATCTTTGGCCTTCCATGGCTCACATTGAATAAACACTGGTGTTTCAGTATGTAGAGGCATTAGCACTGAGTTCCTATTCTTCTTCACTCTTATTTTTTGGATTTTTACAAAGTTTAGTCAAAGCTCATGCCCTTGAGTTCTCCACACATTTGTCAAACGTCTCTGAGCATCGTCAATAGGTTTAAAGACTTAAAGGTGCACTTTGATGAAAAATGATAGAACAGCATAGTCTCCTTTCCTTGCCACCTTACTAACACAAAACAAACCAAAACACAACACCGACATAAAACAAAAGACTTAGAGCAGGGTCAGTTTTCACTAGATCTCCACAACAGTTTAATAAACTCTTAAACTTTTTTCAGAGTGTAATTAATAAAGACTTGGACTTACTTTTTCTCCTTTATCACCTTTCAGCCCAGGAAAGCCAGGAAGTCCTTCATCACCCTACAACACCAATGGAAAAAGTAGCTCATATGAAATGCCATATCATTCTGTGGTATATTTGTGTATTTTATACAGCACAGTTATCATCTCTTGAGAACTGAGTCCAGCTTCTCATTCTTGTTGTAACAGTGCTGTACTCAGTCACCTGTAACTGCCCATATTTGAACAGCTTCACTTTCAGTTTTCCATTCCAGTGCATTCCTCTTACTGAACCTCCCCACCCCTCCTTTTTGTAATTAACATCCAGAACCAGTAGTTTTCCAAGAACAAGATTAGAGACCTATCTTGGTTACATAAAATTATTTCAAGTATTACCCTAAGAAAATTTCCTGTTGCTACACTTTAAAGAACAAAATATTGAAGTTTAGCAAGGTCAACTTACTAACACACCAAATTTCCAACTGCATGTTTGTTTATTTGTTTGGTTTTAATTTCCAATGGCATGGAAGTTGGCATGGAAGTTTTTGGAAATATTCAAATGTAGGATTTTTTTCCCTCTCTTTACCTGCTTCCTTTAGGACAAAAGACTGAGAACTTTTTCATCATTTGCTTTGTAAAAATTCACCAGCACAGAGAAATACTTTTGGAAAAGGATTAAAGTGGCTAAGAAGTTGATGCACATATTTCTAAGTTGTCTGTATATGCATAAGGACTACATATATATGCAGATAAATTCAGGCCAAATCATGTCACATGAAGTATTATTTGTGACTTTTTTTTCTGTATGAATAGTCCAGCAGACTTAGATGGATGGATTCTTAGGATAAGATTCCAGTCAACCACAGACTGTAACAAAATCCAGCCTTATTTAGAGGTATACCTGGCACTTAAAGGCTAATAAAAATAGTATCTGAAAAGTATTTGTGCTGTATATGCAAATGGAAATCATTAGATAACTTTATAATCACATCTCTTGCTCACTGAACCTTCACGAAGCACTGTCTAGAATTTACAACGCAGTAGTGACAAAAATCAGATCTGCTGCATTCGAACGGCTCCCTAATGAGACAAAAACCCCATCAAATACAAACGTGATTTCCAAGGAAATCATTTGCTCTAAAAGGTCAATATAATTTGAAGGAACTCTTGTTCCATGACAGAGCATGTCACATAGGTAGGAGAACAATTTGCTTCTTTTCTATGCACAGCAAATGAATGCAATTAATTAGCTTCTTCTCTTGCCTTTTATTTATTTTTTCCTCCATGAAGTAGCAACTCCTTGGAACAGCTGAACAAGTTAATCCTAGCATCAGTGAGTTTGAGGTACAGTGCTCATAGAAACAATCATGCTGGGCAGGAAAGTATCCACCAGTTTTTCCAGCTCCTCCCCAAGGAGAAAATTACACAGAAACAACCCAGATTCCAGAGACAAGTTTACCATACTTTACCATACCATGGGAAACCATCACTGAAAAGGCTACAGGGTGGGAAGGGCTCCTACACTTCTTCCCCTTCCACTGACTCCCCATAGAATCATTAAGGTTGGAAAAGACCTCTAGGACCATCAAGTCCAACCATTAACCCAGCACTGCCAAGTCCACCACTAAACCATGACCCTAAGCACCACAATCTGCATGTTTTTTTAACATTTCCAAGGACAGTGACTCTAACATCCCTGGGCAGCCTGTTCCAATGCTTGGCCACCCCTTCAGTGAAGAATATTTTCCTAATATCCAATCTAAACCTTCCTAGGTGCAGCTTGGGGCCATTTCCTCTCATCCTATCACTTTTTATCTGAGAGAAAAGAAAGACACTCACCTGGCTACAACCTCCTTTCATGTAGTTATAGAGAGCAATAAGGCCTCCCTGAGCCTCCTTTTCTCCAGGCTAAACACTTCTAATTCCCTGGCTTTGTATCCCTCAGTAAGCAGGAAAACCTGCCAGGATAAGGGTAGATTCTGCAGATGTTTGAACCTTAACAGAAGTACATGAAAAGATTGTGTACCCTTTGCCAAAAAACTCATGTTAACAAAGTGACCTCTATAGGAGTGAGCAGTGGTAGAGAGCAGGAAGCAGAAAGACATCAGTGCTACTGTTCTGCACGGTGCCAAAGGAGTTGTGACAGGCTGGGATGGAAAAGACGGGAAAGCAACCAACAGTTCGCACCCTTAACTCCCAGCCAGCTGCCAAAACCCTGCTGAGAATACAACTAACTGAAACGGAGTCATGCTGTCACAGCAATTTACTTCATTAAGCAACTCTTCTTTTTTTTTTTTTCTTTTTTTTTTTTTTTTTTTAAATGGCCAACTTGAAGAACTGCATTGCAGGACAATCACCTTCTCTTTTTGCTTGTCCACCAGATTTTTTAAATCAGGTAAAATATCATGCACGCTGCTAAGCCCTAGGGAAGTGCTGGTGTACCCAAAAGGTGTCTGTTCCTCTCCCCTAACTCTTTCAATTAGGTGAGTTGTTTTAGAGAAAGAGCTTGCCTCTCTCCTCAACACTGTGCACTGGGGGCTCTGCTGACACATCTATCCTGGAAATGACTTTCCAGGGAAAATTGCAGTTAGAGAATGACAGAATTGGCCAAGGAAATAATCACAGGAGGCTGAAATAATGTTGTTCAAGAGGAGTTCTTGCTGGGGAAGTTACAGCTTCAGCAATCAGTCTCAAAATGAAGGCAGTAGATTTTCCTGAGAACTTTCCTGGCTCATGAGCCTGCTGCCCTTCCCTGACCCACTGGAAAGCCAGCCACTTGTGCTGAGTTTCACTCTCTGAGCTGCACAGCCAGTGGTCTTTAATCAAACATTTCCACCAAAGTTAGCAGGGGAATAAACACATTCATTAGCTCACAGTTGACAAAAAATATTTGTCAAAAGAGCCTAGATCTGGCAAGCTGCCATCAGATCCAGAGGAACCAGAGGACTTCCCTGTACTGTGGCTGTGAAGTGCAGTCATTCAGATGGAAGCAAAGCAGGCAGGCACTGCAAGCACTGAAGTCATGTACCAACATGGACTGAGTATACAGAGGTTATGCAGCATACAGGTAACTACCTATTTCGACAGATGCCAATTTTTGGTTTTCAAAAGTTATTCTCTAATTATTTAATTGAATTACAGCAATATCTCATTTGTTCCCTCCTTGGGTCACTCTGCTGGACATGGTATGAACAAATATTAAACAGCAACCATAATGCTTCAAAGCTCTATTTAAAATTGCAAGCAATGTGTAAATATAAGAAAGAAATAGCAGAAGGTACAGGGCAGTGAAATAGCTGCCAAGCAGACACAGTCAGCAAGTGTTCTGGGATGAAGGATCCAGGCGCCACAGTGGGAAAACAGGTAGGCTCTGGAAGCTGGCATTGAGCCCTGGGTAACAAAAGTCAATCACATTCCTTGCAACAAGGTCAAACCTGTTGTGCCACCAAGAGGAATTAAAACAATCCTGTATTTCCACAGACTGGCTGCAGGCCCAGCTTCAACACAATGGGAATCTGTTGGTGACATGTCAACCAAACTTCGCTGTTGATGCCACGCAATCCTACTGTCACCCGCCTATTTTATGAATATCTGAAATCCAAAGGTTGTCCTTTACTGGAGAAACATCAGGACTACAAAAAGAAGATAAGAAGGACCAGGGAAATGAAAAGAAGCAACAAAAGCAGAACAGGCTACTGACAAAGCCTATAGCTTCTAAAGCATCTTCCTTACAGCTTAGCCTACATTTTCTATAGTAGTTTTACACTTTAGATGGGGTGACCTTTTGCCTTCTTGGTCAGTAGTTTAGTGGAGAAAACTTGAATATGTAGGTAGTGGTACCTGTGAGATACTTTGCATTAAAAAATACGGCAGCTTAACTTAGGAAGTTCTTGAAAAATTGAATACTGCAAGCTCTGAGACCGCAGGACTAGACAAGCCACTCTGAAAACTCCATCTTTCATTCCTCAAGGAACTGATAACAATTCTGCAAGAAAATTAGGAAGGATTTCACAGCCATATTAAACCAAAAAGTTTAAGTAGAATTCAGTAAAAAGAATAGAATTTTGAATTTCCTTGTATTTATTTTTAAATTGAAACATGCAGAGCCACACAATGGATACAGAGCAAGGGGTAACCATTACTTCTGTTCTTCCAAAGTGCTCTCAGAGCAGGGATCACATGAGCACATGGTTTATCCAGACCCAAAGGACAAAAGGATACGCCACATCATGAGGAGTTTCAGAGCACAACTAACTCTCAGCTGCTGCAGAAATAATGTTTGGATGGTAAAGAATAATGATACTCCCCTTGACTTCAGCCATTAAAAATAAATAAGTGATCTGGGTAAAGATAGACACAGGCAGAAAGGTTCCTTTATTAGTTTGTACACATCAACAAAGTTATTCCATTTCTATTTTTGAGCAAGGATGTCTTCCTAGTACACCAGTATCAAATGGATTTACCAGATCGTGCCAGTAATAAGTTAGTGATCCCTCCATACTCACCATGCACACATGTAGCCTAATTTGGTGCATATTGTGCAAAGATTCACCTCACCTGGGTTGCAGTGAGCCCCACTACTCTATAGATTTACCTGAACACTGTGTTTATGGTCTGTGACCAAATTACAACCACATCTGCAGTGGTTTCACCCCAGCCATCAACCCAGTCCCACAGTGCCACTCACTCACTCCCCCACCAGAGAATCAGAAGGGTAAAAGCTGGAAAACTCATAGGTTGAGACAAAGACAGTTTAAGAGGGAAAGGAAAAGCTGTACATACAAACAAAGAAAAACAAGGAATTAATTCACTGCTTCCCATGGGCAGGCAGGTGTTCAGCCTACTCCAGGAGAGCAGGGCACCACCACCTGTAACTGTTACTTGGGAAGAAGACAAATGTCATCACTCCAGTTGTCCACCCTATCCTCATTCGTCCCCCCACTTTATATACTGAGCATGATGCCATGTGCTCTGGAATATCTCTTTGGTAAATTCGGGTTACCTGTCCCAGTTGTGTCTCCTCCCAACCTCCCATGAACCCCCAACATCCTCGCCAGTGTGGCAGCACAAAAAGCAGAAATGGCCTTGGCTCTGTGTAAGCCCTGCTCAGCAATAACAAAAACATCTCCATATTATCAACCCTGTGCTCAGCACAAATCCAAAATATATCCCCATGCCAGCCATTGTGAAGAAAATTAACCCAGCTAAAACCAGCACAAAATCCCATGTAGATCTTGATATGTCTGAGTGGAGATAACTATGAAATTACAAAGAAAATAACCTTAATTGCTAGATAATATATTTCCTCAGAGTGGGAATAACTAATACACAGATTCTGCCTCATCCAGCCTCATGGCAGAATTTTTCTGAAGAGATCTTAAACAGAGAAGGAAACAATCTGCAGGTATATGGAAAGATGCAGAGATAGAACAATTCAGTATTACCTGATCCTAGAGAGATATCAGAAGCACACAAAGGAAAAATTCTTCAATGATGTTTTTAAGCAATCTACTCAAGTTTAATTGCTTTTCTTTCCTCTACTTGCAGCTCCTCAAGCATCTGTCAAGTTTACAAATATTTCTCCCAACTTGAGAACAGCTGTGGCCTATAATCACATATTTTATGTGAAACTCTGGGTTGTGGCCTACGTTAATAGAAATGAGAGCAAACTAAACAAGAAAATAATGAGGAAAAAAGTCAGTCCAAAACACGTGGTTAGATTCTGATTTGCCTGTCAAATTCTGGACTTTTCCTTCAGTATACAGAGCAGACAACAGAAGATAGATCATTCTAAGGTCAACTCCTTACATTTTATTTCTTTTGTTTTCCAAACTGGTCCACATGTCAAACACAAGTGCCACTCTTCTAATCTTAGTATGAAATTAAAATTTCTAACCCTGTCACAAAAATGTCAATAAAGGTGTCATTGGGAGACCCGCAAAAAATCTGCCAAGCAGCACCCCATGAATCACACACTCAGCATGTTGACAGCTGCACAAAACAAGGGATCATGACAAGGTAGGAAACAAAATAGCAAGAGCTGACAAGAAACAGAACAATTGGGCAGGATGAAAGGGAAAGAGAAGCAAAATAGAACTGTACAGTGGTGTCACTTCACACCCCTCTCTCCATTGTTAATTAACTTCACAGCATCCCTGTGAAATGAGAACGAAGTTTTAACAACTGTAATATTGCTATCACCTCATGAGGATGGTGAGTAAGAGGTACAACTGAGAAGAAGACATACAGAAGGTCCTCATCATGGCTAGGCTTCGCGAACGAAGATTTGGGAAGGGCACTACCCACGCTTGCTGCAAGCGTGCTGATGGCTAA
>JAWWEV010000083.1:146660196-146702272 GCA_035583235.1 Hafferia zeledoni
TGGCCAATAAACCTTATTTTTGCTTTGCTCTTTTTAACTCGTCTCTCTCTAAATTTCTTTGAGCCGAGAATTTTTCTCACATTATGTACTCGACATGTTACATATTCTAACACAAGCATCATTGTGGCTTTAACTTAGTGATACAACCAAGGCAATGGCTTGGAGAAGCAAGGCCAGTGTCCTTGCTGTCTTCATGGAAAACCACAGGATTTTCACACTAACAAATGTCTCAGACCTCACATAAATGCCCTACATACAGTATTTGGCAACAATGTCGTCTGACAGGTGTTTGGCCCTGGCACAGCTGGAGAGCAAGACTATAATAAGGGGATGACTTTAATCTTGTCATCTCAGTCTTTTCCAAGGTGAGACAACTTGGTTCTATCAACACTTGGGATGTGAACCTTGTTCTTTTAAAGGAGCCCACAGCACATGCACGGTAACTATCCCAAACACTACTGCTCTTAGATGATCAGCATCTCTGATCCAGCTTCCCAGCACTGGCTCATACCCATCAAAATCAAGGAAACAAAGCTGTCACAGATAGAGTGAAAAATGAGAATGCATGCTCATGTAGCCATTGCAGAGCATCAGGCAAACAGAAAGTAAACACATGAATCCTCTCCAGTCTAGAAAGTGTTTAATTTCATAGTTTTTTTCTGGGTTTTCTCATGATTATAGTTGGCAACTGGCACTGCAGACACTTGCATCCCTGGTCCTTGTGGTTCTGGCTACTTCCCTCCCATAGTCACATCTGACACCAAGGCACAGACATGGTTCTATGTCCCTACACACAATGGTGGTTCCTTGTATGCACACCAGAGCAGACAAACAGCCATGCAGTGGTGCAGCAGCAAGGTCTTGGAAGTCTGGAGATGTCTCAGTTGACTGGAAACTGGCAAATGTTATCCCAGTTTTTAAGAACATTAACAAGAAAGGTCTTGGTAATTACAGCCCTGTCAATCTCACTTCAGTGCCTGGTAAAATTATGGAGAAGTGTGTTCTGGGAATTATTGAAAAACAGTTGGGAGATAATGCAGTCATTGGTCACAGCCAGCACAGGTCTGCACAGGGTAAGTCCTCCTTAATCCACCTAATTTCCTTTCATGACAAGGTCAAGCACCTAGTTGATGAAGAGAAGACAGTAGATGTGGTTGGTCTGGGATTTAGACAAAGCTTTTGACACTGCCTCTCACAGTATTCTCCTGGATAACATATCCAGCTTTCAGCTGTATAAATAAATCATGCGATGGGTGAATAATTCCCCGATAGTTTGGGCTCAAAGGCCTATAGGAAATGCGGTTACATGAGGTTGGCGACCAGCCAGCAACGGAGCTTCCCACAGCTTAATTTCAGGGCTAGTGCTCTTCAATATTTTTTAAATTATTTGGACATAGGAATCAAATGTACATTAACGAAGTTTACTGATGATACTAAACAAGGAGATGTGGCCTCCCACAAGGACAGAGAGGCCTTTCAGAGAGACCTGGACAGACTAGAAAACTGAGCAATCAGCAACTATATGAAATTCAGCAAAAGCAAGTGCTGTATTCACCACTTGGGATGGAATAATTCTGTTTATACATACAAACTGGGGAATGAGTGGCTGAAAAGGTGATTGTCCTGCTCAACTCTGCGCTGTGTGGACCTGCCTTCAGTATTGTTTGCAGTTTTGGGCACCATAATATGAGACGTATATAAAGCTCTTGGAGTGTGTCCAGAGAAGTGTGACCAAGATGGTGAAAAGCCTCAAGGGCAAGGCTTAGGAGGAGTGGGTGAGGTCACATGGTTTGTTCAGCCAGGAGAAGAGAAGGTTGAGGGGAGACCTCATCACACTCTGCACTTCCTCAGGGAGGGCAGCAGAAGGGAGGTGCTGATCTCCTGTGTCTGGGGACCAGTGACAGGCCACAGGGGAATGGGGTGAAGCTGCATCAGGAGAAATTCACATGGAACATTACGAAAAGGTTCCTCACAGAGAAGGTGGTTGAGCACTGGAACAGGTTCTTCAGGGAAGTGATCACAGCACCAAACCTGTCAGAGCTCAAGAAGTGTCTGGATTGTGCTCTTAGTCACATGGATTAGTTTTAGGTGCTCCTTCAAGGATCAGGGATTTGAACTAGATGATGTGTATCACTTCCTTCCAACTTGAGATATTCTATGATTTTATGATTTTCTATCCCCAGGCTCCTTTTTTAATCAAACCAGCAAAATACAGCTGATGTATCTTTGCTCTCCATCAGCAACAGCACCGACACCCAGCCATAAGGTGCACTGAGTACAAACACACTGGGTACCAAGCACACTTCACAGATGAGGACAAGCTGCTTCAGCTGGCAGGATTTCCAAGTAAACTCAACTAGATGACCATAAACTCAGGATTCTCCAAGCCTGCATATTTGTTTGGGCAGTCAGTGGTGTTTGGCTACTCCAACCAAAGAAGTTCTGCACATACTGTGAGGTTCCTCTATTTTATCTCTCCAACCCAGGCCTGCAGACCTATTTTCCTATGCATGACAATAATGCAGATGGAATGATATTTTCCAACACTTTTCTGCAGAGTTCATAACATAAGAAAACAAGAACTTGCTTCAACTATAGCCCAACTCATATCGTAAACATCATGTTTCCCATCAGACTACTGTCTCTCACCACCTGCCAAACACAAGCTGGTTTCCAAAGGCTGCATCCTGAGTCTCAAAGGCTAAATAGTGGCTGCCAGTGGGAGGACTGCGGAAAGATGAATGCAGAAATGTGTGCTTTATAGCCCCCATGCCTCTAGTCCGGCTCAATAATATTTCCTGCCATGAGCAACCCTCATTTCGATTGTAATTTCACATGATGCATTACCACTATATACAATCAATACATCATAATCACAGAAAGAACAAATGAGAGGATGCAATGGTCATAAACATCATGTTCTCACTGGTGCAGCATTCATCCTTTCAGATCAGAATCCTCTATTATTTTAAATTCCCTGAGCAGCCAAGGAGCCACAGATTCCCTGGAAAACAGCACAACAGATTCTTAATCCTACTTTCAATGTGAACCATGACTTCTTCCTTAATAAATCCATCTGTCTCCTAGACCCTCCTGTCAATCTTTCTCTATGGTTCCTCACAACTTGAAATTTAATTTTGGTGGTAAGGAAAACAAGCTCAATGAGGTGTGATATGGAGCTATAGACAGAAAGAGCTAATTCTCCTCTGAAATCTAGGCATGCAGACACATTTTTTGTGGGATTTTTGCAGCCAGAATTGCCTGGAAACAACCATCTTCTTTTTGTTTTTTTTTTTTTTTTTTTTTTTTTTTTTTTTTTTTTTAATGGAACTAATCCAGTCATGTTATTTATTTCCCATCGTTGATCACCACTGAAAGAGTTTTCCAAGACAGATAACCCAGCAATTTTCAGTAGTTATTCTGTATCCTCAGATTTAACCTCCAAGTCTTATTGCTCTTTCCTGCCTAATATTTGCAGTAAGAAAATACTGCATTTTTTTCCCTTCAGTTTATTAATGAAAAAATCCAATTGAAAGAAAGGCTATGACAGACTTCTCATGACCCAAATTTAATCCTGCTGAAAATTCAATAAACTCAAAATTATACTTTCCCTTTGTTTTTCATTCTTCCAGCCAATTTATTTAGCACATTATCCTCCACGAACTCATTGCTGCTTACACAAAGCAAACATCATGATGTTCAATTTGATAACATTTTTCATGGCCAAAGCACAAAGGAAACTCAAAGAACACAAAGGGGGGAAAGCAATGAACACTCAAAATTTTGTCTGCAGAAGGAGGCATAACACAGCATAAAAGTTCCCCACAAAGATCCAACTGTATCATGTCTTTTGCATCCTATGCACTCCAAAAGGAACCTCTGAGCTATGGAAGGCAACAGCAAGCAACTCATTTGATTAGATCAACGAAGGATTAGATCTCACCTTTTCGCCTTTTTCTCCTATGCCATAGGCTTTGCCCTAGAAATGAAAGAAGAGGAGAACAGGCACATTTGAAAACAAGGATATCAAACAACACTGTAAACATATACTTCATGTTTTCCTTGTTATGAATCCAAAGTCTATCTCTCTATCCCTATGTATAGACAGACAAATCACATGACAGCTACTACAGGAAAGTAATTTTCTTTGGGCATAATTCCTTGATAATAATTTGGTGACAAATTAAACTAGAAAACCTATCCTCAATTCTCCTACTGCAGCCAGGAAAACATCTTATTTTTTATTCATGGAAGAGTCTGATATTACATTTCAAAAATCAAAAATGTCAACAACCCTTATTAGAATGAAATTTACATAAGGTTAAAGATTTTCTTGCCTAAAAATTCAGTCTGGCATTTGCATAAATTGTAGCTGGGAAAAGCTGTATCCTATATCTTGGTAATATGAATGTAAAAGAGTTGAGAGAGATTTGCATCTTCTTTGTGTTCAGTTGCCTAATACACTCCCCATCAGATGTGCAGCTGTGCTATAATCAAGTACGTCCAAGTTATACATTTAATTAGGAGGACAATACTAAGTCAGTTATTGGCTGTATTCAGGGATGAACACATTCATTTCCTCCCTCCTAGAGATGTCAGTGGGTGCCAGAAAGACCAGCTTTCCCCTGGGATTCAGGTCCAGTAGAGGGAACATATTTGACCAGGGCACATAGAATTGTGAGCAGATTCTCCCCACAAAGGAGAAAACACATGCACTTACATCTCCCTAAACAATAGAATTGGGCATTTCTTACTTACTGACTCTCCTTTTTCTCCTCGGAGTCCAGGAAACCCTGGGATGCCTCGTTCTCCCTTGGAAAAGAAAGGGTGTTACTATCACAGAGTTAATTCACTCATTTCTTAGACATAGAAAGAAAGCAAATACAACAAGGGTTTGACTGAGATTATGGACACTTTTGCTCCCACCAGTCTCTACAGCCAAGATCAGCCAAGATCTCAGCTCTTGCCCTAAGGACTGGGTGTACCTCGTTGCATTTATAATGACTTGAATGTCCAGGTTTTCAGATTGATTTTGTATTCTATTTTTCACATGAAAATATTGGTAGAAGCCTTCAGAGTACACTGGCAAGACAGAGAGCTTTCTCTTGTGAGGTATTTCAAAAATCCTTGTTTACTAGTAAGCCAGGAAGAACTTGTAAAGGTGGCTTGCATAAGACCTAGAGACTACACATCTAAAATATGGGGGGAAAACCCTGCAAATATCATCAAGATTTGGGGACTTTTTTTTTTTTATTTATTTCAAACGCATTGTTTTCAGTCACACTAAATTTTCAGTATCAGGTAACTCCTCTTTCCTCACCCACAAGTGTGCAGCACACACAGAGCTGTTCTCCCTGCTCATTCCAATGGAAGAGGGGAAAGGGAACACAGAAAAGAGATAGATGAAAGTATACAAATCTGATAGGTGGAGAATCTATAACTGGGGAAACAAATACACAGGAGAAAAAGGGAAAAATGGTCTACCAAAACGCAAGCAAAATATTTTCTTAATTTGTCTCCTAAAAAGGATAGGGGTGAAAGGGATAAAGAATCAAAGAAAATACATGATTTCATAAACATTCATCAGATACAGAACTAAAAGTGGTTCCAAAACCAGCAAGTGGAGAAAAATACCTGCAAACCATTTTTCACATACTGCTCTTCTGGCTCAAAACTGGACATGAGACACTGGAAGCATTTGTTAGGCTTATGCTTTCGTTTCCCCAGATGAAGAAAACACAGGAAAGATTCCAGAAAGCTTTTGAAAGTACGGGAAAATTTCTTTCTCTAGCCTCTGTCTTTTGTTTTTTGCCAAAAGAAAGAAAACTCACAGAACAAGTAGCATATGTGCAAAAGCAAAGTCATGGTCAATTAAGAAGGCTGTTGTAAAATTCATAAAAGTTTTTATGCAACCATCTCTTTTAAGTCACTGAAAGTACAAAACCTTTCTAATCCGGAGACAAAAATACATCCTGCCAGAGGATGTCTAATACACTGGACTTCACAAACTTTGCAATGGCAACTAAGCATTGTAATTTCTATGTGGACAAAAACACATCTTACAGAGAAGGGATTTTTTTCTTTACTTGGATCAATAGCAGCTTTGGAAGCACCCTGTTGACCATCAGCCCAGTGCCCCAAGAAGCCATCCTGGCTGCCTGCAAACAACACAGCACTCAGAGGGAGCAAGGAAGGAAAATAAATTTGACTGGGCTGCCATTAGCATATAAAATTTATCAATAGGACCCAGCTTCAGGCACGTTAACCAATTCTTCTCCAGCTATTTCCTGCCTAATTCTTCCCCAATATCATCCTTTCCCAAAACACATCACCTGTGTCTCCATGTATTACCCTCAGTTTGGCAGCATGAGTGATTGAGGCACAGGTGCTCATCTCCCAGGGATTGTTTCCATTTTTTTAATAACTGCAAACTCTGCTGTTTTGCCCTGCCTTTGAAGACTCAGAGAGCTTTGGAAACTCATTATCTTCTCACTTATCTGGTTATAAACTTTGAATATTTCCTCTGGACAAATGACACTGTAAGAAAAGCTTGCTCAAACCTCCTCCTCCTCTAAAGGTTCTGCTATAGGAGTTCAGGATAGCAGAACCTGAACATAAGTCTCTACATCTTTATCTCAGATAGATGGCAGCCAAAATCATTTTACTTAATAGATCCTCAAAATGACTTTTTTTTTTTTTTTTTAAGAGAATAGAAAGAAACACATAACCATTATTTCTTATTTTTTGGATACAGAATGAGAAACCCATCAGCTACTGCTGGTCTAGGGAAAACCAAACCTAACCAAACCCAACCCCAAAACTCTTGTATCTTAGAGGAGCCTCACAGTTCTCCTGCCTTTGTAAGCCTCTCCAAAGATTGTTGTTTTGGGACAAAGGGGTTTTTTAACACAGATCCCTCTCCCTATTAGTATCCTTGGGGACTAATTTCTCAGATGACTCCTACAAGCTGTGGGCATTTTTCCTGATACAGCTGAACCAGCTGCTTTGCTGGTTTACTTATTATGGCCATATATGGTCTCTCACAAGGCATTTCTTAATATCAGCCTGTAAAATATTTTTGAATAATAATCAAGTACCTACAACCCATCTAAATATCCCTTGGGCCCCAGTTATTTACAAGTAGATTTCAGCACTGCAATTCAAACCAAGTAAGAGATGCTTATTAGTGATGATGTCTATAGAGAAAATCAGGAATTTTGATTCAGAGGTCTGATCTCCCTCTGTCTGCATCTTTTCCTTATAATTTCTTTCCTTATTGGTTTGTTGTTGGTTTTTGGGTTTTTTTTTACTCCAATCTCTGTTAAATCAATTAATGTTTGGTCTTTTCTTATGCTGTTTGCTGCTTATTTTAATCAAACCTCCCAATACAGTGGAGATCTTATGATTTTAAGTTTTTTAGTGTTTCTTGAAGGGCTAGTTCTTGGATCCAAGTGAAAAATGGAAATATTTTATATCTCTTACCTTAAAACAGCTTTACATCCCTCTCATTGCACAACAACAAAGGTTTAAAACACTTCCTTTGCACCATAGAAATGAGGAGCAAAGCTGAAAGATCCTAAAACATATTATGGACATGTACAACTCTGCAACGCAGAAGTCACTCATATTTTTGTGGGTTTTTCATCTTTCCTTAGTAAGTACCTGGTGGGAATGTTGGGGAGTTGCAAATAGCACTGAATTTCTTCCCCATGACCAGCACTTTAGCTTGGGTAGCTCAGTAATGCTGCAGAGAGAGAGGAGAGCAAAATTTGCTCTTGAACCAAGAGCAAGGACTGTGACAAGCTGGTCCTTGGCAGGAGTGATGCAAGAACTCCTGTCAAGGACAGTATATGTTATTTAATCATGGTGTCTGTGCAAGCCAGGTGCAAAATGTATTAGTTACCCTATTCAACAGATAGAGAAGCTAAGTCATTTGTCTGAAATCATCACATTTGTACCAAACTGTTGTCACATCCTGGATTTAGATGGCATCATCCCCAGTTCTTTGAGACTGTGACACAGTTCTGACATGACTGTGTACAAGACTCGAATCCCTACAGCCGGGGAAAAGTCACACACATCTGCAGAGCCCTGCAGGAGGGGACCAGCCCTTTCTGGGTCTGTAACAGAAAACCTGCTGATGCTGTGATTGTATAAACACCTTTTGTATTCCACTAGTACCTCTGCACCTCAACAGCATGCCATGTTACACAGGGTAGGCACTTCACCACCACACAGAGCTTGTCAAAGCAGTGAAAGACAACAGAATGCTGCTGCAGGGCCCTTTATTATTATCATCCTCATCCTTCTGCAACCTCCTCGCAACAATCATGGCTCTGCCATTCTTCAAAACAGCCCATCATTATTTAAGCTGTCACAGATTAAAATAGAAAGCTGCTATTTATACATGTGGAAGCATAAGGAACTGTTTTCTGCGCTTTCAGCCAGGCACATCTGAGCACTAATGAGCCCATGGTCTTTCATCCCAGCAGAAAACATATTCCAAAATGCAGCTCCTTATCTACCAAACTTCTCCTGCAGACACCAGACCAAGCTTTGCCAAAACACAATGCATCTTTGAGGATGTCTGACCTTCCAAGACCCAGAGATTTCTCCTTTCTCTTCCCACAGTGTTTCATAATAACTGAGTGACTTTTGGTGAGGTGCAGTTTGGTTATTCACCAAACAGGTTTAATTCAGTGACCAAACTTGAAGAAGTGATTCAGATGAGAATATTTTTGAATAGAACTTGTTCCCAAATATCTTTTCAATCACACAGATGGTAAAGATGGGAACCACTACACCAATAAATACTTCCACCTCTTCAGCAGGGTTGTGAATTTCTGTTCTCTTTCAGTACAAGTGCTCTCTTTTGCCTCACAGATCTATTTGTAGCCAAGTACAGAAGGAAAATGTGCTTGTTCTGAATGCACACATGCATATCAAAGAAGCTTGCAGAACACGCAGGATATTATAAAGGCTGCACTGTTAAACTTGATGCAGACATCACAACCACTCTTCTACACTGTTATCTAGGAAGAAGAGTACTGAGGGAAATGGCCTGTATTTAACATCATGACTCAGACAATCTTCCTAAAGAGAACAGATTATGACTAATCTTTTACTGTTAGTTTCAGAAAATTTTGTAGAGTGTGACTGGAAGGCTCCTCCCAAACCTATGGGTATGTGGTACTGCTGAGCAAGACACAGCACAGAAGCAGCACGTTGTTTCCCAGGTGACTTACCATGGAAGCTGTGGATGACCTAGTGAATAACAGTAACTTGCAAAAATGCCAGTTTAGAAGCTACAGGAGAACAATTAGCAACACATTTACTCTAAGAATGGCAAAAAGCAGCAACAGAGACACCTAAATAAAACAAAGACACAAGCAAATACAGAAAAAAGATACAAGATGGTCAAAGCCTCAGGCAGTCTCAGGCTCATCCAAAACTGTCTGGGCTTAGTTATATGCTAAATTAACTCTCATTTCTCAAAATCTCCAACTCCTCAGCTTACTCTGAAACTCTTTCATTGCTGTTTTTATTAAACAAATAAACTAGCACATATTACTGACCTTTTGACCTTTAGGACCTTCAGGGCCAATTAGACCCCTCTCCCCCTAAGACAAAAAAACCCATGATTAATCAAACTGATCTTTTCATTATATAACCAAGCAAGGGGCCTAATCCTGCAACTACTGAGGACAACAAAAACGTTAGCAGGGAAGAGGAGAGGAGAGAGGAGGGGAGGGGAGGGGACGGGACGAAGCTGACATGCCCTCAGGAGCAGTGACAGTAGGGCTGGCTTCTTAGAGGTCCCAGTCACAGCCAGTAAAAGCAAGCACACTGCCTTTAAAAGCTACGAGATTTTTTTCCAGTGTGGCCATATTTACTTCCAGAATCTGTTTTATTTTATGTGAAAAAGGATGCACCTAATTCGGCTGGTAAGAATAACCACTTTTTTTTCAATGACAAGCAGCATGATCAAAATCACTGAATTAGGTAAGGAGAAAACACCTGGGAAAACTTCCATTACCTCTACGGACATCCCAAATGAAACACTCTCATATCAACACTCACCTTTGGTCCAGCAGGACAGGAGCAGTTGAAAGTCTTGAGATGGCCAACTTGCTCACTGCCGACAGTGGGCCTCACTTCCATGGGAGGTGCTTCCGTCAGGACCGTGACCTGGCACTGCACACAAACACCCAAGGTCATGGCAAAGCCTTTGATGCTGGAAAGTTTCCCCTTCCATGCTCTTTAGAGAAATCCTGTAGGCACTACTGTATAACACACAGCTAAATGAGTCCTCATGAGAAGCGAAATCCCACAAAAGCCATTCATTTAAGCAGAAGGGGAAAATGTGGCAAAATGAACAATGAATCTCTTTAATCAAGACTGAGGAGAGAGGAGTGAAAGGAGGGTGGAAGTTTCTAGTGAGACTTGGGCACAGGAAAATAAGCAGCAACTGGCACTGTTTTTAGCTGTTCCCAAATAAAACCAGTGGGGAACGTGTTGAATATTTCATGCTGCATTCCTGTTGTTCCATCATCACTTCAGGGTTTTGTTTCCCCTGACAGTTTGACAAGGAAAGAGGAACTTGGAAACTTCAAATTCCTCATACTCATCCGTCTGCAGTGGTCCTCCTCTGGCTCTGCTACATTACCAATTACACAGTTAGGTTTCATTCACCCTCATTAAAAATATTATAATCCCACACTGCCATATATTCCGCAATTTATGTAAGAGATTTCAGTGAAGAGTGGTCATGTGAAAATGAATAAATGACAAAAAGGAGCTTACTGGTCCAGAGGGAATGTCACAGCATGTCTCCAGCTCAGCATGCCGAGAATCACAGTAAATAACCATCCGCTGAAGATCAAACTGGAAAGACAAAGAGAGGCAATAGTCTCAGTGACAGTGAATTATTAAAGACTGCATGTCCTTTTGCTTGGATACTAACAGAGCAGGCAAATACAATGCAAAACCAGATGGTGTTAACTTCAGAGGAGTTCTATGGGTCCTGTAGTCAATCACTATCTCTCCCTATCAATAATGGGCCAATATATCAGCATGCTCCCAGAGTGCTGAGCTAATGAGACCCTGAATATGCCTTTTGAAATTCTGGTGGAGGTATTCAGCCTAATCCCCATGTTCTGGCCAAATTTCTGTCTGAGAAGACATATCCTGGCCACCTCTATCCCTCCTAGAATTTTGTCTAGACACAAGGTTTGTTTTCCTCCTGTTGTGCCTTCCCTCTTTTGACCATTTACCCCTGTGTGAGAAATGCTATCATCAGCACATTTATTATGCATGTGCCATCCATTTTGCACAGCTAAGAAAGATTATACAAGTCTCAAACACCAACCAATCCCACATAAATTATATCAGGTTAACACTGCTGCTGGGCAATCAGGTCCAGCCTGAAGATCTTGATGTCAGTTTGATTGCACCGAGAGAGTCATTTAATATCTGAGGAACTGAGAACTCTCCTAAATTAACAAGCTTCCTTTTTTCCCCCCATCTCTTCCTGTCATGGGTGGAAACACTGATAATGCCATGACCAGACAGCAAAAGACCTCTACATGGAGTTCAGTACCCTGTTTGATGATATCTGTGTATGATTTTGTCTCTGCTTTTAACTGTAACACATTCTGAGTGACAAGGAAATTTCTTGAGAACTTGGGAAATTCTCCAAGACTGCACCCAAGATATTTTACTTGCAAAAGAAAGGTGGAATTACTAATTTTTAATCCCTACTATGGAGATACTGTCAGTCTCACATAAAAAGACAGCAAATCCTGAACAAGATAAGGTGTCAAATCTGTCTCAGCTATGTAACAGTGGTAATGCTGCCTCAGGAAAAGGGTCAATTACAACATAATCCTCAAAACTCCATTCACAAGTTGCAAACCCAATGCTGAACATTATCCCAGCCCTGACCTGCAGGCGCAGTACTTACGTCAATGGGGACACTGTCATACAAGCGTTTTCCAATCACAGTCTTTCCTTGAATGTCAATATTTTCCCTATCTTCAATAGGCAGCACCTGAACCAGTTTGCAGTCTATGTAAAGCGAGACAGCCTTTGATTGGATGCTGAGGGCAATTTTGTGCCAGTTGCGGTCAAACAGGTCACTGACTCGCATGCTTCGGAAGACCACCCTGACAGCGTCCTTGGTGAGCCCCACAGCATTGTACTCCAGAGCTTTGTTCTCTCCATCCAGTCGGATTGAGACCTGCACAGAAACAGAAGTGATTTTGCTAAGGAAGTATAAAGCCTTCTCTTTCCTCCTGACTGCTTTCCATCCCCAAAGTTGGGGTGACACAACCTGTGGTGAGATGCTAAGGCAAAAATCAGCAGAGTTTTGTGACACAAATGGACAGGGAGCTGACACCTGTGCTAGTAAATAACACAGGGCTGCACAGGCTTTGGTGCAGATCCATGATCACCCAGAGCCTTCTCCTGTGAGTACAACCCTTGACATGGTTTCAGCACTTGCCACCTTGATGCCTCCCAGGCAATGCTTGGGCAGGGCTGGGTGGTAGCACAGTGGGGCATCTCCCCAAAGGCAGATAGACAAAGCTGAACCTGGTTCAGATCTCTCTATCCTGTGTACTCTTCCACTACTTCCCAGCAAGCTCTGAGCTCTTTACTCCCATCCCAGGTCCTCAGCTGTTCCCCGGGACATGGACAAATGCTTCACTGCCTGGTATGAAACCAGTCTGCTGATCTGTAGCCCTGCCCACACTTTATTTCAGATGCTTTGAACAGAAAACTGCAGCTACATCGCTGTGTCACAAGCCACAGAGCAGGCAAAAATTAGCCTTTGAAGACATGACACATTTAGTTCATTTACAAATTGATCCAGGGGAGCAAACATTGTGTCTGCAAGCTGCAAGGAGTGTGGGCCACATTGGCACCGAGCTGTGTGTGATGAAAGCAGCCCAGATCTGACTCCAGATCTGAACGAACTTCTCAATGCAGCTGAGCTGTGTCCTGTCTGGGAGTGCCAGCTTAGATCAGCATTGGCTCAGAAGTTTCTGCATCTGTTAGCTATGCAGGTGTGCAAAGCACTGGCCAAATCAGGACTGACTTTACATGAAATGAGGCTCATGAGGCTCTAAGGCACTTCTGGCATCACATTTTAAGGCATTTTTATATTATTACTCAAAATATTGAGAGGGTTTTTTTCTCTTCACATCTAAACAGTTCAAGTTTTTAACTTCTTCGAAGAAATACTGAGTGATACATACATTCTCACTCTGCAACAAATAGAAATGCACATAGCACAGTAAAACACAGCTGATAATAATTTTCGTCTATACCTTTTACCATTGTCTCAAACCCAGTTAGCTAACTCTTCAAACTGCACTTATCCTTCACTGAGAGTTCCCAAAATCCTTTTGAATATCAGTCCCAAAGCAGCAATACTGAATTACATGGCTAGGTGAGCTCATGTCAATATCCACTTCAGAGTCATGGGTGATGCCATTGGTGCTGAGCAGAAAAACATGCAGCCCACCCAAACCACTCTCTCCTGAAGCGCACTCGAACACCAGAACTCTAGCAAGCTGCTAAGAACATGCTGCGTAGGGACAGACAGTACAATCTTACGGTATTTTTCTTCTGAGAACATAAGAATACTTGAAAAAAAAAATATATCAAATTCTGCAGCAGTCAGACTAAGGGTTATGGGGCTGCATTAGTTGTTGTATCCACACCCAGAGCAAAAACCCATAAAACTTTACATGATACCTAGAATTCTGTGCAAAACATGGCATAACTCACTGCTCTGTAGTACATCTGTGTAACAATTGCTTTCCAAACAGGGAAAATATTTTCCCTAAACAGGACTATCTGAACAAAACAACCAAAAAATCAGCAGTCGTTTTAAGAGCACGGATGGTATTATTTTGTCCTCCTCTACGACTGACACATTTATCTGGATACTAATAACAACCAGGGTTGTTGAACACACATTCCTTCAGGGTTGAATTAAAGGTAAAGGTAAAGGATTGTCAGCAAAATGGACTGAAAGAGAGGTAAGGGATTTTTACCAGTCCACAAGAAAAAAGGAGTGGAAGGTTAAGGCAAGAAAACTGGTTCGTGGGCAGGGGAAAAAAAAAAAAAAAAAAAAAAAGAAAGCTGTTCCTGCTGGCTGAAAAAGAGCTTCTTACCTGTGGTATTCCATACTTGTCAATAATCTGCCAAATATACCAGTCTTCTTTCCTGGAAGCCTTCCGGAATTTGAAGGTAGTTACAAAGGCATATTCATCAGGCAGACCTTGTGGAAATACATCCCTGGCATGGAGAAGGGAAAGAAAGCAATGTATCAGGCTCAGCAGTGAAGAGCAGAACTTCTAAAACTCTCTCCATGTCCTAGCAATGCTTCCCAAAAGTATCATTACAGTTCCTGCAAAACCTGCTTTATTTGGCAGCCTGCAGAGAGACGAACACGAGCTTGTGCCCCCCAGGTGCTTCTGTCCTTGTGGAGCCCTTTTTCATTCCAATGGTGAAGCTCTCAAGTTGGATAAGAAATAGTGAAAATCTGCAGGTGAACATCCATCATGTTAAAAAGGTTGGTTTTCACATGATGCTTCTGTTCATGCAATCTGTAAATAATTCTGTTCTCCAGGTGCAACAGAGACCTGTGACTTTTGAGAATGGGTTGGATCATGTAAAACCCTCTATAAATGTACCAAGTTATAGCAACAAATATTGTAATATTTGCCCCAAAACAGGCACTACACCTCATGTCTTTCCAAAATGTTCCTTGGCTGCTGGCCTGTAAGAAGAGAAGAACCTTCTCAAATCAAAAATTGCAAACATATTAGACAGAAATTTCCTTAGTGACACTATGACCCATGCACATCTGAAGTAATGAAATTCAACACTGTTTACTCTACTCCAGCACAAAAACCTGCCGTACCATAGGGATACAGGGCTGGACAGAAAGGGTAACTAATCCAGTACCATTAGGATTTTTTGTAACTAGCCATTATTGGATGCCTAAGAACAAGAATGAACAGAATAAGCATATCTCTCCTACCACCCCTTTCTAAGATCCAGGAGTCAAATTCAGAGACAAATGTAATTTCTATAATAATAACCTTTTATGGATTTATGTTATTTGGACTTCTGTACCTTTCCCTTGAACTCAGGTAAACTTAAGACATTCACAACATCCTTTGGCAAGGAATCACACTCTGCTACACACTGTATAATTAGCCTCCTCCTGTTTGTCCAGGACCTAACTCAGATCTTATCAGGGACAGCACAATGAACCTATTCTTATTTTACTTTCTGTAGCACTCATAGTTTTTCGAACTTTGCTTATAATGCATCTAAGTCATCTCATTTCCCACCTGAAGAGTCCCAGTTAACATTGTTTTTCGTGCCTAAGCCAGCCTGCTGCTCTGATCATTCCTGAATAAACTCTTCCTAAAGATCATTTCTTTGCTCCAGGACATATGAGCACTCAGGAATAAGCACTCATTAGAAAACAAAACACAATGGCAGCAATTAATGAAGAGCAATATGAAGACAGATTCTCTTAATGAATTGATGACATAATCCATCACTATGTAGAAACTGGCATAGTCAAAGGCACATAAAAGTAGAGGCCTTTAATTGTGTTAAAAGCAAAAAGTCCTCAAAATTTCCAAAATACTCTGCTTTGCAATTACAGTAAAGGTTGAGAGCATGTCTTTCTTAATGCCAAAATATTGAATGATATTCAATCTACTTTGAATTTCCTATATTTTTAGCCAAGTTATAAATTCAGAACACTGTGGTTTCATCCATTACTGTGGTTTTCACTGCGTAAAGTGCCCATCCAGGATATGCACCATTATAAGCTGGTTTTCCCTCTTGGGGACATGGGCACTCACTGAACTCTTCCAACTTTCTCCCAAAGAAAACTGAACCTGGTTCTCACTAAATCCTCTACAAAATCCTTCCCTTAGGAGTGCAGACAAGGCTATCTTATTTCTTGGTACTAGTTATTTTAACCAAGGAGGTGCCAGTTGGCAGGAGGTTAGCAAATGTGATGCCCATCTACAAGAAGGGCCAGAAGGAGTATCTGGAGGTGAACAGAAGTAGGATTTGGAAAGAGTCTTAAACTAAATATTAGGAAAAAAATTATTTACCAAAGAGGTTGTCAGGCATTGGAACAGGCTGACCAGGGAGGTGGTGGATTCAGCATCCCTGAAAATGCTCCAAAAAAAAAAGTGACACTTGTGGACATGGTTTAGCACTGAAAATGGCAGTGTAGGATAACAGTTGGACTCAATGATCTTATAGGTCTTTTCCAACCTTAATGGTTTTATAATTCTGGACACCTCTGAGCTGGAAACAGGAATACCATCATGCAAGCTTAATTTCATAAAGGGTTTTCAGATGCTTAATGTTTAGTGCCCACAGAAATAACTGGGAGTTGGGTACCTAAATATCCCTGTGAGTCTGGCCACACCTCATCACACACGGCTGACAAACAGACCATCAGGTAGATTTAAACTGACAGAAAGCTATAATGACTATTACCTGCCACCCTCAACTGATTTTTAAAGCAGCTAAAGAACTGGCTGCAAGTTCCCAACAGAGAAAGTTTTCATGCCAAAAACAAATCAAGACGACACTCTTATAGCTCTTAGGATGTGATAAAAGCTGTTTCTGAGGTCATTGTTCCCTGCTTCTTTTACAGAGATGCATTGCTACCTACAGAATAAAAACTTTGTTTAGTTTTCACTTATTTCCTCACTAAAAAGTGATCTCCATCTAGAGTTTCGGCTTTACTTAGGGATCCAAGGGCAGGAATTGCTGTCCCCAAAAATGTTTTATTTTCTTCTTTCACACAAGGCTGAATTGAACTGATGATCCATATTATGGAGCTTTGCTGGATGCCTGGTACCTACAGGGAGCACTCTAGCAGCTTCTTGGTCTATAATTCTGACAACAGGATAGATTGCAGAAGAAGCCCCTATAAAAGTCCAAGACCAAAAAAACCCCAGTGCTGCAGGTTAGTTTAAGAGTCAATTAGCTCATCTAAAACGTCAGGTGAATCACAACTTTTAGAGAGAAAAAATTTTAATACAAGAAGTATTTTCACAACACAGAGTCATCCTCATCCATACATCCTTGGCAGACATCCTTTTGACTTCTAGATCAGACACCTCAGTGAAGGAATAGATACAACCTCTCTAGATAATTTCTTTCTGTCTTTTGCTGTCCCATGTACTGCAAAAACAACAACAACAAAAAAAAAAAAAAACCAAAAAAAACCCCCCTTATTCTAATTCTCATTTGCTGTAGTTTAATTTTCCCCAAACATTTTTCCACAAGGATCCATGTGAACAACTTCTTCTCCTCAATTTGATGCCATCTTTTCTACGTTTCTCAGATCTCCCTTCAGCCTTCTACGCTCTAGAACACCAAAAAGCCTTCAGTCATTCCACCTCCATCATGCTTAATCTCTTTTTCCTTGTTAGAAATAGGAAACTACAAGGGACCTCTTGAGATCATCTGACCTAAAGAAGGCTTTTCTTGTGTTTAGATTTCATACATTTAATTTGTTCCCATTCCTTCTCATTCTGTCAATGAATACAACTAAGGAGATTCTGGCTCTATCTCCTTTGCTTCTTCCCCATCAGGTACCTAAACACATGGATAAGGTCCTCCCTCCCTGAGCCTTCTCTCCTCTAATCTGAATAATCTTAGTTGTCTCTGCTGTTTGTCATATAAAATATATGTTTGGGAAGAAGTAAGGAACAAGGAAGCTTTTAACAGGTTTCATGTTCAGTGCAGGAGGTTTTGGTAGTTTTTTATAAAATTTCTTCCCTGTGAAGGAGACAAATGATGAGACCAGGGCAAAAGCTCATGAAGAAAACTAAGGTGGATGACCGAAGTCAAAGCTGTTGTCAGGAGACAGAGTTCCCAGAAAAGCACACCAAGGTGTACATGCCTAAAAGCATGACCAAGCATCCGATAGTTCTGTGAGGTGGTACCCAAGATCATGATCAAGTCAGTCTGGAACCAGAGCAGAACAGAGAAAACTGAGGGGTGGACATGGCCAGGAACAAGGCCCTGGAGTCAGGACTAAGAGATGCAGATGGAGGACAAAACAAGACAGTGAGTCAAAATCTTGGCATTAGACAAGACAACAGTAATGAGAAACAAGCTTGAGCAGTAAAAACCCATAAATCTGGGGCACAGTTTTGGCCAGAAGATCCACTGAGGAGCTGTGAATAAACATCAGGACAGCCCCAGTTACATGAGGAGTGGGCAAAATCCCCAGCCAGATTTCAGGACCACCCCTCAGCCAGCTATAGAGACTTATGAGTCCCTCGATGGTCAGGTCATTAACTGCATCCAAGCTCTTGTCTGCTGTATTTGCCTGCTCACAGATGATGCCTCACCACAGAAAGTTCATAGTTGTAGGTTACAGATCAGCAGATGAGTAGGCACATTTCCCAGACAGCTAAGCTGGCACTTTGTGAAAGTACTATTGCTTACATAAAAGGAGACAAATCCTTTAAGCAGATAACAAAGTGAATTGCATATATTACTCATTTAATGATTTTGCATCTACTTATGAGATGTTGCTATCAGTTGCTAAACATTGCTTGAGGTTATCTGCAAGAGAGGACAGATGTTTTTGTTTGGTTTATTATTCCAGTTATCGGTTTTGTGCAGCTTTACAAGATTTTATTTTCTGTGAGCAATGACCCTATGTGCAGCATCTTAGAGTTCCGGCATACAAAGACTAAAATGAAGCAAATATGCAAACACCTTCCACGGTGTTATATCCATTTGGGTTCATTCCCAAATCACAAGAGTGTGGAAGTTACAATACAAAAGGCAAAGAACATAGAAGTCC
Source organism: Hafferia zeledoni (assembly GCA_035583235.1). Taxonomy (NCBI): domain Eukaryota; kingdom Metazoa; phylum Chordata; class Aves; order Passeriformes; family Thamnophilidae; genus Hafferia; species Hafferia zeledoni. The sequence continues at coordinate 146,679,074 of JAWWEV010000083.1, forward strand.
TTCTTTAATTTCATGTTTCAGAATCATTCAAATGGAAGCTTAGTCATTTTAATCTACTAATTAAGGATGTTTTACTTCTAATTGTCCTGGACAATAAAATATTCTACTTGTTTTAAACACAACAGCAACAACAAATAAATTAGTGTAATCTGAGCAGACGGAAAGCCGTCATAGCTGGTTGGTCTGGCTTCACTCCCTCAGTATTTCTGGGAAAACAAAAACAGAAACAACAACAAACTGCTTCAACCCTTAATTTGCAAAAGGAATTCAAATGGACAACTCTCTGTAATCTGTGATAACTTTTTTTCAGTTAATTACATTCATCATGAAACTTTTGCTTTTCTTCCCTGCTGGGTTTTGATGCCATTAACAAGTAGCCACTGACTTTCACTCTACCATCATCCTGAGACAAAGATCCTTTACTAAACTTTGATTTCCCAGAGGTTTTTACAGAGAACAATCACTTCAGTTGTTAACAGCTTCTTAATTTTACCTGTCTACACTGCACTTCTAGAATTTCTTACTATTAGACTTGCTTCACAGCTCTTCAAACTCTCATTCACCTCATTTCTATCTATTGAATTATTGAAACTAAGACTGGACATCACATTGCAGCAATAGTGACTGAGTTGCCTGATATGAAGATTATCAACTCATACTTGACAGGTCCTGTTTATACTTCAAGGATTGCACTAGTTCCATTTGCCATAGCACCAGCCAGAACCAAAAGAGTGCTGTGAGACAAATGAAATATGTTTATCCCCATCTACATCCAGACCAGTTATGTATATACTAAGACCAAGATGTCCTTAGTTGGCTGGGTTAAACCAGATCACAGATCATGAGCTTCCCTACCCTTAGACTTGATATCTTTATGGACTTTAGAGCAAAAAGCTTTCCTTTCAGTGTATCATAGTTCTACTTCTTTTTCTTTTTAAACTGTTTGTTAATACGGTGAAAGAGGAGGAGAGGAAAAGGGCAAATCAATCCAGGTTGGCTCCAGAATGAAAAAAAATGCTATTAAATCGAGGAAACACAAGTCCCAGGACAATCTCAAAGATGCAGTGAGCTGAGTGAAAAGTGCTAAAACCAGAATAAAAATAACAGTCCTCACCCATAAAAAGGAAAAGAGTTACTATCGATTTTTTAAGCTAAAGTTCAAATCAGCACAGAGAAATTTACTGCAAAAATGTTAATGATGACAACTCAATCTATGGCTCATGGCTACTCAGTGAAATTATGCACTCACTCTTTTCAAGATTAATGCTAGTAGGGTTGTAGTGATGATCCGAAGAGAAACTGTTGTGATAGTCTACGACACAGCTGTCAGCCTTAGGTCCTAAAAGGCTCTGAGGACTGAATTCATGTTGACACAGGATTAAAAATTGCGCATTCTTTTCCAAGGTAAAAAACTATATTAGCTAGCAACATCTACCAGGAACTGGTATCTTGTGTTTAGCGAATTTCTGTCCCAGTGGGAGTGCTACCAAAAATTCCTTTCAGAAGCTATTTATTGAGCCCTAAATTCTTTTGTGAATTTCTTCATACTGCTCCTCAGAACCACTGAGATACACCCATAGTTGATGTATAGCCCATAGTTGATGTAGAGGCTCTTAACCACATTGTGTATATTTTCTGCCAGCAGAAGTGAAAGAGCTGCTCAAAGCAGTAACATACGTGTAGGTACCAGATAACTACTACAAGGTTAACTGAGAGGAACGAAATAATATAAAGCAGAGGTTCCAATGAAAATAAAGTGAAAAAACAGGCTACTCACTCAGTTTTTTGAACAACAGGAAAGCTTCCAAGTCGTACATAAGCACTCTGAATTCCATTTTCTTTCATTCCAAAAATCTGCTTCACACTGAACGAATCCATCAGGTCAAATCCTGTTTGTAACAGAAGTATAAATACAGGCCATTGATCAGGCTGTGGGACATGCCTTCAACTTTATTTAGATAGTTATCTTAGCCCACAGATAGCACTTCAGAAACTAGCCTTGGTCTCTTGGGAAAAAACAGAACAAAATTCTGACATGGTCTAATCTGCTTAGTCCAAAAATTCAAAACCAAGCATAAATTCAAGCTGTAACAGACCCAGAACAGAGTTCTCCAGAAATCAGTAGTTAATGTTTTCATTGCCACAACATCCTGAAAATGCTGTATAATTCATTAACCCTCATGTACAAAAATGTACAGGTGCAGACTGAAACACTTATTCATACAATCATAGAAGCACAGAATGTTTTGGGTGGGAAGAGACCTTCAAAGATCACCTAGTTTCAATCCCCCTGCCATGGGCAGGGACACGTTCCACTAGACCAGGTTGCTTAAAGCCCCATCCAGCCCGGTTTTTGAACACCTCCAGGGGTAGGGCATCCACAGCTTCTCTGGGCAAACTAGTCTAGTGTCTCACCACACTCATTGCAAAAATTAATTCTTTATCTCCAATCTAAATCTACCCTCTTTCAGTTTAAAACTGTAGCCCCTTGTTCTGTCACTACAGACCTTGATAAAAAGTCTCTCTCTCTGTCCTTCTCACAAGATCCTGTTATATGTTGAAAGACCATGAGAAGGTGCCCCTCAAGCCTTCGCTTCTCTAGGCTAAACATCCCCAACTCAGAATTTCTTTACAGCAAAGGTATTCCAGACCTCTAATCATTTCCATGGACCTCTTCTGGATCTACTCTTTTAGGTCTGTGTTTTAAAAACATCCTGCTTTTAGCACCAAACTGTCTCCACAAAATGCAAATCCAAACTAGGAGCCACTCACAGAAACAAATACACTGTGGAATTACAGGAAAAGGTAAGTATTCCAAAAGGCAGATCATGAGCAACTGAGCAGAGAATTTGTGTTTTTCTTTTATTTGAGCTATTCCAAACTCTTCTTCCACTCACACATGCACAGTTACAGATATTAACTCCTGTCTTTGTAATTCCAGCATACAAACCTGGTGACATAAGAGTAACTTATTTTGATAAATGGGTTTTGAACTATGCCAGTTCTTTTAACTTTGTTCAGTTAGTGACCTCTTAAAACTTTTCTAGGAAAAATAAACATTTTTGTGTGATTAACTTAAACCTGGTAAGTCTTGGATTTCTTAGTTGCCTTCACAAGCCTTTCAGGCTGAAAGGCACTGCCGAGGTTGAAAACAGCTGCAACACGAAAAGGCACCCACTTAATGATATAATTCCTCACATTAATATGAATAAATAGGTGCAAAAACCTGTGTGGGCCAGTCCCTAGGCAAAACAAGATAGCAGATCACAAATAAAATACAAAGCTTCCTTCATTTTCTGGACCTTTCCTGAAGACATAGCTTTCTCTGAGGAAATTTAATCTTAATTGTTTGCAAAGAGAGAAATGGTTGCCTGGTGCCAAGTTGAGGCCCTCAGTATTACAGTAACTTTCCTGGCTGTCAACAGCTTTTCCCTCCTGTCCACTCTATTTTCAGCCCTTACTGGACATTCAGGAGGGCAAATAAAGCAGTTAAAATGCTCCAGGGCCTCATGGCTCTACCTCATAATCACCTCTGCAGCAACTCCAGTGATACACCTTTCTGACATACTGCAACCAGCCACGACTGCAGCTATAAATCACGATAAATAGACCCTACCAGAACATGAGAGCACCCTCCTGGCTATCACAAAACACAGTATGACTTGCCCATATAAGAACTCCCATAGCTAATTCCACCATGCAGGACATATCCCTCATCTACACCAACCATAGGAATGTGAGGAAGGCAATTGAATGCAGCTGGCAGGAAGAGACCACACTGAATGGGAAGGGAAATGGTTAACCATTCACAGGAGATGAGCTGTGGCTGGTGAAGGCTAAAATGCTGCCCAAGTGACATCATTATGTCAGGTCACCAGAAGCCAAAAATACACAAGTGCAAGACACAGTGAGACAAGAATGGCTTGCCAAGTTTTCCCATCATTAGCTCAGACTCAAAGTTGCTTCCATTTTCTCTGGCAACTCAGGCAAAGGGTCACATCATGAGCAACTCTGAAGGTGTACTCATTAAGACATTTTTCCAATGGGAATGAATTAAGAGTCAGATTCAACCAATCTCTTTTTCTTTTTTTTTTCTTTTTGGAGGTTTCCTAGCAAAATGTAGTTTCAAAAGCCTAAATAACACTATGAACTATAAAAAAAGTTATTAAAACTATTTTGCAAACAGAACTTGCTGTAATGAAAATAAGTCATGCTCACAGCTTAATGTCATTTACATTCAGGATTGGATAAAGCACACAAGTAAATGATAACAGGATTTTCCTCTTTCTGGCTATGGATTGGCAAATTGCAAATTTCTTTATATATTTTTTTCATTAAATGGTGGATCTGGGTTGTCCTTTGAAAAATGTCATGTAAGTCCATGGGAAAGGTAAATCTTAGAGTCCTCACCCAAACCCAGTGAAGGGATTTGTTTCAATCACACTATTAATTTGTTCTGTGTCAAATTTAGATATTGCCTCCACTGTCCTCAGAGGGAGAACAGGGCTTTGGGCAACCTGGACTAGTGGAAGGTGTTCCTGCCCATTGCAGGTACTAGATGATCCTTGAGGCCCTCTTCAAACCAAACCATTCTGTGATTCTATGGTCACAGAGCACATCACAAGGGGTTCACAGGGCTACGTGTCAACTCTCTAGACAGATAATAATAGACATTCTCATTTTGTTTGGCACAGATAATCAAAAGAGGTGCTTCTAGGGAAAGATCAATCTCATACTGAAACAGATTTCAAAAATATTTATTTCCCTATCTTGACAGAAAGAAAGCTTAGGATGCTTCAGTTGCAAGTTAAACCTTACCCAATAAAGGTCTACAGCTGGTGAGATAACCTCCACTCCGGAATACTCCACTGCAAATCAAAGCCCTTGGAGGTAATGGACACTTCTGTTGCTGAAGGATTTCAGTAGCAATACAGAAATTTTGTCATTGGGCCATAACACTAAAAAGTTAAGAACTCTGCCAAGGATAAGATGCATTTCATCTAATTTTAGCTGTCTCAAAAGGAGACATTTGATGTATGTAGGTTGCCTCAGTTCCCTATTGGATCAGCAGAGAATTACAGGAGTCTGTAAGAAGACAACTCATCACATCTATCTCAGACTGAGCTAAAGACAAGCTAAACCCCTCTTTGGCAGTGCCTACTTCCATTCAGCAGAAAGGGAGCTCATATGGACAGGAATTATCAGAAGCAATGAAGTTGTGTAAGATGTATTCTGCTTATAAGGAATGCTCCACATTTTGGGCAGTGAGTATTACTAGTATTAGTACTAATATTACTACTATAATTTTGTTTACTTCATGTACCTGGAAGCACTTTGAATGGAATATGTTCCCTTTACTTTAGGACTGGAACTGGGATTTTGAGGGAGACAGCACAAAGCTTTTAATTTTAATTCTTTAATCTTGCATCACAATACTAATGTAAAAAATAAGCAATGCTTTGAGCATTTCTCCAACACTAGAACAAGATATTTCCCCTGGCAGCATTTGTCCACCAATAGTACATTGAAAACTACTTACTGAGGACTTTCCCTAAATAGTTTAATGTGTCATACAGCATTTCTGTGCTGGACTTTCAGCAGAAATATGGGCTGTTTTTTTGTTTTTCTATCACCAAGGAAGCACCACATTGTCAGGGACATATGGAGAATGAGATCCTCCACATAACTCCCTGGTCCTCTCTACAAGGGAATGGGAAAAAACAGACCTGCCTAAATTATCATGGACGAAGGTACTGTTACCTATTGCACCATGCTCAAGCACAGGGTGAAAGGGTGGGACTTTCCTGTTCTCAGTTGCTTGGATTTAAAAGGTTTGTGTACCAGGGCAGGTGTGGTTTCCCAATTTGCTTATAAACTGTTTAATCAGTAATGCCATAAATACAGTATTTAATAAGATGCTCTTTGATCATAAGCTTCTTACTTCACTAGAGCTTCTAAAACAATATGGGGCCACCGAAACCCTTTAAAATGATTACATCTCCTGAAAAGCAGCAGACCCTAGTCCAGATTAAAACTGAAATAGCTGAAAGAGTAGCTCAGATTTGTAACAGCACACTTGGCTAGAAAAGTAATTTCTTATGCAGTGCTCTGCTGATCAAATCAGCCGAAATTCTTGCTACCTGCAAGTAATAACCCCCTTACAGGAAGCAGCCTTTTTCCCAGAATCAGAAAACACACCCAGATCTTCCTGATACAGGGAAAAATGGACAATTTATACATCATCAAACTGTAATATGCAGACAGATTCTCTTTTATGGGACAGATGTCCACACTGCACCCAACACCCTAAAGCATGGCCAAAGAATGATCAAACAGCTCTGTACTTGTCCTGTGGTCCTACAATCTTTGTTGCAAGGTAATTATCTGAAGATCAGAATAAAGGGGCCATGCTTGGTTTCCCTGAGTATGAACTGGATTTCTGCCTGGCTCCATTAAGGATCTGATATGGGCAGCATGGTGGCAGCTGTGGTGCTTGTTGAGATTTTCCTGACTGTCCTGTGTTCAGGGGCAAAAAACCACAGAATTAAAACAAAATCCAAACCCAGAAAAACAACAAAGGTAAGATTTCAGCCAGAAAACAAAGCAGTGAGCACATTTGGAAAGACTTCTCAAAGTAGGATAGAGCCACTGACTTCTTATTTTGCCCAAAGATTTCTGAGGAAAGTCTCCTGCTTTGCATCCCCAAGGATCCCAAGATAACACTCAAAGAGGGAACCATTGGGTTACTTCTAATTGTGAAAGTTTTGTTGAAACAATAGCCTGGAGAGGAATGTGGAAAGTAGGTGAGAATAGAATCAGAAAGGACACTGGACATCACAGCCTCAAGTGTGGTGGCTGGAATATATTTACTGTGGAAGACTGCCAGCCACAACACTAATATCAAACAAAGCAGCTTTTGTAGGAATTGCTCTTTACTCTGGTCTTGCTCAAACTCTCAGCTGAATTATCAGCCTTGTCAATGCATTGATAGGGATCATCAACAGCCAAGATCAGGGAGGTTGTCATCGTCTACTGGTTCTCTGTGATGTTTGAAAACAGCAATCTCTATAGTTTGTGATAAAATAGCATATTTCACTTTTACAGGATAGTCAATGGCAATAAACTTTACTGTAGACCAGGGCAGTGTATAAATTTTTATGAAAACCATATCACTTAGGAGTCTTCCAGCAAATACATGATCTTGTCAATTTTCTTGCCTAACATTTCTGCAGTCTTGAAAGTTAAGCTTCCATGGATTGTCTGTGCCCACAAGGAAGAGCCTGTGTGCTCACTAGATCCTCACTGACCCTTCTGATGCCTCCAATATGGTCTGCAAGGCTATCACCACTTTTTCTAACCTATCTTTGTTACTTTCTGTGCTAATATATACTCTAAAAATAAAAGAAAAAAAATGGTATCATGCCATAGTCTAAAGTTACATGGTGTATTTAATGAGACATATCTAACAGTTAGTTATGTGAAGCCAGGGTATAGATGAGGGTTATTTTTCTTCTACTGTATCTAAACATTTGACATCCTGATCTTACTCATTGTTTTAGGGCAAAACCAGCTATTTCTGGACAGGCAAGTTGTGTCTCAATTCAGAGATGGGATAGACATAAATTGTCCAAATCTTAAAGGAGAGACTTACTACGCTCAGCATCTGTTGCTGTTATTGTTATAGTAGCCATCATCTGCTACACTATTTTTGCTGTTCATGACATTTCTTCCTCCATGGGAAAGGAAATCCTGTCAAGAGCTGACAGAGTATCAGATTTTAGAAATATTTTTAACTCTCCATCTTCAAGGCTCTTCCACCACAACAAAATTTCCCACATCCATATCAGTAAATCACTGCCCCAATCATAGTACCACGTGGCAACAGGAAGTAGTATTTCAGAGGGAGTGAGGTGCACAGTGATGCTGTCATGCAGTTTGATTCAGCATTATCTGCCAGTAGTGTTTATCTGACACAACCAAGGCATTAAGGACTGAATCTCTGGAGGAACAAACCAGAGATTTATTGGCTGCCCACAAGCCGTGCATGAAGCAGTGAAGTGATGGCTAAAGGGGTTGCACAGGTCATTACAAAAAATTAGTTTCCTAAATCTTACTGGAAGCTTGCAAGGGAATTGTGGAACTATAAAACTCTCAAAGTCCTATATATTAAAGGCCTCAAGAGTGTTTTAAAGAGGTTCTTGCCATTAACCAATTACCCTTTGTTTCCACTGATGTTACAGCTGGGATTTAATCAGTTCTTCATACTGGCTCAATTTCCTCCTCACCAGATCCCCAGATTACAGAAAAGCACCTAAGAGCTTAGGTGTTATGGGTTTAGCTCAGCCCAAGACATTAAGCTAATAATGAGGCCTTGCTGAAGCACATAGAACAGGTCTTAAACCAACAGAAAGGAAGTATCTTCCAGCAAACCTAGTACCTTCTAGGTCATACTCAATAAGGTGGCTTAGAGCACATTTCAGACAGTCACAATTTTATAAAAATTGTATAGTAGATTTAACCCCAGTACATGATGTCACCACTCAGGCTGTGGTTTTAGTGATCATCGTTTGCTTCCCCTGCATCACAACACCGGAAGACACAATTTTTACTTTTCCTTGACCCCAGCAAAGGAGCAAGGCACAAGAGTCTCACACAGACCACAAAAAGAGCTTTATCTCAGCTCAAGCACCAGTCAAAATCTGGGATTATGAGGAGCAGAAACCTTTTTTGAGGTATATAATGAAGTTATACTTCAAAAAAGAGGAAGCTTCTAGAGGCAGTGAGGCAGGTAAACAGGCAGTCACTGGACTGAAACATGGGGTTGCTGTTTCTGAAATATCAGTCTAAAGCTTCAGATGAAAACAGAGGGGACAAATACAGCAATTGCTACCCTCGTGCAGTAAAGAAAAGATGACACTTCAGGAAAGACAAAATTGATATAAACCAGTAAGAAAACTAGGACAAAGACAGAACATGAGAGAGATGAAAAAAATGGAACCAAGTAAGTGAACACACATTTCTAGCCATCCCACCTGGTGTAAAGGCTGTTGCAATCTATCCTCAGGCTGTTGTAAAAACAGGAAATAAATTCATGTGTCTGAGGCAGCACCTTTCAACACCTGATCTCGTGCTAATAACACACCACTTTATGTGATGCATTGTTCTGTTTATCTACATCAGTCCCCTCATTCTCTTTTACCCTTTTGCCTCTCAGTTTTTGAGACGTTGCAAGTGGCATATTGAATGACACTGAAAGCTGGTTTTGACACTGAGCTCTTTGCCTCATTACTGAAGGCTTTTTTTGTGTTGAAGTCATCTCCATTTTCTCAGTGATGGACACTTGGCTTGGTGCCATCGGCCCTCTTTCAGCTCCTTCACTGCTCCAGTGATTTACAAGATTAAACAGGAGTTCATTATTCCTTTGATGTCCTTGTATGCCAGATAGACTTGCACCAGCCAATTTCACCAGGACTATTTGTATTAGATTCTGGTTTTAATTAGTTCCTTTATTTTGAAGGCCTCTTTTGAGTTCCTCAGGTGTCAAGGTGCTCTGTGTTTCTCCAGAAAGCCATAAAATGGCCTATCTGCAAACCCATCCCTTGGCATAGCCACAGGGAGGGAAGGACCCTACACCTCTTTGAATAAAGGCTTTATTGATAACACCCCAGAGGACTGTACACATGTAGCCGAGAAAAACGACAGCAGGTAAGTGTTTAGGAGGCCAGAGTGCCAGGACTGATGAATTCAGTGTAATCAGCAACAACTCGTACTTCTTGCTCATGCAGTATTATTTTTAGGGTAAGAAAAGATACTTAAGGAAAAACTTCCTACTAAGACTTGCCAGGTTCTCCTTGTCCAACTGTTTGGGCTATAGGAAAACTTCACCTATAAGCTATTCATGAAAATCAAAATATTTCCATTCATTTCAGGAGTGATGAGCAAGGTCTGATAGGAAATCAGATAGGGACTGCTTTTTAAGAAGCAGTGGTTGCTTATGTCAGTTGATCAGTACAAAACAGATTAGATCTACCAATATCCCCAAACCTGGCCACAGCTCTGATTAGAGAGCATTCATATCACACAAACTAATTCAACTCCAAGCATTAGGAGCAGTTTATTAAGATTCTATATATGCCTTCTTCCCATCATGTACACCCCATGACCAAAAAGCTTGCACTGATGAAAAATCCATGGGATGGTTTCTGAAGCAGAATTAATCTAAAATACTTGGACTAAGAAATATCTAAAAGTATGTCATGGTTAGACAATCTATTAGTCTTTTTATAACCAAAGGACTGGTTGCTTCTCAGGCTATGAACAGTAAAAATTTAATTTATTTCCTTTTTATCAACCTCAAATACACTGGAATAAGAAAAAGACATGCCTTGTTTAACTTTTGGGAGAAAGCAAATACTACTAGTAAAAAAAAAATAGGGACAGATTTAGCTTTTTTTTTTTTTTAATATGCAGGTAGATATGAATAATTCATGTGCACATTCCTGTGCATGTTTAACCCTTGTTAAACCTTTTGTGTGAATGCAGAAGTCAGAATTTGTCTCTGCTGGGACTTGGACCAGGGCAAGTCTTTCATAGGGACTGCTCAGCTGTTACGAGTTTACTTCCTGCAGTAGCACATCTTGAAGTAATCCCAGCATTCACTCTCCATATTTCCTGCTGTTTTTGAGCAGTTCAGCCAGATTGTCTCCTCCAGCACAGCCCCGACACCTACAATGTCAGGTCATTCACAGTGCCAGAAGTCCACTGAGATCCATGATCTTGGGTAATAGCTACATCTCTGAGCATGTTGAGAAAAGATTCACTTAAAACATTATTTTTTTTTTAATTCAAAGAACTCACCCCAGCTCTGTTGGTGACAGCATGGTTATGCACACTTTGCAGGATGCTCTAATATTTCCAGGCTCCTAATCCAGGTGCACACTTTGGTGACTCCCTACTCTCTGTTGGGGTGACTGTACACTTTCCCTCCCCAACTCCTTAGTTTCTGTAGAAAGGAAATTCCCTGGCACACAAGCCCAAAAGAAACCAAGGTCCCCATGCTGGATAACCAGGGAATCTGGACACTGGGCATGCTCCAGTGCACATCTAATGCACATGTTAGAGCCAGCTCACAAGACTTCAGTGGCTATGCTCAGAAGTCACAGATGAATTATTGGTAATTATTTGCCTGCTTGAACTGGTTTTCTTGTAGTTACTGGGTATTAACATGCCCTTGAACACAAGTGAACCATTTGACAACCTCTGAAAAACTTCAAACACCTTTTAAGTACAGTGACCTGAGTTATAGTGTTGAAACTAACTATTGCACAGTAGAATCATAGAAACACAGAATCCTTAAGGCTAGAAAAGATCTCTAAGATCATCAAGTCCAAACATTAACTTCAGCCTGTTTCACCACTGAACTATGTCCCCAGGTGCCACATCTACATATCTTTAAAATTCTTTCAGGGATGGTGATTCCACCAGTTCCCTGGGGAGCCTGTTCCAATGCCTGACCATCCTTTTGGTGAAGATATTTTCCCTAAAATCCAAACTAAACTTCCCCTTGCATAACTTGAGGCCCATTTCCTCTGGTCCTGACACTTGTCACCTGGAATGAGAAACTGGCACATTACAACCTCCTTTCAGGTACTTGTAGAGAGCAGTAAGATCCCTCCTGAGCCTCCTTTTCTCCAGGCTGAAAAACCCCAATTCCCTCAGCTGCTCTTCATAAGACTTGTACACAGGATCCTAAAAACAAGCCAAAACGATCTTGATAAGGCCATCTGTACTTCAGGTATTGCATCTACCAGCCCAGAGGACAAATCCACCTCGCAGCACAAGTTCAGCTATTTTCTAGGAGACTCAAATAGCTCTTGTGACTGCAGGTACAGGTCAACTGTTCTTTCCCTGTTGGCTTCTCAGGAGATAGAACAACTGTAGCCAGATGTCTGTATCTCAAGAACCCAGTTTCAAATTCAGCTCAGCCCAGTTTCAAATTATCTGGGGACTTTCTAGAACAAGTGTGTGGGGAGGAGGAAATTAGAACTCTGAGTCCTATTCAATTGTTATTGCCTAGTTTTGGGTTACTGAAAAATACCAGAGCATTTGACTGAGCCATGGCATAACAAAACTTCATCCTTCTGCCCCACCTCCCATAAATGTCACATCTGCTTCCAGTTCTCCTCTATAACTCCAGGGAAGGAGAGGAGAGTGGCTAGTGCCTGCACAAATAGCCAGCTCCACCATCACTGCACATGTGCAGCCTTTGCTGGGGACCACTGTGACTAAGCATCTACTGCCCAAAGACAGTGACTTGTTACAAATCTCTGCAGCTATTCATGGACTATCCACTGGCCTTTCAGGGGCTTCCCAAGTAGACTGCCAACTGCAGAGGCAGGGCAAAGTGCCTGTCACACAGGCACCACAAATACACTTTTTATCCCTAGGAGGACATTGGTCTAATGTACTCATTCTGCAGGTTTAGCAGCCTGGACACTCCAATTTTCTCACACTACCATGTGTTTTAGTGAGCAAATATAAATAGTCCCAGGGATACTGTAATTAGCTACTGAGTCACCAGCTTCTCTGGAATGTGAACCCTGTGCTACAAAACACAGGACACTGGAGACACAATGACAGTTAAACGCAGCCACTGCAGTCCGTAATTGCAGGGTACTAGTTTTACAACCAGTGCCTTCATCGTAAAATGCCCCAACACTCTTTATAGAGTTAGAGAAACACAGAGGTCATAAATGTGTTGGCATTTTACTTATTTGCACATGTAGGTTTTGGTGATGGGGAAGAGGATTGGAGGCTGAGGTCAATCTGTGGCACAACCCATAATGGAATTTCTTCTGTTGTTTCAGACACACAGCCTGTGGGACTACTTAGGAGTTAAAGTCAAGGCTTTCATGTGCCTCCCTTGCCCCTTTAACACCATCCAGTGTGGGATGTATAATGCCATGCAGACAATTATCCCTCTCCAGGGTTTATTTTCCTAGAACTCTGTGGGAATCATTGCAGACCTTTCCTTACTTCAGTGGCAGAGTCCCCCTGAAAGCAGCAGTCAGTATCTGCTGGAGGAGTATTATCTCCTCTCTTAGATAATGCTCAAGGCTAGAGCTCAGCTCATTCTTAATTCTAGGGATCATCTAGATTTCTGCAACCAAATCCCATGACCTGCAGGTCTAGTTTAAAATACAGATAACTCAAACGTGAAGTTTTAAAACCTCAAGAAGCATAATTCATTTTGAATAATGTTCATGGGTTGATTTGATGCAATATTATGGTTCATAAAAATACACAAGGGACACATTTTCAGAGTGCAAAAGGTTATCATTGTATTTTCCTACCTGGTCATGATCCTCTGCTAAATGCTGATGGAATAAAAGTGACAATTCAGCATAATAAGCTTTATAAATGGGGGTTTATTGAATAATTTAGGGCAGATGAGTTAAATCCTCTTTTATGTTCATTTCTGATTAAAAAAAAAAAAAAAACAACATAGTACCCACAAGAATGCTCTAAGGACTTTGTTTAAACCATCATTAAGCATTGCTTTAAAATCTCAGACCTTTTGGAAAAGAAACAGTGTTTATACTGATATTCTGAGCAGATTTCTCACTTTCTTTCAAAATTCCCTGTGTAATTTCTAACATATCCAGAAATACTATACTCTGAATACGTGTTATAATTGTTAAGTAGATGCTGTTTCACTTCACTGCCGAAATTTGTATCGGTAGTAGAGGAAAGCTGCTTATATATTCTTGCCTCATGCAATCCAGTTTGACTGCAGCAGCCATTCCTGAATGCTACAGCTAGTGATTTTTTATTTAAATGCTTTGATAGCAGAGGGTCATGGAGTACAAACCTCTGCTATGAGAGGACTCATGACTACCCATTGCTGTTTATTTTTCTCCACTAGTACTACTTCACCTCTTGTCCCAGTACTTCATATGTCTGACAGTTTGAGGTCTTCTTCTAATGTCTTGAATGTATCTTTTACACAGTTGATAGCTATTTCTTATTATTGCCTTTGTCCTTTAGCTTGACTGATCTCTCTCCTGCTATTCCCCGATCTAGTTACAGAAAGTGATGCTATTTCCCCTTTCCACGTGAGCACTGCCAGAGTAGCCAAACCCAGATTTTTAATCGCCTATCTCTGGCTTCTGAACATACTAATAATCCAGGCTGAATCCATCTTTCCCGAGCTAAGGAGGTCTGAACACACTTTTCTAGATAAGCTGTAACCAAAGCTCTCTCCAGTCTCATGAATTCTTCCCTACTTTGCCTTGTCCAATAATGACCTTTGCCTTTCCCCAGCTGTACAGCACTGTGATGTACAATCATCTGCTAAGACATCATCAGTTTCCAAACTGTGAGCTTATAGTTTGTCTTCCTGTTATTGATCCACACCTAACATAACAGGACTTTAATAGTCCCAAGTTATTTGGGAAAACTCCCTATTTTGGGAGCACTTGTTCCTCCTTCAAGGATATTTTGATCGCAATCTATAGAGTGGAAACTAACAGTGGATATTAGACTTAAAACTGTACTCTGCCTGCCCTCTGACTTGCTATCCCTTTCCTAGAAACTTCATAATTGACTCCCTGTCAGACAGTTTCTGTCTCACTTTACATTTATCAATCTCCACCCTTTTTAACTTTAGCAGTGACTTTCAATACAGTACTCAACAAACACTTGCTGAAGCCGAGATGGATGAGATTTACTTAGTCCTGTTTGTCTAAAGAGAAATAATCATCTGTCTTTTAAAAGGAAAATATCAGAGTGTTGGCTCTCCTCTAAATCACATTTTTTTTTGATGCAGTTATTTGATTATGTACAGAGCCACTCTTACCACCCTCACCGCTACTCTCAGCCTCTGACTTAATGAAATCCCCTACATCTTCAACCTCTCAGTCACACCACTGTTTCCCTTCATGTCACAAAGTTTCCCCTCTCAGAGCTCATTTTATGGTTTAACTTCTTTTTTAACTTCTACTGTAAAAATGGGAGCCAGCTGGGCAAGGATCAGTTCTGGTCCAACTAGAGCACAAGGCATAGGTGTTACCTTCAAACCCTTGTCCGTGTGAGGACCTGGACAGTGGAGGAACAGCCTCCCTCTCAGTAAATCCACAGACATCCCAGAGCTGAACCTCTCTCAAGAGCGTGAGGGAGCAGGGGCAGGCTGTACCTCAAAACTGAAGTGCAGTCCACTTCGGGGTAGAATACAAAAGCCTTTCAGCACAACACATCCTTTTGAAATAGGAAACAGCACACTGAGCCAACGAAAATTTTCCAGTTTAGCTGGAAGAAGGCAGTGATTTTCTGTTGGAATTGGACCAAGAAAATGTTGTAGAATAAGTTAAGTAGCACATAAGGAGTGGAACAACATTTTGGCCCTGTATGACCCACTTCCAGCAGTATAATAACCCTTAGCAGACCCAGAATATCCTTTCTGTTCTTTAAAAGGAAGAGGCATACGTTTTCCTAACCATCAGGACCAGAAACATAAGAAAATAATTTTCTCACCATATAGAAGCAATCAGGAGCCTTCTATAAATCCTCTGTATTGCTGGCATCATCACTTTTAATAAAACACTGTAACTATCCTGTTGTTAAAGCATTGCCTGGTTCAGTGAGCATTTACATTTTACAGGGATCAGAGATGGCTTAGGTCAAATAAATGACAGCTCTGAGCTATCTGCCTAACCAGAGATGTTGCAATAAATTAAATTCTACTTAGGGAATTCCCTGTTACAGGAAAAAAAAAAAATCAGTGTGATATTGACCAAACTGCAACTGTTGCCCAGAGGACCTGTGGAATATTTATCTCTGGAGATACTCAAAACTTAGCTATAAATGGCCCTGAACCACACGATCTAACTTCAAACTGGACCCAACTTTAAGGTAGACCCTGCTTTGAGTAGGAGGATGGACTAGCTGATTTCCATAGGACACTTCCAACCTGAACTAACATAAAGATTTAAGACTGCAAAGTCATCTTTTAACTTAAAATACTGAAAATTGACTTGCTTTATAGGAGGAAGTGGGGTTTGAAGATAAAAGGAAAACTAACTCAAAAACATTATGGAAGAGCCTAAGTGTGTATATATCTAAACATATAAATAAATAAATATATTAAAATAAACATCTATATAAATATTACTTCATATAGGCATCAACATCTCACTCTACTCAAAACTATTGTGCCAGATCAGAAACAGGATTTTTGTCCTTTTCATTGCTCAACAGAAGATATGTTTTTGAAGCCAGACAAAAGCATAGAGTTTATTAACTAACCCTTGAACCAAAATTCAGATAAAAACGAACTAGACCTAGGCAGCCATTTCCAACTCCATTCTTCTGAAAAGAATCACTTAGAAGATGATCATCTGAGAAGGGACACAATCCTTATACTCATTTTGAGCAGCAGCTTCCATTCCAAAAGAGGTTCCTTCAGAATCAGCAGGGCTGTTGCTGAACAGCTCTAAAGTTTGCCCAGCTCAGCAACAGGACTGTCAGGACAGGTTAATTGAAGACCTATCAATAGACAGCAGTTCCAAATAGGTATCTGGGGACTATGAGCTTGCTCTAATGACCAGAAAAGATGTTACCACCCAACTTTATTACAGGCTTAGATGTAATCAGTCTGCAGCCAAAATAAGATGCCTACAGACAACACAGTTCGAGCTTATATTCTGTGCAGGCAGTGAAAATCCACTAATGAAAAAACTCCAAGCAAGTAGCAAAGCTATCAAACATTGACCATTTCTACTCGTAATCTAGTTGCAGAGGAGCCTTCAGCCTCCCACTGCACTAACTTATATTCTTGGGTCAGTCACAGATATTCTCAGTACATCTTTGCTGGGCATGTTTTCTCTGCGAACAGCTCAAACAGCCTTGGCGGGGGGGGAGGAGGGCAGAAAACAAGCCCAGTCCACGCATATATCTGGCCCATTAAGTCCTTCAGCTGGCTGGAAAAATACATCAGAACTTCCCAGAAAAGCAGAAATATCACCAGACTAGTGGTCACTCTTGATCTTTCACCAGTGCTCACAGGTACTTTGGAAAATACTCTTTTATATCTGTATGTGTGTATGTATGTGTGTATGTATGTGTGTATGTATGTGTCTGTCTGTCTGTCTGTCTATCTATTTATCTGTCTGTCTGTCTATCTATCTATCTATCTATCCATCTATCCATCTATCCATATAAGCATTTCTTCAGTGGTTAATCCATTGCGCTTGGACTTCCCACGACAATCATAGATCAAATAAATGGACATTAAAACTCACTAAACATGGAGTGGTAAAAAAAAAAAAAGGTGATCTACTAAACAAAGCTCCACTGTTTTTTTTTTAATTTTGGTCATATCAAAAGAAAGCTTATGATTAATTTGGTGTCGCCTGTCAATACATGGTTCTTTTGCAGCCCAACAGTTTCTAATATACTTCTCCACCACTGAATGTATGTTGGAATAAATATAAATAAATAAATATATTGGAATAACCTCTAACTAGGAAAGGTGTAATTAATCAGAGCATCACACTAGAAACATACAGTTATACTATTTCAGTTCTTAGAGATACAGAAGAAAAGTGTGTCTGCTTACCTGGGATCTCATCAGTTCCTCCACTGGTGTGTTTGAATCGATCTCCTTCCACATGGACATTTGGACACAGGACATCTGAAAGTCAAAAGGATCAGTACAAAATTATCAAAAAGAAACACATCATTTTGGAAGCTACAAAATTAACAAAGACTGATCTTCTGGGGCTTGTTCAACACTTGCACATGGCCCCTCAGCAATTATTCTGGCCCAGCCTCTGCATATCCTATTCCCTAACTGCAGGATGGACAACAGATCCAATATAGTATGTCTGGTTTTGAGCCACTTTATTCTGACTGACTAGACAAGGAGACAAGCAAAACAGATGACATGAGCCTTCCCCTCAGCTAGGACAATGCTCTGGCTTTTTATCTTTCTCCTGCCTGTAAAACCTGGATGAAAGTCACAAAAACTTTAGAAAATAGAGAATAATATTCCACTCTCAAGTTGGTTGGAAGGGAAGTTCTGAAGGCCCAGCTGACAACTCCTACACAGGAAAACCTCAAACCTGAAATACTGTGAAGGAAAGGGAATCCAGAACTCAGAACGATGAAGTGACATTAGTCACAAAAAGGTCCCACCACAGGACAGTGCCAGGGACAAAAAGTGAGGTACACTGTCCTATATCCTACTGTGTTACGTGTGATTCTCATGTTAAAACTTCTCCAGGACCATGACTATTTATATATGCGTTCCCCGAATTTGTTCAAACAGAAAGAGTTAAATATGACTAAAATGTTGAAAAATACTCACCCCTATACACAGGTTTCAAAAACTCATAAAAATACCCAGCCTTTGTCAGTCATTTCTCATGCTCCCAATTAGTGTCAACACAATCACAGCTAAATGCTTTTCCACAGAGAACTGTCTATTCACCCCTTTCCTGCCACACCTTTGAAACTACTTTTATTTATGGTTTGTTTTCCCAGATCAATAGGTAGTTGCAGACTTGAGAATAATGGGGACAGGTAGCTCAAGGAATCTGTTTAATGAGAATATACGACCGGTTAGATATATCGGAATAACAACAACAATAATATACAAATATACATAGAATTATATAAATATTACATTATATGTAAGTAAATATATATACTGGACTTGTTAGAGCAGGTCCAGAGGAGGCCACAAAGATGATCTGAGGCCTGGAGCACTTCTGTGAAGACAGGCTAAGAGCTGAGGTTGTGCACCCTGAAGAAGGGAAGGCTCCAGGGAGACCTTATAGCACTTTCCAAAACACAAAAGCACTTACACAAGGAGGGACAGGGACCTTTCTCATAGGTAGACAGTAATAGGAAAAAGGGAAATGATTTTAAACAAGAAGAGATTTAGAAGAAACTTTTTACTGTGGGGGTATTGAGGCCCTGAGAAGCTGTGGATGTCCCATCCATGGAAGTGTTCAAGGCCAGGTGAGATGGGGCTTTGAGCACAGTGGTCTGGTAGAAAGTGTCCCTGCCCATGGCAGGGGTGTATGAACTTGATGATCTTTAAGGTCCCTTCCAACAAAAACCATGTTATGATTATATGCCAAAAATGCACCCCTGACTTCTCACCTTTTAAACAAAAGGTTGTCCTTTCTCTGATTTAAAGGTCACACAGTGAACCCAGCCAAGTCCCACCTCTTCATTTACCCAGTTGCACTCATGGTAACACATGTGTCCTCTGCAGCTGGAATGCTCCTCTTGGTACAGATGGTATTTAGCATCCTCTCTACCTGGTGTTTAGTACATTATTCCTTCAGTATTATTAATTGTTATGTTTGTAAAGGAGCAGCAAGGGCCAACTGCTCCCTAAGGGATGGGGAGGCAGGAGATGAAGGTGACCCAAGTCCCAGCAACACCCTTATCATAGTGGCACAATCTAACAGGGCTTTCTGAAGGCTTTCTACAGCAGGTCTACCTTAAATTGTTTGTGAAGATACATCTGAGAATCCTGAGGAAAAAAATAGACTTTCCTGAGGGTGTTGTCAGTAGTCCTTATATCTTTCCTCCTGCTTCCTGACTCTGTAAAAAATCCAATTATTTCACAAAGCTTGATTAAGGCTAGCAATGAAATCAGTATTTTTCTGCTTTATTGTTCTAATGAATTTGTGGTCCAGTTTATCAACTGCAGATGAGGCACTCTCATCTCAGTGGAAAGAAAGGGGACTCTAAAAGCCATTGCCAGAAGCTCCAGCAGCCAACATGGCAGTAAAAACACATCTAGCTGCTTCTTTTCTGCAGCAGTGGAGCAGACCAGGCACTGTTTACTCATGCAACCAGGTGCTATCCATTGCTTCTATGGATAAAATTCAGAGTAGTCAATTTATTTTCTTTTCCTATCCCACCAGGAACCAATACTGACAAATGCATAGGGTCACTAAACGTAAACTTTAGCCAGATGTCTCTTTTACCTCAGGATTCCTGTCAGTTTGATAGCCAGGATACTTCTCTCAAACCCACTTACATCTTTACTTTAGACACAAGAAACCATTCGGTTGTTTCTCCTTCATGAGAGGTCCCCATAACTTTCCAGCACAAAAGAGATGCTCTCCTCTGACAGAAGAACTTTAAAAGTGGAAACTTTTTTAAACCATCAAGACTTGCTAGAGGCAAAGCTAGGATACTTCTATTCCTGTTCAAAACTAAGCTGCACTGACCAAAGATTTGATTAGAAGTATCATAAGCCCTGTGTAGATATTATACTGATCCTTTAAATTCTGGCTTTGCTGACAACTAATGCTGTTTGGGTTACAGGCACTGAGTCAGTGCAGTACAGCACTTCTGAGCTCCAGGCCTGGTCTGGAATACATATGGATATGCAATAAAATAAGTAATATGAGAAATAAAAAAACAACAAAGTTTCACAAAATAAAGAGTAAACAAATGAGAGCCATGAATAAAATCACAAAAATGTCGTTCACCTCTCTGACCAGGACTCCCTTGAGATACAAAAGGAAAAATAAAACTTCTCAGATAGAGCAGTGTACATCTTTGTGTAACAAGGAGGCAAAGTCTGAATTGTAGATCTATAAATTATTATTCCAATCTTAAATAATACAGAATCATAGAATATCTAGAGTTGGAAGACACCCACAAGAATAACTAAGGTTGGAAAAGACCTTCAAGATCATCAAGTCCATCAGGTCTAACTCCTGGGCCTGCACAGGACCACCCAAAGAATCCCACCATATGCCTAAGGGTGTTGTCTAAATGCTTCTTGAACTCTGGCAGGCTTGGTGCTGTGACCAGTTCCCTACAGAGCCTGTTCCAGTGCCCAATTAACTTCTGGGTGAAGGACATTTTCTTAATATACATTCTAAACCTCCCCTGACTCAGCTTCATTTGATTCCCCTGGGTATGAGCATGTGGGCAGCCATGCTCTGCACAAACAGACACATCACACACCTTCCACCATTTCTAATGAGAAAGAACTCTGGTTTCCTAGCAGTATGAGCTTACAAAATTTTCCAGGTTTTATCTTCCAGATTTTAGCTCCTATTATGGAACCAAGAATATACAGTAAACTCATGAGCTTGGCTTTGGCACAGAATTCACTTGCCATAAAACCGAAAGGCCAAAGTCCACAACATTTCCCTCTCCTTCCATCTCTCTCCTCTGAAGCTCTTATTACCTCTTAAAGAACTGTGGCCTCACTTTGCTCCTTTTGGCTCCTCCCTTCCTGCCTGCATCTAGGGCACAAGCATAAATAGTCCACAAGGGAAAGAAAATTATTGCAATGCTCACTTTCCAGCTACCAAATAATTCACAGGGCCACAGATGAGGTCGGTGCTTTACCATCCTAGTTGTCAGCATAGCTGTGAGTGTCCAGAGGAGCAGAGTGCAGGACTGATAGCACATCCATCATACCCAGGTCTCATTGCTATATACAGGGGTGCATTGATAAGAAAGGCAAGACAAAAGCTGTCTCTCTCCTGTGCAGCCTTTCTGTGAGATCCTTGACACAGGTGAACATTTTAATGTCAAAAACTGTTTATGCCTGTTTTTTCTGCTACTGCCAGTCCAAATTTTGAGCAACCACATATGATGTTCAGAGGATTTGCAGCAATAAGCATCCACTGCAAATGACAGGGAAAGTAACAAAATCTACATTGCAGCTACAGCTCTGCTAATTTATAAACATTCAGAGATTTACAGAAGAGAAGATACAACTGACTGACCTGAGCTTTCAGCTTCTGCTCCTTATGATATCCCTTCTGGCCATGTCATTCAAATTCTATATGAGCTTGCAGTTGCTTTTAAATACATATTGTTTAAAACTTCTTCCTTGTTTGCAACTTTATGTAATATTCTATTAAGCCTTTGCTTTATCCAAAATTTTATCAGCAAAGATTCTGCAGTTATGTCCATGTGGCTCATGGAAATTTTTAATAACACCAGGTGTGCTATATATCCCTTTACAGTTGCACTAGGAATGATGACTTTCCACTGACACCTGCTACATGAGATCAATCAGCTCTTAATCTATTGTAGAGTGTTACTTTTAAATGTAAATGCTATTCAATATGTAGTACCAATGCTTAAGAAGAAATGTACTTTATCAAGGAACAAATGCACTTTATCGAGGTAGTTACCATATCAGCCAAACTGTAACTCCACGGAAGGAAATTAGTTTTGCTAGAGATGACCTCTTTCTCATAAAATTATAATCCTTGAATAGGGATGTATAATAATTCCCATTCTGTAATACTTTATTCACTGGCTTCAACATCCAGTATTATTTTTTTGTGTGTGTGAGATCAGGCAAACTGCTCTATGGCTGTACCTATGAACCACTGTTCATTTTTGATAGCTTTACATTACATTACATTGTCATTTCAAAGGCCCATAATTCCTGGGATTAGGAAACTCTGTGTATGTAAATCTGCACACGACACCAAACTGATTGCTACCATTGACACCCCTGAGGGATGGGATGCCATCCAGGGGGACCTGGACAAGCTCGAGGAGTGAGCCCATGGGAATCTAATGAGGTTTAACAAGACCAAGGGTTGGTGCTGCACCTGGGTCAGGGTAACTCTCAGTATTAATCCAGGCTGGGCATGAACAAATTGAGAACAGCCCTGGGGAGAAGGACCTGGTGCTGCTGGTGGAGCAGAGGCTGGGCATGACCCAGTAATGTGAGCTTGCAGACCAGAAAGCCAACTATGTCCCTGCTCTGTATGAGCTCCTTGTTCAGGGAAGCACAAGGCCTCAGTTTTTCATATCATTCTTTAAAATCTTTCCTATGAAAAAAATCCCAGAGCTGTTAAATATCTTAAAAATAAGAAACAATATGTCTTACAGAGTACATGCACTGTAAGAGACATGCCAGAGGAGCATGTCAGCTCAGAAACTTTCACTAGCAGTAAAATAACATTAATAAACTACTGCCATTAAACTGTAATATTAGGGCTCTGAGTTGGAAAAGAACAACATGAACAATCTCATAGTTTAAGTCTCTTTGCCTCCAAGACATTTAGAAAGAAATTAAAGGAAATGGGATAGAGAAAAATGGGAAAAACAAAAGACAACGAGAAAAGAGTAGAGAGAAAGAGGGAGGAAGGAAGGGAGGGAGGAAGGAAGGGAGGGAGGAAGGAAGGGAGGGAG
>JAWWEV010000083.1:146702372-146742896 GCA_035583235.1 Hafferia zeledoni
GAAGGGAGGGAGGGAGGGAGGGAGGGAGGAAGGGAGGGAGGGAGGAAGGAAGGGAGGGAGGAAAGGGAGGAAGGGAGGGAGGAAAGGGAGGAAGGGAGGGAGGGAGGAAAGGGAGGAAGGAAGGGAAGAAGGAAGGGAGGGAGGAAAGAAGGAGAAGGGCTAGTTTGACACACAGAAATTCATTTAGGGTTTATAAACATACAGACAAATGGTTTTGCACATTATTGGGCTATTAAATCTTCCAAAATATCCCATGAAACGAAAGTGAGACAGATTGAAAACATAGTGTGTCGGGGTCAACCCCCAAGGCTCATACCTCCCATGTTCCTTCCCCCTCTCTGTGTTTTTACCCTGAGTTTTTTTCCACGCCACGAAGGTACCTTGACGGTTCCCCTGGACCTGAGATGGTCCTGCACCCCTTTCCTGCCCTGCTACAGCAAATACCACCACTCCCAAGGAGGCACAGGGCGGCAGCTGCTCCCCAAGCCCAGGCGGGACCAGCTCTGTGCCCACCTGCCCCCTGCTCGCAGACCCGTGGTTCCTCCTCCCCGCCCGGGTGTCCCCGTGTGGTTCCTCCCAGTACCTAAGCCTCTCCCGTCCTTGCCCCCGAGACTAACCCTGCGCTCAGATGTACTGTCCAACCCCCTCCAAGCCACTCCGTTATCCGAACCCTGAAGACTGGTCCAAACCAGGAAACAGAGAGTTTTTGAGTGTCCACCAGCCGTGCGTGCGTGCGTGTGTGTGTGTCTGTGCGTGTGGATTACTTGGAAGCCGCGTCCCCCCATCGGTTCCCCAGAATAGTGCACATTTTCCTTTCTGACATTTTCCACCTCTGAACTGGTTTACGTGAGGAGGACATAAGGCTGTCCCTCCACTGACAACCCCAGATCCAGCCCATGTGTGAGCAGTAACTCAGCCAGACCCAACAGGCAGATAACACACAGGGGGACACTCTCACTGATGGACCATGGGGTTTCCCCCTCACCCCAAAAGTTTATGACTCTCCACTTTAGTTGTACCAGATGAAAAGCGCAATTACTGGAAGAACTGTATTCTCTATGAGTCCAATCTGAGTAGCTGTTTCTTAAAATACCCTTTTTAAGGCAAATCCCTCCCTTGGAAAGTTTGGTTAAAGTGATGGTATTGTGTCTATTATAGCAATGCCTGGCCAGGAATGGTGTGATTCTGCTACCTCTTAGGGCTTTCTTTTGAGAAACCTTCCCTGTAAAGTGTTAAACACAAACCACAGTCAACATCACTCCATCCTTATGTCCTTAAGACTCTGCTGAAACAACTTCTTAATTTTCATTTTAATTCTTTCAAGAATAAGTAAGCCCTCAGCTGCCAAGGCCTCCTCTGGGGACTTGGGTATAATGAATGTTGAACATGTGTATCTGTCAAGTTCCACAAGAATAAAGGAGAGAGGTGAGAATAGAAACACAAGAAGGTTAAGCAAACATTATTTAACACGATGTTTCATTTTTTTTCCTCCAAACTGAGAATTTTAGGATTCCAGAATCTCAGCAGCACCCAGTGCATTGCCAGAGATTCAGCTACAACCTGTATCTCCATCATTTTTCCATTCCCCCAACAGAAAGTCCCCAATTTCTCTCAGTATTATGGTACTCTCAACCTATCCATATGAGTTGTCTCATCCCCTGACAATAATCTTTAGTCCCCCATAATTCTATTCACAGATAAAGCAACAGTTGGGCAAATGGAGGCCTCCCTAAAAGCTGTCTCCTCAAAACTTTAGATCTATATCTAGACAGCCTTGCAAGAAACAGAGATTTTGAGGAATGGGTGGAGGGGCTACATTTTTTCTGCAGACAGCATTGCAAATTTTTTCTACATTAAAATAATTTTTCCCTTTGACACTTACACTTAAAGGGAGAGGGCCTGGTAAGAACATTTTTTCTTTAATTCAAGAATATGTCATGAGAGTAGTTTCTCAGAGGAACCTTCTCAGATCCCATTAGCTCCATTCTTTAATTACTCGGGCGGTTCTCTGTGCAGCAGTTCCTCCAGCACATTTAATTCCCTGCACTCAGTTAATCACTCCTATATATAGTACTACCTTTATATTTTCTTTTTTTTCTTCTTTTATAAAACATTGTACATGGACCATTATAAAGCCTCAACATTTAAGGCTTTTTCTTTTTTTCCCATTCTTTTAAAAATATTTCCTGTAAAAGAACACCTCCACACTCAGCCCATATTCGCTGTATATTTTTTTGCAAATGTTCATTGTCAGATATTCTTTCCCTGCAAATGAACCAATCCATAAAGTGCCACCCACCACAGAAACAAATTTATGAGGCAAAACCTGGCATTATTTTCAACTACAGTGGTGGCACTGACAGTGTAATGATACTGCAATTGCATCTATACTAACATTATAATTTGTACCAAGGTATTGGTACAACAGAGCATTGCAACAATTATATGATTCCACCTTGCAGTTTAATGCCTTGTGCAACTTTTCCTTCCTTTCTGAAATCACACTGTATCTTCACACTGTGGAGTTTGATGTCCATCAGTACCAGGAAAATCACCTGTTTGTGGCCGCTGAAGCCAAGATTGATTCCAACTTTTTTCCTTCAAATAACGTCTACATTGATTCTGAGTGAGGTTTCCATATCTTCATACAAAGGCTCTCTGTCACTACAGGGATAGAATCATAGCATCATGGAATAGTTTGGGTTCAAAGGTCCTCTATTTCCAATGCCCCTGACAGTGGCAAGGACATCCTTCACTACTCAGGGTTAGTCAGAGCCCCATGTAACTTAGTCTTGACTACTTCCACAGATGGGTCATCTGTAGCTTCTCTGGGCAACCTGGTCCACTGCCTCACCACCCTGACAGTAGAGAATTTCCTCCTGATATATAACCTAGACCTGTCCTCAAGTTTAAAGCCATTATCCTTTCACTACATGTGCGTGTCAAAAGCTCCTCTTGCAGACCTCGTAAATGCTCATGATTAAATGCATAAGGCAATAACAACCCCTTCCCACAACACAGCTTATAGGCTGAGCTAACAGGTACAGTCCAGTCTACTCCTCATAATATCCTAAGGCTGTCACATTTTTGAAGGCACCACCACCCAGCTGAACTGCTCCCCCGGCTCTCCTGGGTGCTTAGAAGGTACCAAGTGACTGTAGTGGGAGTAGGGGTGCCTGTCTCCCCCTTTACCAGCACTGCAGCCAGAAAACATGGTTCTTTGTGTGACCAAACATTCAGTGCTGGCAGTGCCCAATAAAGGTTCTACTCCACACAGAGGGCAAGCAAAACTACAAGTTATTGTACCCTAGAAAGCACTCATGCAACACACATTTAAGGTCTCAGGCAAGAGAACACACTCCTCTAGCTCCTTCTATAGGAATGGAGAAGCAGGGTTCCTTCAAAGGGCAATTCAGAGCAGAAACCCAATTTACATGCCCTGATGTAGACCTGAAAAAGCTACTCCTTTCCCATTGTTTATAGGGGGAACCAAGGGGACACATGGTTCCCAAATCAGACATCTATCAAAGGCACCACAGTTACATCCATCCAATTAAAACATGCATGGTTGAGTGCATTCCTGGGGACTGAGACCAAGGTATGTTGAAGCCCATATCTATGTTAGCAAATTGTCTTAGCCTCCAAAAAGAGATGGCTGCTGACCATGAACACTCCCTGGCATGTTGTAAGTAACTTATCTGGGCCCTAGAAATGTTCCAATAAGTGTTATCTTGCCTGAGTCAAAATGTGCCAGACACAAGTACAGATTAATGCATTACATTGCCCAGGAATACTTCAGGCCACATTTATGGCTACTAATTCAGTTACAGCCCATAAATATCATCCTTTGCTAAGAGTTCTTTAATAAAGATCAAAAGGATCCTCCTAAGCAAAAATGCTAAATACATTTTATTGTCACAGGTCACCAATTTTTAAATGCATTCAGTTCAAATGGAAAAGTAGGAAATGGGCTGAGTTCACAGCCAAGTGTTGTATCCTATTTAAATAGGGACAGGAGAAATGCAGGGAGTTCTGGTTTTGCAAAACACTTGAAGTCTTTTTGAAGGTAAAGAAGTAAAACAACAACAACAATAATAATAAAAATAATAATAATAATAGTAGTAGTTAAATTATTCTCCTACACTTTTATTCCTGTTCTGCCTCACTTACACTGGAACTGATCACAGAGGTGTGGAAAATACTGTTGTCCCATAATGTGGCAGGCTGGGCTGTGAGTTTATACTGTCTTTTCACTCTGGATCCAAGCTTCTCTCTCTCCTCCCTTTTGCCACCATCCATTGCCTTTTTTATTTCTCATTTCTTTGTGTCCCATTCTCTGGATTTTGATTCCCAAAGGGGCCAGACTACTACAGGTACTCACACTCCAACAGTCCAAAAGAAGTGACAACTGAAAAGCCATACCCACACAAGGGACATTTTACAGCCCATCAGCCCTATGTCCAGGCTGCTCACATACTAATCTTCAGCCCATCTTTATATGTCCTTCAAAATTTTCTAGAGAAGTTCCTGAATCTTGGTGGGGACTGCTCTTTGCAAGAGACACCTACTCTGCAGGATGCTCTGGAAACCTCTCCCACTCTAACTCACCCACATAAATGCAAGAAGCTTGCTGGACAGGCTGGCAGTGGAAGTATATTGTCAAGAGGACTGATGCAATTAGCACCATTTAAGTGAGCAGCAAACAGAATTAATTTGCACATGCTCCCACAGGGAATAAGTGGCACTATGGGAACTATGAATATAGCATCAGACCTCGGCACTCCCAAGCTAATTTGCTTGTGCCTGCCCCTAAACAAACACACAGACTCTGTGCCAAGGAGCTTGTCGGCAAACAGCACAAGGTTTTGAGGAAAGCAATTAGCAGCTGCAGTGCTTTTCATCCAGGCTGGGAGCTGATTGCTGCTCTGGGGCATGAGTTCACCCCTTTCTCTCTCGTTCTCCCATTTTGGGACAGAATGACACTTCATCATGCATAGTGTCCTTGATCCTAGTGTCCTAGTGAACCACAGGGTTTCTCTTGAGTGGGCAATCAATGCCTTAGCAGATAAATTGCCAGCAAAATGTCTTCAGGATGATCACCTATAAAATATTTCACAGGATGACAGCATGGAGTTCAGTTGAAGCACATCCTCCAGGAGGCAGGAGCCACATCAACTATCCCTTCTCCAGTGGCTTTCTATTGGCACAGATTGAACACGTCATTCCTGACCCAGCTGCTGTGCTCCTTTGGATAATTTTATCTGTGTTCGCTGACTGCACTTCACAGGGTGCTGCAAGGCTGAAAGAGTTTCCTGCTTGACCCTGTGTCCTAGAGGAAGAACAAGGATAGAAGGTACTACTCTCCTGGCTGTGGGGAGACACAGCTACCCCACCTACCAAAGTGAAGATCCCAAGACTGCAGGAAGAAGAGATCAGCACATAGTGCCTCTCTAGGGATGTAAATGGGAATGAACAGAAAGTGGATGGCAGTAGAAAGTACTTCGGGTAGACTGTCTATCCTGCTGACCATCTCATAGATGCAGAACTTGCCAAGCATTGAAAAATTCCATTGTTCTCTCTCCCCTTCTCACTCATGAAGTTTTAAAAAATAAAGCTTTTATCTTTGTGGATTTTGCACCGTTGGGTATGGATCAATTTCAATATCTACCAATGTAATGAACAATGAGACTTCTACGGTCTGTAAGAGCCAAGCTGAAGCAACTGTGCTTTATACACCTTTAAAAACTTCTAAGGACCAATATCACACATGCAAGTGTTGATTATAGAAATAGGAGGAGAAGCATTTTACGAACAGAAGTGGATCTCTTTTTTTTTTTTTTTTCTGTGCTATGAAACAAGTAATATGGAAGCAAAATTCTGCCAGCAGCAAATTTCACAACAGGGAGATGGTAGCAACAGTAGCAAAAAAATGCTAAATTTCTTACAGCAATGACTGGATTTAGGATGGACTAAAATGCTGTAAAATGCTATCAATACAAGAGATATATTTTTATTTCATTTGGTTTTTAAAGTAGCAATTCTGTGTTAGTCCTGTAATTGAAACAACTGAGATGATTAAAAATAAACTCGGTGTAAAGCTCCGGTAGGTTGGCTCTCACTGAACAGGAACATTACAATATTTCTGCTATAAAACGCCATCAATCTCACTTGCACTCAGCATTCATGAAAGGCACATTCCCCAGATGAGCCCAACAGAGCATTGCAGCTACAGATCTGCTGAAGCCATCAGTTCCCACTGCTGGCTGGAGGTACAAGACAGTCTGTCCATTATCCTCCCATGCCATGTGCCACAACACAGAGACAAGAGTGCAGAGTCTCCTGCTCTGAGCTCAGCCAGAATGGTGAGATGCCAAGTTGGAGTTTATAATTGATTTTTTTGAAAAAGCAAATTCTGGGAAGACTGCAAATGTTATTTTATTTGTTAAACTTCTGTAAAAGCAATTACTTGTCCAGAATAATAACAAGAAATCCAGGTATGGCATTCTGTTACTTCACACTAGTTCCAAAAGTGAATTACTTAGAAGGATTTTGTTTCAAAGCTGATGGCTTTTCAGCTGATCAATAGATATACACTAGTTGTTCTCAAATAAATTCCAAGAGAGAAATAAAGCTCAAGGACATGTTTAAGAGAGACTCTGACTGTCATTACTCTTCTGGTGTAATTATACAACTTCAAATTGAGCTGTATCCTCTTCCACGCAGGTATTTTGGGGGGCTACTCTAACAGTGGCTTTGGGACTCTGAGCAGCAGCAGTATAAAAATATCATAAGTGCAAAGCAAAGCAATTTATTTATAAATATAAGATATGACTCGAATTAAGAGTTTGTTTTTGTAACATCACCTTTGCAAAAGAGAGGGAAGGTTTAAGAAAAACAAGTGACTCTAGTTTCCTCTTAGAAGAAAAAAGAATAAAATGCATCCTGTCAGAAGGATGTTATTTTATGGATGCACCTCAGCAAACTCTGAAGTTTGGCTGGTTGCTCTCCACATCCTGCCACTACCTGATTTGGCCTTTCCTAGGCAAGACACTAAACTGGCCACACAGAGGCAGAAGGTAGAGGAAGGCATGTGCAAGCCCCATCACTAACTAGAGAAAGCAATGGGACACTTCTGTGGTGGTACAGCTCTTCAGAATAGATCTTTTAAGAGCAAATCATCCATCATCTGATAATCTTCATGAGGATAAACTTTGGAGGACAACAAGGGAAACAGCATGATGAAGTGATTGATCATGTGAGAAAAGAAACTTGCCCAGAGTGGGTGCCACCACAATCTGTTGACTCTCAGAGCTCTATCTCTGCCTTCCAGTATGCTAGAGTCCAGTTGGAAAAAGGTATTATTCAAAATGACTGAAGGATGGCAGAAACAAGCCCAGTGTCTGCTTTCTTATCTGCAAAGGATTTAAATGGGTCACTGATATCTGTAAAGGTCTTCACAGATTTAAAGAACTTTTGGAGACTATCTGGGGTTAACAGCTTGACAACTTCAGTCCAATGTTAATTTTATCCGAACATCTTCATCCATGTCCCAGTTTCATACATGCCACCAAGCCCATACTTTTAAGGATGATTGCATAAGATCTGGGTGCTTCCTTCCTGGGGGCACTTCAGCAATCTCTCTTCTGAAGCCTAAAAGCAGCTGAAAGAAAAGCAACAAAGCAAGAAGTGCTTTTGAGAGCGTCTCCCCCCTTGACTCTGTCCTACACAAAGGATGTGACAGCAGGAGCTTGGAAAACAAGGGTTTGTGGGCAATAAACCAAAGCAGGCACAACCTGGACTATGTTACTCAAGACAGGTGCACATAGTTCAAATGCCATTTTCCTCTTCCTTTCCTCCTGACAAAGTTTTTCTTGTTCAAAAATGTCAACCATTCATTTTTAAGGAGGTCTGAAAAGTTGTGTCAGACAAAACAACCATGCAAGAAGGGGAAAGTGGAACCAAACCAGACCACAAAAAGGAAACTACTCAAGAGACAGAAAGCACATGGGTATCAATCAGCAGCTACAGCCAGGCCACTTCTGGGTACTGAGATCTTCATTCCCTAGTAAAAGCTTATTTGTGCCAGAAAAGCCCCCATCGATCAAGCCCCCTGCACTAACACAGGGCTACCACAGTGTGCAATACACCTGTGCTGTCTTATTCATGTATTTGGAATCAGATTGTGCTATTTTTCTGCTAGTCTGCCAGCAGCATGACCCAAGCCTCCCCACAGGCATGCCAGGATGAGTTAATGCTGTAAAACTTTCAGCTACACAGCCACAAAATGTACAGCCCAGCATGAAAGAATCTTTGTTTCCAGAGGACCTGTAAAGTCAGCACAATGGTACCTGTGCTCATGGTCTCTCTCTAGGGAGTGGAGCATGCTGACTCTCTGAAGTACAACATGTTTTGCATTGATTTTTTTAAAACATATTAAGTTATTGATGTTTTGAACCAAAACCAGAACTTCTCCACTTTGCAAAAAAACCCAGGTGAAAATAAGACATTTTAATAGTTTCGAAGTTTTTTTCCGTGTCCCTGTCCATGACCAAAAACTTATCTAAATTGGTCTTGTCCAGTAAGTTTCGATCTTGGTGAACTGGCATTTTCCCAATGACAGGCACTTCATTCAGAGGTCCCAAACCAATTCCGAGAGGTTTCTTTTCCTGCAAAATATAATGTCTGCAAGCCCATGCACCTAGGGGTATATAGGGTGGGAGGTGGATAATTTCATCTGCTGCCAGTTAGGAATGAAAGATGTGGAACTGCTGTTTAAATCAAAAATAAAATCTTTCAGGCAGTATAGTATATCAGCTTGAGAGCGTTTGATGAGTCCTGAAGGACAGTGTTCAGCAATTGCTCATCGTGTACACTTTTCTCCAGCCTGGGAAAGAAAATTGTTTCAAAAAAGCTCTTGTGGACCCAGGAAAGGACAGATTTGCTGTATCGTATCAGAGGCCTCAGCAGCAGCTCAGCAAGTGGTCTGCAGTGAAACTGACCCCCAGAAAGTGTCCCTGCAGGGTCACTGCATATTTTAAAGCACATCCCACAGGTTTGTCTTTTTTTTTATTTTTTATTTACACATCCCTGTTTTGTTTTCCAAGGACTCCTGGAATCTGCATTTCAAATTTAGACCAAACAACAATTCATTTCTTTGCCTTTGGACCATTTTTCCCCCTAAGTGATGTTTCTGCAGAGCATACACTGGGAACTGCTGCATCAGGTAGGTCTACATAGCTAGGAAGTGGGATTTCACAGTCAGCTCTGCATCCTCAGTCTGCATCACTTGGAATGGGGATTCACTGTGATCCTCCTCAGCACAGCCACTGTGTGGGTTTGTGCCCTTGAATAGTGCTAAGACGAAGGTGCTCTCATTGCACCAAAGGTCCACACAGGCATTGGGAATTGGCCAGACTCCATTTCCTTCATTTATTTGGTTCCCCTATCCTATAGAAGCACTGAATCACAGAATCATTAAGGTTGGAAAAGACTCCAAGATCATCAAGTCCAACTTTTGAGCTAATACCCCTATCTCCACTAAACCGTAATGCTAAGTACTATGTCCACTCGATTTTTGAACACTTCTAGGAATGCTGACTCCACTACTTCCCTGGGAAGCCTATTCCAATGCTTAACCATTCTTTCAGTGAAGAAATTTTTCCTAATATCCAATATGTTGTCTTAGATAATGATCCCCCTTTCTGCACTGACATCCAGGCAGGTTATAACTAGTAGAGCTGACATCCCAAAAAGTAATTCTTGGAGCTCTTTAGTGGTTTTTTTCCTACACTTTATAGAGAGTGTGATGTGTACAAAACAAAACAAAAACAGAGAAGAGCAGGGACAAAGCCTATTTGGGATGTTCACATGTCTCTGCACACAAAGAGAAAGGACTAGCTGGACTCACAAACACCTGTTAAAGAACATGGCAATAAGCTTTGGTTTTATTAGAGAGGACTACAGAAAATCAACCAGCAGGGTCATTCCCATAAGTTGCCCATAAGATCCAGAAGCAACAGAAAAGGTGTGGGTACATGCTACAGAGGATTTAGATGTCTATGCAACTGCTGAGCAATGCAGAGCTGTTCTTTTGCCTGGATCACAGCATCTGTCCCTCATGGGATATGGGAAAATGACATCTCAGCTTTACTTCCTATGGAAGTTGCCCAATCTGCAAGGTTTGATTTGCAGTTATATGTTACACATGTAGAGGGAGAACTGGAACAGGAGCTAATGTTATCATAGGAACTGCAATCCTAAGGAAGTTCCCAGCTGCCTTTTGCAGGTGGGATTCCTCCCTCTTAAAGAGAGACATGAGCCTTAAGTGAATGTAATGAAGGCTTGTGCAAGTTTATCTGACCTGGTTTGCAAAGGTACAGCCTTGGGGAGTGGATATTTTAGGTGTTGACCTGAACAAGAATTTGTTTCTGGATGAGGATCATGGGAGAATGAGTTGATGCTTGCAGAAGTCTTTCAGGGCATATTCTGGGCTAGGGCTTTCTATGTGAAGTGAGGAAGAGTGAAGACTTCTACAAGAAAATGGCTAGACACATTAGCACTTCCTGATAAAATTGTAAATATTCTGTATAATTACCATTAGCTAGAGTGGCCAAAAGCACAAACTGTCAAAAAGTGTAAGTTCATTATAAAAATTATGCAGAACACACAGGAGAGGGGAAAGCAGAAGATGGAAAATAGAGCTGAGGAAGCTCATCCATTTCTTAAAAGAACCTTTTAATAATTCTAAAACACATCACACAAGTCCCAGTGTGGACCAGTTGGCCCTTTGCCACCTCCTCCTTCAGGGCAATGGAAACGGGATCCATCGGCTCAGCAAATACCGCCAGTGAACAAAGGCCCCACTACCAAGATTTGTTGGCACCAGCACCATTCCCACGCATCGTCCCATATCCCCTCCAGCGTGCAGTGCTGCCTTTGACATGCTCAGTCCGAGTGTCCCTGCCTGGCACCAGCACCCGAAGCTTTATCCTTCTCTCCTCCCTGTTTCCCCCTGGATCTTTGGGAGGCCTGGGCTGTCTGAACCATCCAGGGGGTTCCCTCACACACCAAGCCAACCTCATTGTGCTCTGCCCCAGTGAGCACAACTAACAACCACAGTTTGCCTCCTTTAATTGAGGCTCTGAATAACCCAGAGCAAGTACCAACCCCTCCAACAAAGGCAGAGCTCCCCTCACCACAGAGCACAGCTGCCACTCACCCAGGTCTGTGTTGGCATTTCACAAAAGCACATCTATTTGCATGGAAAGCAGCTATCAAAAAAATAAGCCATGAGCAAATGGAGGCCAGCATGAATTCCAGGGAAGTCCCCCAAGGCAGAGAGCATGTCCAGCATTCTGTGCCACACACTTGCCAAGCACCCGAAGCTTGGCAACATTATTTTGTCCTGCAACAGGCTTTTCTAAGAGGCTATGGAAGTCCAGAGGAATGACATACATGCTGGTGATGAAAATTACCGCAAACCAGAGGGTGTTTTTCAGCTCAGAATACAAAACAGAATGGCTTTTTCTGCAGGCTCTGGTAAAAAAACCCCCACTAATTAGTAAAAAGTCTGGTGATAGGCCAACTCTTTTGCTTAGTTACTCATTCACTAAAGTGAAATTAATCTGGATTTAGATCAATGTAAATGAGTGAAGAGTGTAGCTGGGTGTTTTGTTTTGTGTACACCCATTTGCTGCTGTTGCTGATCACAGAGGGATAAAGCTAATAGCACAGCACAGGACATCTCAAAGTCAGCTCTATCCCTAATAACCAAGGTCTTCTATCAAGCAGATGTGTACTCTTACAGCTGCTGGCTCCCAAAACACAGTCTGAGGATGCAGAGACTCAGATGAACAAAGATTCAGATGAACAAAGATTAATCTAGATAAGGCTCACACAGAAAGGTGGACACAGTAAAGACAATCTGGCTCAAGTTCCCCCTGTGGAGGGGTAAAAGACAGCCTTGGCTTGGCAAAGAGTGAGAAACTGTCATATATAATAAAAGAAATCCAGAGAGGAACTATTTACAGGTTAAGGGGGAAGGGCTGTAAACCAAAAATTAGTAGAATTAGATTAGATATAAGGATTAGGAGATTAGGAAGAAATTCTTCACCATAAAAGTCATGAGGCACTGACACAGGTTGCCCAGAAAAGCTGTGGATGCCCCAGCCCTGGAAGTATTCAAAGCCAGGTGGGATGGGGCTTTGAGCATCCTGGTCTAGTCAAAGGTATCTCTGCCCTTGGCAGGGGGATTGGAACTTGTTTTTTTCTGTGTTTCTGTGTCTCCACAATTACATTCCTAGCTTTGGCCATGAGGTTCCAAAACTTCATTATTTTACTGAGCTTCTCATCCCAGCAAGACTTCAGATTAGACTTCAAAGATCACTGCATAAAAATCCAAATCCACATAGAAGGATATGATGTGCATAACAACTACTTACAAACCTGATAGCTGTGCTACTATGTGAAAAATTATGACAGCATTTATGAATCTCTTAGGAAACCCCCATTCCCTCCCCAAAATAGTGTACTATGGACCAGTGCCTCCACATTTAAACATCCCATCTGCTTTACAATGCTCAGCACTCCCATCTTTCTATAAAAACCTTACCCTAATGGGCAGTGGGAATGCAGCATCCTGGTTTTGCGTAGATGGCAGTAGGGAGAATAGTTTGACTCCACCTTCTTGACCTCCTTCTTTGGTTCCTGGCCTGGGACTGTGCTATTCCCTGAACCATGTCTGGTCATTGTTTGGAAAA
Organism: Hafferia zeledoni; assembly: GCA_035583235.1. Lineage (NCBI taxonomy): Eukaryota > Metazoa > Chordata > Aves > Passeriformes > Thamnophilidae > Hafferia > Hafferia zeledoni. The sequence goes on from JAWWEV010000083.1 coordinate 146,715,131, forward strand.
AGCTCATTAGCACAGAGTGAACCCATCATACCGAGTGCCCCATGGGCTATGCCGGGACAGTGCCAGGGCTCAGCACTTGCACTGGCAGTGGGGTTTTCAAGGCAGTCTCCAAGGGCCCATGCTAACATAGGACATCCCTCTGGGTGGCATTTCTTGTGCTGCACTGTGTGTGCACATGCAGCATCAGGCTCTCCATCACTCCTGCTCACCACAGGCATCCATAGAGACAGCTGCCTTATTTAAAGGGGTTGTTGCAATCCCAGAGCTCACTTAGAGATTAGAACCAGCAGGGATGTGGCTGAGTTACTTGAGCACTGGTTAAAGAGGAGTTGAATGTCCAGAGAAGGGCAAGGAAGCTGGAGAAGGGTCTAGAGCACAAGGCTGATACAGAGAAGCCAAGAGAGCTAGTGTTCAGCCTGGAGAAAATGAGGCTCAGGGGAGACCTTATTGCTGTCTACAACAACATGGCAAGAGTTTGTAGCCATTTGGGGATCAGTCTCTTCTATGAAGTAACAAGGAACAGGACCAGAAGAAATGGCCTCAAGTTGCACCACAGGAGGTTTGGATTGGATACTAGGAAAAACTGATTCACTGAAAGGGTGGTCAAGCATTGGAACAGTCTGCCCAGAGAAGTGGTGGAATCATCATACCTGGAAGTGCGCAAATAATGTGTACATGTGGCATGTAAGGATGTGGCTTAGTGGTGGACTTGGCAGTGCTGGGTTAAGAATTCAACTCGATGATCTTAGAGGTCTTTTCCACCTTAATGGTTCTGTGATTTTATAATAGCAAAGGAGTACAAAGGAGACAAATACATGTTAAGTATGTACCAGTGGTCACTTGTAATAGTGGTAGCTTAAGATTCACAGGAGGTTTCCATAAGCTACCAGTGGCAGTTGTCTTGGCAGACAGGAGGCAGAATGCCTTCCAGATGACAATGACTCAATCTTAAAAAGCCCCACACAAGACCACTTCTTTGGGCAGGACATGCTTTTGTATGATGTTATAGAAAGAGGGGATTTTCATACAAAAAGTAAGACAAGGTGGGACTGAGTCCTTTCAAAGATAGGCTTGATCCATCTTGGATCCATCCTTTCCTAGCCATCCACTTGCCATCACATCATTAGCTTCACTGCAGAACTGACTCTCTTTTTAATGATGTAAGGCCAGTTTCTCTTGAATTGTTCTGCCACTGCCTCTCTGGGAAGCAGAAAAGCTAAGGAGAACAATATGGATCCAGCAGTCCTGTGGGAAAGTGAGAACTTGCTCTATGCAGTGATCACCACCATTAGTGTTTGACCTCTTTCTCTGGTGAGTGTTAGATATGTGGTGTTGTTTTCTGTGCCCATAACTGACTCAGGATTACTTACTGAGAAACAACTTGGCAGCCTTCCAGGCCACCACACAAGAAAACTATTCTATTGTCTTACGGACAAATGAAGTTTACAATTTGTCTCTAATCACCTCAATTAGAGCACAGTTTGCCTTCTAATCAAAGGCCATGTTATCCATTTTATTCTTCTTCCCTTCTTCCACCCATGCCAGGACCAAGATACTGCAAACATTCCTACACATGTAGACACTTGCAGATTAAAATGTCCATCCCACCAACATCTGAAGGCTCAGAGTCTGAGACAGATATTCTGGTGTCTTTTCCGCTGGGAGAGATCACAAGGAAAATATATTGATGATCTCTCAACAAAGCTTTTTTTAATCTCTTTGCCAGATTCATATATTTTACAGCTACATAAAACTCTGACCAGTAAGACTTCTTGCACAGGATATCAGACATCTCATATCCCACAGTAGTATCTTCAAGTTTGGAAAATAATCTTCCTTTTCTCAGAATAAAATGCTGTTAAGGCCAGAAGTTTGAGGCTGAGATGAACAAGACCACATCTCTTACAAAGGCATCAATCTACATTTTAAAGAAGCCTGAGGAATACACTCTGCCATCACCACAGGTGATCTTCCAGTGATTAATTTTCCTCAGAGTTATAAAAAAATGAATCCTATACACTCCTTGAGAGGCAGGCTCTAGTTTCTACTTTTGTCATGCTGAAGGGAAGTTGCCCATCAGTACAACACGTTTTATCACTGCTGATCTGCCTTCTGTTTCCATACTTCTCCAAAAGTGTGATGAATGCTGATGGTCATACCTCCCAATATGGTTTGGGAATTTTGATCAACATTAACATTAACTTGGCATGGACACTTAGTCAGTGCAAGGTTATTTACAAGTCCCAATAAAAGAGTTATTTAAAGGTAAGGTTCAGCCACGTGACTCTCTTGACATCTTGCATGAATGCCAAGCAAGCCCAAGCTTCTATCACACAGACCCAATCCATTATTTGCATTAACTTCTTTACACTTGTAGATAGGACATCAATCTGATGGAGCAAGTCCAGAGGAAGGCCATCAAGTTGGCTAGAGGGATGGAGCACATCTCCTATGAGGAAAGGGGGAGAGAATTTAGATTATTCAACATGGTAGAGAAGGCTTTGGGGTGACCTTATTGCAGCCTTTCAGTACCTGAAGGAAGCCTACAAGAAAAATGGAGACTATTTACAAGAGCATTGCCTGACAGGACAAGGGGGAATGGCTTCAAACGCAAAGACAGTAGATTAAGATTAGATATCAGAAAGAAAATTATTTAATGTGAAGGTGGTGACAGGCTGCCCAGAGAAGTTGTGGATGCCCCGTTCCTGTCAGTGTTCAAGGCCAGGCTGCATGGAGCTCTTAGCAAACTGATTAGTGAAAGGTCTCCCTGCTCACGATAGGGTTGGAACTAGATGACCTTTAATGTCCCTTCCAACCCAGGCCATTCTATGATTCTATAATAAACTTCTAAATATAATTGCTTATCAGTTAATGTTACCCACTAGAATCACTCCCTGAGCTGGCCTATTTTAACCAAGAGGGTATCCACCTCCCACTACTAGATAGCATCACTTTATGCTTCGTCTTCATTAAAAAGAGCTGCCACAGGAGAATGAGTGTATCCAGCAGGGAAGGTTAAATGCTGCTTGGCAGAATCACTGGGGAGTTTACCGTGTTATGCTTTTGCTTGGTGAATGGTAACATTAACCATTTCTTCAAGATATCACCCTAGCAAAGTTCCTCCTCAGCTACAAACTCAGAAGTGCAGGCAGAACCAAACTTAGCATCCAGTCTGAAATTCCAGACAGAAACAATATGAAAAGCTCAGCCCAAGAGCAGTAAAACACAAAAACACTGGTTTCTCTTTATTGACTTCAGCTTATTCATATGTCCTACCAACCCTAGGAAAATCATTAACATGTCAGCCCCCTTCCCCTCCCCACAACCCACCAAAGACCCAACAAAAACACACGGATTACTATATAATTATAGATTAATTGCAGAAACATGTCTACACTCTCCACTTTCTCATTCAAAATTGTACAGTTAAATAACTACTTATTTAATGAAAACTCAGTCTGTACTATCCTGAAAGTAGGACACTCATCTCCCCCCGTGGAAGCACAGATCCACCCAGCTTGAATAGCATGTTTATCCACCCCTGTGGTTTCCATTCCCTAGATTTTATTTGTGTTTATTGAAAGAAAATCACTTGATTCACTTCCAGTTACATATATATATATATATATAAGCACACATATATATATGTTAAAAATAGTGGCTGCTGTAAAAAGAACTGAGTGTAGAAGAGAAGAAAGTAAAGGATGCTTGTACTCCAAAAGAGGCTTATTTCAAGGTTGGGTTACAAAGTGTGCTCATCAGTGACCACATTCCACCAGAAAGGCCCCATATTCACAATCAAATGAGCAGCCAGCACCCTCCACTTAGTCACTTGACCAATACTTCATCTCCTGTTCAGTCTGAAACCATCCAGTCATAGGAAAAAAGTCCCGGGCTCCCAGGACAAAGCAAGTGAAGGGGTGCCCTTGGTGCCCTCAGTCCCATTGTGTTCTGGTTAGAGCAGGTTACTTGGAAGGCTATGTTATAATGACAGATGGTGGAGGAAGAAAAAACATAGACAAAATAAATTCTGTGACTCTGAACTTATTGACATGAATTTACCCACTCTTCTTGGCGTTTCTCCCTCTTATTCCACCACTGCACAGAGTTACGGGCAGAAAATGCTTTTCCTGAAAAGCTGTTTTTCTCCTGCACATTTTGTGGTGAAGGGGAGACAATTATTGAGAAGAAAAAAAGCAAAGAACAGAAGATGAAGGAGTTAGTCTCACACAATTGCAGCCTCAAGTGCTCCTGGCACCATTCCTGAACTGCCCCAACACAGCATCATCCTGGCACAACACTGGGGTGTCTGTCTGTCAGCAGCATAAGAGATATGAGCAGAAAAACAAGCAGAAACCTATAGAGCCAGGACAGGTCCATCCTGAGGGCTGGACTGTGCTCAGCACACTAGGAAGGTGTAGGGATACCCTTACACCCCTGCCCTCATATGTAATACCTCCCTGTATAGCCAGGAATCAGGAACAATTTCCTAAGAAGAATTTCTACATTTGTCTCACATACCTTCTGTGCTAGTAGGACAGGAGTTGTTTTAGGACAGAAGAGGTTGGATCAGACACCAGGATCTCTAAGGCCCAAGGTGCATCCTCATTATACTTGGGTGCACCAAATTTTGTCATGGAAAAATCTTCAGAGTCCCAGAAGGAAAGAATCTGCACCACATGCAAATCTGTTCAACCACAAGGTTTTTTTGAGGTCCTGCTGTGTGAGCGTAAGAAAACCACTGGATACACTAAAAATAACTCAGGATGTATGTAAATAGCTGTAAAAAGTTGTGACAAATCAGTGTAATACTTTCTCATGTGTTTGGTTAATTAAACATTATCTTGCTGCATTACTAGTTTATTGAAAATAATTAGCAGTGAGATATTACTGAGCATAAACACAGATGAGTAAAGCTACTCTGTGCTTCAAAATAAAACTTAATGCATGGGTTATTAGCTAAAGTAAAGAACAAAAAAAAAAAAAAAGAAAAGAAAAAGAAAAAAGGTAAACAGCCTGAAATAAGATATGAACAAAGAAGAATGTTCTTGTCCATTTGAGACCAAGAGATGTTTTTAGCAAATTTCAGTAGGGCTTGACACTCTATGTTCAGGGCAAACACCCATGAAAATCAGAGTGAAAAGCTGAGAGACTTTTCTTTATTACAGGCCCCCTGCTGTAGAACAAATAAATATATCCACATCCAAAGCCAAATTACATATAATCAACTTAAAAATAATTTACAGAGCTGAATGTGGTGGCAGGGTATAACAACCCACCCACCAATTCCATTTATTTAGAGATCCTATGCTGTTTTCTTGTGCTGCCAGCAAGCACAGAGGACAGTATTTTTAACTAAATAATAGTATGTGAAAGGATTTACAAAGAAAAAAAAATCCCACCCACTGGGATAAACTGTTAATTATAGATGATAACAATCCATGATTCTGAACCAGTCATGCATTAAATAGATTTCTGTGTACCATCTTAAGTTATGTGAAGCCACGGTGTCTTACAGCATGTAAAGCTATGAGCATTTAAACCCTCAGTTGCTGGTGATAAATACATTATAAATATTAGTCCATGAAAATTAATTCTTCAGGACACTATCAAGGTCACTACAAATAACAGTTTATCAGGTAGGTAAACAACACAGGCTTCTACGTTTGTTAGTAGAAATCAGAACAGCTAGTGGAAATTATGTTGAATTTTTGAAAGATTTCTAGTTCTGCAAATGTTACCAGTCCTTAAACAACTCTGTTAAAAATCAACATGCATGACTCACCATTCCAGCACAGAGCTCTGACAGCTTGGAGGAACAGTTAGCAGATACATCCCTGAATATATTGATTTGTAACTAACAGTAAATTTTCTAGGATATTTTTTTTTTTCATGAGTATTATACCCTCACAGTTCAACTAAGACTCATACCATATTCATTACAGCCAGGATAATGATGACTTCCTTCTGGCTCTATATTCTGTTACCCTTTTCATTAGAGCCTTGACCTCTGAACTAACAGAGCCACAGGTGTAGAAGTGGGATTTTTCTCGGAAAGGGGAGTGGTGGTTGCAGGTTGTCAATAAGCTGACTAGTGTAGGAACATTATGCACCCAAAACTCTTGAGGCTGGAAACAGCCAAAATACATAGGGAAATATAGTGTCAGGAATTGGAAAAAAAAAGGGCTATCCAAGATTCTTAGGCTAGACACCTAAGTGACCTTTCCAAAGTGCCAGAGCAGTGCAGTGTGTTATACTGGGGAGCACTGAGACTGAGTTTCAGGAATCTGTAACTCAAAAGCTGGTCTGGATCACTTTAGTCCCCTGGGATTATTAGTCCTGAGCACATCACCTTTCTATTGTGATCTTTATAAGTGTTACACTTACGTATGAGAGTCATAATATTCAAAACAAACCATGCTGTGATCCAGCAGGGCAGTGCTGCTCAGTGATAACAAAAACACCTCTGTATTGTCAACACTGTGTTTGTCACAAATCTAAAACATACACACATACCAGCCACTGTGAAGAAAACTACCTCTACCCCAGCCAAAACCAGCACACTACTGCAGAGGCCCATTCACACAGACACTTCTGCAAATGACATCCACACTGAATTCACTAAAAAATTGAAAAAAATCATTGAATCATAGAATCACAGAATGGTTTGTGTTGAAAAAGATCATCTAGCTCCAAGCCCACCTTCCACTAGACCAGGATTGTTAAAGTCCCATCCAGCCTGGTTTCAAACACTTACAGGGATGACACATCCACAACTTCTCTTGGCAACCTGTTCCAGTGCCTCTGTACCCTCATAGTAAAGAATTTCTTCCTAATATCTAATCTAAATTTAATCTCTTTCAGTTTAAATCCATTTTCCTTTGTCCTATCAGATAATAATCAGAGAATAAAGATTCTTTAATTATCTAAACCCATACTCAGGAACTGAATCAAAGTCATTTGCCACCTTTCCAATCCCATTCATATCAGGATAAATTCATCACAGGATGCACCCGCGGTTCTTCTCCTGGATTTGTTCACCAGGTACTCAAAATGAATTCTTGGCTTGTCTCTATGGAAGGACAACTGGTATGCACCAGGAACATGGACTTGGTTAACATGAGAGTGGGTCTGAACTGACATCCTTCTAATTTTGATTCCAATAAAGTACAGTTTGTTTTGGGGTCTGACCTTGTTAAGGTGAGAACTGGAAAGGTCATTAAGTATGGGTGGATTCACACTTCAATTAACAACAGCAACAAAAAGGCTATTTGCAGCAAAGGTGTCTTTCAAAAACATTAATTAAAAAAGCTGTCTCTGTTACTCTTAATTGTATTGCAGCCATTGTTTGTTAAAGAATTAGCTCATTGCTATAATGAGTCAACAGACTGCAGCATGTAATATCACAATGCACTTCTCTTCAAGGGCCAATTTATCACAACATTTAGGAAGAAGCCAAAGATATGTGAGAGGAAACCATCCTTCCCACAGGAGTAGTTCCTTAGGGATTAAATAAGTTTGGCAGTACAATGATTGACCCAAAACATATGGCAATACTTGGTAATAATTCTCTAAATTGACATTGTCTCCTTCAACTGCACGAATCCCACAGTGTCAGGGAACTGGATGCGTCACATGCACCTGAGCTTGCTGCAACACTGGCCTGTATATCCATCAGAAATATAAACCCCAACAGACTGATTTACTGACATAAGGAAGCAAAAATTACTGTATTGCCAGAATGTAGCAGGGAAAGATTCGACTCTTTTGCTTTTAGCTGTCAAAGGGAGGAATCCAATGAGTAAGTTATATAAGATCTCTCAAAAGTGAATGAAAAGATATGGGCACTTAGAGGTTGAATGATGTCGCCTGTCTTGGACAGTTGTCCTCAAAAAGCATGAAACACTCTCTCGAGATGTCTGTTTCTTTCCACTGACTGTGCAAAGAGCCCAGACAAACAACTTGCAGGCCGCTGCAGTTAGATTATATGAATCCTGCTGAAGATACTTAAACATAAAGCTAAAACATTGTTTAATTCAATTTATGGATTCTCAGATCTGATTCAATATCTGTCTTGAACTCAGAAACACCCTTTTGTCTGAGTCATTTGCCACAAAGTGTTAGCCCTAGTGACTAAATCTCTGCTGCACCATCCCACTTGTGTCACATTAATATTTCAGCCTGTCAGAAATGTTACATCTTCACTGCCAAAATAGAGAGGTTTTTATAGTAGATAACTAATATATGCTATCCATCTTGCTATAAAACCCTGGAGGAACAAAGCACAGAGATTTCTACTGCAGTGTAGCTAAACAAAGTCCTACCCAGAGGCAGTGGATTGGGTTGATTGCATGTAGTTACTTTGCAGTAAAAATGTCCTGTATTTCATCCTCACTAGAGCTTTAACATGTTGTGGCATTATCTACCTCACTGATGCTTCAGGCTGAAAGGACACAGCTTTATTTTCCAGAGTTTGTATATATGGAAATAAATAAATGTACACACACATACACACATATAGATGCTTTTTTATATATACATTCCTTAGTTTCCTAGAGGACAGATCAAGTTATAGCCAAACTGACACTGAATGTTGACTATTAATCTGTAAGGAAATGAATAGAGTTTAGAAACCTGATGTCCCATGAGTCTGCTGTTCAACAGTTTAGGGTAGCAAGTGACAAAACCCACCTTATCCAACTGAGCTACCTTCCTTGAAAGATACCCTCCCTATTTCTGGTCAGGATTAGCAGTAGTACACACAGTTCCCAGAATGTACAGCATGCCAAAAAACATTTTATGCAGAACTTAGAATTATTCTCTATCATTTGTAACTACATTAATACAGCAGATCTTGTAACAATTTCCTAATTGCATTTTAAAGTACCTAATTAGTACTTCATCTAAAAGCAGTTCTTCTAGGTGTTCAGAGTGCTCCCACTGCTTTTGTTTCACATCATAAACAAGCTTACTGATTTGAAAAGGAATTTAGTATTTGGGTGTAACTTGTAGGGAACTTGATGGGATTGAATCACTAACCCTGCAATTAACTAACAGAAATAGCCCACCAGCTAAACCACACTGCAGCTCTGCCTCTGGGGACAAAATATTCTCAGCAGACTTGTACTTTACAATTCAATTTTGTTTGCTGTCTTGGTTCAGTAGGGGGGAAAAAAAAAAAAAGAGAGAGAGAAGTTAAAATTCAGAGGCAGAAAGGTCTGATAATCTTTACAAATATCCACAGAAGAAAAGGATGCATCATTTCATATTACCAAAGGATGAGAAAGAATATGGTTGTGTCATTTGAGTTTGAACTCCAGTAATGACAAGAATCTCTCTTTTGCAGAGGGACCACACTAGGTTTACATGTATCTGTTCAAGGTGAGAAACTGTGGATGCCCCATCCCTGGCAGCATTCAAGGCAGAGTTGGATGGAGTTCTGAACAACCTGGTGTAATGGAAAGTGTCCCTGTCCATGGCAGGAGGTTGGAATGAGCTCGTCTTTATGATCCTTTCCAACTCAAACCATTCTATGATGTTATAATTTATCTACACCTTCAAAATAAGCCCATAAAACTTAAAACCCCCAAATTTTAGTTTGGCATCCTAAGTAAATGGTGTCATTTCAGTTTAAGATCAGTTTAGGGGTTGTTATGAAGGAGGTTGAAAGGCCTGACTGCACAAGATCTGCTGAAATTTAAAACATTTTAAATTTGTGAAGGCCACATGGCAAGGGATTTCTACTTATGTCTTTGTTTTTCTTGGACAGAAAAGCCCATGACCAATAAGAAATAAATAACATGGACTTCTAAAAGGCAGCTCAGCTAGACACAGAACTGGAAGCAATAGTTTCATTCCAGATCCTAAAATTGTGTGGTCCTGCCCATTTTGTTTCAGTTGTTAATGTGACAGCTTATCTAGGTTAAAAATGCATTTTGCTCTTATAGTTCATTTCTGCCTGTGAAATTGTTTCCAAAATCAGTTTAATTTTCAGGTGATGCAAAGACCTTGACTCCATACCGTGAAAAGTCACAAATTTTCCAGTGACTGTATATTATGAGAAAATATACTGTATATTATGAGTTTTTGTGCTAAACTTTTTCCCAAGTGTCATGGGCAGCCCATGACCAGCAACATCTGTGTCCTTCCATGAACTCCAGCACCCTCCAAGCTCCTTCATTACACTGAATCGTAGGATCTGCAACTCTCACTGCAGTTATTCCTCACAAGATTCTGAGGCTAGAATATATGGAGCCAGGAGCAAAAAAAACTCACCAGCCCAGAGAGATCAGCTCATGATTGCTACCTCATAAGAATAATAATCTCTTAAAAAGCTGAGGGTTTCAGGAAACCCACTGGGTTTCAGGAATATAATATGCTATGATGGAACCTTTAATACATTGCATGGGGTTTGCATGCTCTGACAAAGATCTATCCTTTCTATCACTTGCAGTACATTTTACCAGCTCCATCAGGAGAAGTGGGACTAAATCTCCATAACACATCTCCAGACTTGGCTTTCCCTATCCTAAACAGAAATATATCCCCAAATCCAAAGAGAACAGAGGAAATGTTTAATTTACAAGTGCACCTAACTACAGCAGGCAATGGTCTAGTTCCATTTATAGACCATGCTGAAAGTTACCATTAGATTTTTATGGGAATAGTCACATAAAGCATAAAAATAAACCATTACGAGGCAAGCCGAGAACATTAAGATGTTAAGGAAGTAGTTTCCTTTCAGTCTGAGGTCAGTTTAGATACTGTTAATGGAGGAAGAAAGGCCTGGCTGCACACAATTTGCTGAAATTTAAAATATTTTAGATTCATGAGGACCACATGGCAAGGGTTTTCTCCGTATCTCTTTGTTTTTCTTGGACAGAAAAGCCTGTAACTAAACCTAAAACCTCGGAGGTTTTTCATGTGCCTTGCCCTAGACTCTTGCTGAGCATCTGGCCAGCTTTAGAGGTTATTCTTTCTACCGAGCATTCCTTGTTATTCCATCAGAAGGCAAACACCAAGATAGACAGTGCTGCCCAAGGATAAGTCTCTCTTTTATCCCATCATTTGGACTCTGCTGGAGCAGACAGAAAGCCTCCCTCTGATTGCAGCTGGACTCCATAGCTGAATTTTGAAAGTGCTGAGCACCCACAGCTCCTGCAAAATCAATGAGGGCTGTAGACAGTGTTGAAAAGCAAGCTACTAGTAGCTTTCAGCACATGAGAATATGTTTCAGCTTTTTGCCTCTTCCTATTTCTTTATTTCTCCTTCACTTCGACATTACTTAGAAATGGCTCCCATAGTCACTACACTTCCCTCCATTTTTTTTTCTCTAAATGTCACATCACTTTTTCATAAAATGTAATTTCTCCTGCCACTGAGACCTATACTTTCCCTGATTGTCTCAATATTTCTTTTTAATATCTGGGACTTACTTTTATTGATTATGAGTCTAACCTTCTGTTTGCCTTTGCAATTAGTTTTACTGCACATCAAACATTGTTCACAGAGATTTCTTGTGTGAAATGCAAAAAAAAACCCCAACTATTACAAGCTAGGGGAGATGTTATCATACAGCCAGATTCTGAGATTTCGGACAAGATGTTGTTGGCAGCCCAGAGATTTATCGCTCTAGTTAAAGTGATTGTCCATGGTTTATGATGCTGCTATTTGTCTGCAACTGCTAAACAAAGTAGCTAGAGATAAGAAAGGCAAATGCAAAACGTTTAATTGATCTAATTTTATTATATTTCTATCTTCAGAATCCCGTATTAATGTTCTCAGTTATCTGTATGAAATTGCAGGTTTGGAATGTACTGCTTTTCTCACAAACTGTATCAAAGAAAAGTAGAAGAAAACAGGCAGTTAAATGCCATTCTGATGCTCAATCCTGTCAGATCTCAGAAGCTAAGCAGGGTCAGCCTCGGTTAGTACTTGGATGGGAGACCTCCTGGCAATACCGGGGTCTATAGGTTCTAGTCCCGAGGACTTCGCTGTCACTGTCCAAGCTCACTCAGCTGTGGCAGATGAACCTTAGGAGTTAAAGGGAAGGGCCAGTTCTGTGCATGCTGTGCTTCACCTAAAAGATCCATTGCACAGGCTGGAAGGACACGCACACATGGGTAGAGCCCTTCCCAAATCTTCATTTACAAAACCTAGCCATGATGATGATGATAATGAGAAGTAAAACCATGTTTTGTCACAGTTGTATTTCTAAAACCCAGTTGTTTGGCTGCCTGTTGGATTCATACCTTTTCTCCCCCAGCAAAAAGAAGCAATCAGGCCACAGCAGCTGAAATATCACCTGAAGGCAATGTCTAAGATACTGCTTTTTCCAATGTACAAGGGAAGAAAAATAAATCAATAAATCACTTTCTGAAACTCTAACAGAGCTAACATCCGTTCTGGGGGAGAGAAGCTGCCTGGGTGCACAGAAGTATCAAAGTGCTGCCTGGAGGCACTGACAGCCAGTCTATATCTAAGTGAAGGTGGTGGCAAGCTTGCTTATCCCTCCTACCAACAACTTCCAGCAAGATGCTCCCAGCCAGACACAGAGCATGTCTTAGGAGGGAAAGCTCTGTCATCCCTCCCTGAACAACCAGGAGCTAAGTCAGTAGTAAAGCAGATACAATTACACCATAATGGAAAGCCTATTTAAGGAAAATGAAACAGAATCCTGAAGAGATCCATCTGCAGTGGGATATTTTTGTTTAGCAGGCTGTTGGGCTGGTTTCAAGGTAAAGCAGCAGGAGAAATGAACTCAACACAAGAGAGATTATAAATCAGAGCTACAATTTAATAATAATAACACAGTAAATATACCAACACAAAGGGAAGTTGCTTTCAACTCCCAAAACCCAGCAGCATAACCCAGTGTCCTGGGGTACAAACCCAAAGGGGTTTGTCAGCCCTTGTGCTGAGACCCACATGGTTCCCCCAAGTCCAAAGCAAAAGAAAGTGAAAAACCTGTTGGTGCAGGTGGTGGCTGTAGTCTGGTTAAGAGTGGCAGTCTCCTCCTGTCAAGGTCCTGATGCTCCTCTGGATCTGAGGAGAGGCTCCAGATCTTCTTACCCACCGCTTATGTACACGCAGGGAACACCCAGTCCCTCCCCCAGGGCGGGGACTCACACAATGGGTCATTAACTCTGTGAGTCATAGAGGACTCCCGAACTATTGATGGCCCATTAGCAGCCACGCCCCCCCAGGCTGGGCGTGAAGGTGCTAATGACTCCCTGGGCAGCTGCTGCAGATGGTCCATTGTTTGTGGGAAATGAATAGAGGGGGTAGAATACACAGCCTTGATCACCCCCACACAGTGCCAATTGGTCCCACCTGCTAAACTAGGACAGCTGTTTATCCAAGGCAAGCAAGTTGTGCTGAAGCCTAGAAATGGAGTTGGAATTGGAAAAACCTGTCTAGCAATCCATTTCATGCACACAAACCAGAGGACAGCAGAGCTCAAGCTCACACTTGCAGTGGGAGCATGTGAAGGATTTTCCTCAGTTTTCTGAAGTCCTTGGCTAACGTTCATCAAGATGATATGAGCTATTACTGCACCAAAGGACCAAATCAAGGTCTTCCAGTCTCAGCTAGTTGTCCTCAGCTTGTGCCAGTTTGTCCCCAGGGCAGCCCATGTCCCTGTGGTTGCATGGTGAACTAAATCTGAGTAAAAACTGATCTGGTAAAGAAAAAAACATATTCATTGGCTCCCTGCTGTAGTTCATGGTGGGGCCACATAAATGCCTGTGATGGCAGATGGAAGAATGAAGTTAGGAGGAACAAGACTTTCTTTTTTAGAAGTAGGGCTAGTCATAAAACAGCACTGTTTTGCAAATCTCAGAATAAACCTATTCATTTCGGAGTGCCAAGCAGAATAGGAAGTTATTTAAAATCATAGAATTGTTTAGGTTTGAAAAAACCTTTAAGAATATTGAGTCCAACTGTTAACTCAGCACTGCCAGGTCCAACAGTAAACCATGTCCCTAAGTGTCACATAAAGTACCTCCAAGGATGGTGACTCCACCACAGCCCTTGGCAGCCTGCTGCACTGTTTAACAATTCTTTCACTGAAGAAATTTTTCCTAATATCCCATCTGTGCAACCATTCCTTGGTGCAACTTGAGGCCATTTCCTCTTGTCCTATCACTTGTTACCTCAGAGAAGAGATTGACCCCACCCCATCTGGCTACAACCTCCTTTCAGGTTGTTGTAAAGAACAATAAGGTCTTCCTTGAGACTCCCTTTTTCTGGGCTAAACACCTCCAGCTCCCTCAGCCTCTTCTCAAAAGACTTGTTCTCTAACCCTTCACCAGCTTCAATGCCCCTTTTTGGACATTGATTTTATATAGAGACTACACAGTGACAGAATAGAACTTCAGTCATGATCTGGGCCAACCAGCAATCACTGCTCATTCCTTGAGGCCAAGGCTTTCTGCCTGCCAGACACCAGCCCTAGAACCATTACTTCTCTAAGCTGTGATGACTGGACCAAATGGAAAATTAGATCTGAGAGGTTCAGACTATTGATTTGAAAATAAAAAGTTCTGTAAGAGAAAAATAATACATGAATATCTCTGCTGTGCTCTCTGGAGCCAAAATCTAAAACACCAGACTGTCCTTCAACCTACTCAATGGCAGAAGATTACCACTAAATCCATGAAATATTTTATCTCCTCCCAACCATTAAGAGTGATTTTTTTTTTCTTCAGATTCAAGCAAAAGATAAATCAGTTGGAAATTCTATCACAGACCTTTCATGCCTTCACAGGACACCGCAGTTAGCCAGAAAGAGTGGTGATGAAAGGAGAAGGAATCCTGTCATCTGTAACTTGAGTGATTGCTAGAAGTTGGAGAGGTTAAAGAGCTTGAGAAAGCCACCACTGCAGCTGTGGGAGAAGAGCATCAAGAAGCAGCAGGACATATCAGAGGTGACATCGGCTGGGTCACTGCCCAGCTGCAGCTTTTAAAAAAGCAGGAGTTGTCTGCTGAGCCTTTAACAGACTTTCCAAGCCATCTAGAATTGACTAGATTTTCTAGTGAGAGTCAAAATTTTAGTAGCTGCATATAGCATGGACATATTTTTAAGGCACATAATGAGGAATATTCCACTAAGAATCTGCCTGTGGCAGGTGTGATGTAACATGAGCTAGAAGCAGAGGAGTTAGATCATGTTCATGGAACTCATTGCACTAATCAGAGTTTAACCAGTCAAAATAAACCAGTCAAATATCAGTTATTAGTCCAAAACACCTCAAGCTTCTCTACATTCAACATGGAGGTGTGTGCCACAGATTTTTTTCCAAGTAAAAGTTCCCTTGTGGCATGTACCAAGTCTGTCAGATGACAAAAATGTACATTCACATTTGTAGGGAGTCCGTACAAGCCATCAGAGGAAGAAGAAAATGCTCATGCAGTAAGACCAAGAAAGACTACTGCTGTGCTGAACTTCTGAAGAATCCAAATAAAGTCATACCATATAAAATTAAAACCAGTCTATAAATTCCCAAGTCCACAAACTCAACAAATTAAAGGAACTAAAAGTACTACCACAAGTGAGTTCATGAAAATACTTAAGGATTCTCACTCCTGACAGCTTGTTGAGTGCCACCTGAATTCTTACTCCTTCATTTCTAATGCAAAGCTATCAAGAAATGAATGCTTTACAGTGAAATCCCAGAACTCAACAGGAAGTACCAAATGCCCTTAGGTGTTGGTGTGCTCCAATATTTCAGTATTCATGTGAGATTTGACTATATTGATTAGTCTCTTAGGAGCTGTCAGTAAAGATATGGCAATTCAGATTCCTACCCTTTGTCATGGTCTCTGTGCATGAGTTATTTTTAACACTAAAGGCCAGGAAGAAACAGTATGCAATTCTTCTGTGAATATATCATGAACCTGAGCAAAGCTGACCTCCAAAACAAAGACATTTCTGAAGACTTCAGATCATTCTTTTTGAATGGTGTTCAAGGTGTTTTCTTGAAGGCTGGAAGCTCCTTTTTGTCAGTAACAGAACAGTGGCAGCATAAGTCTTACATTTTATGCACTTCACACAACACGCAAATCCAAAAAAGACATATAAAAAAAGAAAAATAAATACTGTGAATTGTCTGGACTTGTGACTGCTTTTGATACCTTACAGAAGGCCTCGCTATATCCACTAAAATCAATGACAAACCCACCAATCCACTGTTGAAACAATTCAGACTCATCTCTTGTGTGCAAAGCATTTGAGATTCATGTGATGACAGTCCTTTGGTCTTCCACATACTTGCAGAGAAAATCATCAAGCTCACTGGCAACTGGTTGTAGACAGACACTACTGGACACAGACCAATGCTGAGCATAATACTCCTGTAGTCCTTCCTTAGAAAACATCTGCTTGTATTTCTCCTATTACTAGCTGTAGAAAAAACACACACAAAACCTAGCCAAGACTTTACCTCTAAAGCCAAATTTATTTTCAAGTTGTAAAATCTCATTTTTACAGAAGAGCAGAGGCTTGGTAATGGCATATACAGGCCATGTACTCCAATGGTGCCAAGTCTCCAGCTTCTGCTTTATGGAGCCAGTAAACAGTAAGAATGTTCCTGGAGAATGTTTTTTCTCAGCTTTGCAAACTGTATCTTATCACCTGCCCAGCTTAATGATAATAGAATAAACTCACATATTGAAACATCCAAAGCACTGCAATCAGTCATTACCTCTGAGCAGGTAGGGGTGTTTTGGTCACCATCGCAATATATCCCCTTGTGGGGTATAATGGTGATAATGTTAAGCACCACTGATACCAGTTTCAACACAGGTTGAAAACTTTGGACATACATTAGCTTATCTAATCCAGCTTTAATTAAATATGAGTTGAAATCAAAGCAAGTAGCTTTCTTTGACAAGCATAAACCTAGTACTTACCTACCAGCAGCAGATGCTTGTATATTTTTAAATATACCATAGCTGCCTGTTGTTATCCATATGACATATAAGCAGGAACATTATTTAGGATGCATGTAGCATCTCTGGAATTTTCAACAGAATGTATCTCTTCTGTTTTCCTGTGAAAACATCACCCATTTTTACCGGCCAAATATAGTCCAGATTGCAATGGAGATGTTTGGCAAAAATATCTCCTGCTGCCATAACGTCCTACTGAGCAGACATGCTATTTTTCAATTCTGCTATACTTACTTCCACAAGATCAAAAAGACCTAAAATGCTATCAGTGCCTTTAATGACATGTTCTTAGCAATAAATTCAGTCAAATATAGCAAGATAGAATGACTAAGTCTAGGAGTCAGTCTCAGTGAGACCTGAGACAAGCAATTCTGAACAGCTGCTGGCATGAAATGCAGCATTTGCAACACTTCATGACCCTTCACATTTTGGTAGCACAGCAGTACAAGGACTGGAAGACTCATCACTGGTCAGTGCAACAAAAAACTTCCTAACATTTCCGCCCTTTGATTCGTGTGTCTCCCTGGAGCTCACAAGGGATTATGTTTATTAAAAACTGAGCTTGGCTGTGGCAATATATGCTTTTGTCTTAGAATGTGCACAAACTAAACAGCAGCTTGGCATGTGCCCCTGTCACATTTTCCACCCACCCAGTAGTTTATATGTTCCTGTCTTATGCAGTGCTGTCATTAAAACCGCTGAAAGTTAACTACAACAGCTATTAAAAGTTTTACCTTTTAAATATGTTGAAGGCCCAGCCATTATAGTGAAGTCCTTTCCTGTTCCTATCGTGTTAACATGGAATTTAAAAGTGGTACACACACAAGAAGTCTCTTGGTCCTGTTCTCCATCAAGCCCCTCTCACCCCTCAAAACAGTTCCACCTCACATATTCAGATAACAAAAAATTAACTGATCTCCATTAGTATTTCTGTTAATCATGGTCTCACTATCTCATCTTCTGTTTCAGTGATTGGCTTCAGGGACAGCAAGATTTCATGTTTGATCTAAATATCATGCCTATTAAAAACATTCTGCATTAAAAAAGAGGAAATAAAACGAGTATTATAAAAATGATTCTGCCAAAGAGCAGTTTCCCTGAGCATGCCACTTTTAAATTCCATGTTAACACAGACAGATAAATGTTTTTTTTGAGAAGACAACAAAAAATTATCTATGTGCAAAGGGCAGAAAACGCTTGCTTTGGAAAGGAAAGTAATAGAATTCCAAAAGAAAATCACATTTTGGGAGTTCAGCAGCTGCAGTAGGAAGTTGTTTGAGTTGGCCAAGTGTGCCCACCAGAAGGGTTTACCCTTCTCTATTACAGCCTCGTTGTGTGTATGATTATAAAAGATTTTCAGGAAAAAAAGACTGAGCTCCTTCAGCCTGCATAGCTCAAATGCAGATTACACTATCCATATCCAATTATGTCCAGGCTGAAAAAGCAGTCACATCTTGATATTGCTTGGCAATGTCAAGTAGTTAATGCCTGTTTGTGCTACTCACTCTTTAAGAACCCTGTGTAAGTCCGGAGCTTTATGTTAACACTTTTTTTCTTGTAAATAGAGATCACGGCGATCAATAAAAGATCTCTACGGTATCATCTACAAGGCCTGGGGATTTTTTGAGACAACTTATTGGTATTAACAGTAACAACTTGCCAGCCCACAGACCTGGTTATCATAACACTTCAATGTGTCACAGCATCACACTCAGATGTTGTCTTCCAAGGTCACAGCTAGAAACCATAGTGCTGTCTCATGCTGTTGACCAAAAGAACTCACAGTAACCACAACATATACCACAAAAAGCAGCAAAACCAGGAGTCATTAAGAACAAGAGAGTGATTTATCAATGGTGGAAGGAGAAAGGGCTGTGTGATTCCTGTTCCCATTAAAGGGGTAGGAACTACCAGCCGCAATGCCATTCCCATCCTCTTCTGCAAGGAGCTGAAAATTCAGAGTAATTTATTCAGTGCAAATTGCACAGGCTCTTCTCCATTTAAAGTCATTCAAAATATCACCAGGGCTTCTGTTGTTAACAGTCAGAGAACTAGTGAACACCAGTTGTCAGTAGAGTTGAGATGCTGAAAGGCAGAAAAACACAAACATCCTTTTGCTTCCTAAAGGATCATTCCCAGCAGCATCCAGAGCATTCTTTTCACAGTACAATGCCAGAAAGTAAAGGGGAAAAAACAGTTCCTATACAAAATAACCCAAAATCTCTGTATAAATAAGATGTCGCCCTTCATATTCAGTAGCCCAAAATATTATAAATTAATTGGACTATATCAGAACCAAATGGGAATTAATGTTTTTCTCTGTGGTTGTCCATAAGAAGCTGACCTATAATTATGACTTGGACAGAAGAAACCATCATATCTCATGTAGTAAAATCATATAATCATAACATCATAGAATAGTTTGGGTTGGATGTGACTTTAAAAATTACCTAGTTTCAAGACCCTACCAAGAACAGGTACACCTTCCACTAGATCAGATTGCTCAAAGCTCTGTCCAACCTAGCCTTGAACGGTGACTTGTTACAGAATTAAACTTAGTGGAGGACAAAAAAATAAAGTTATTAGTTTAGAATCATAAGCATGAAAGAAAAAAAATGACAGCTTTTCATACGTACATGATAACTCAACCTATTCCAATTGTGCAGAACTGGGAGCTCTACTTACTTTCACAGAGACGTCTTCTCAGCTTCCCCCGAATTTTATCAATGGCATTGTAATCAGAGACATGAAACACATGAGCAGACTTGGGCTCTGAAGCAATTTCATCAAGTTCCTCTTTTAAGGCTTCTCCAACACCCACAGCAAAGATCCTAATCCCGGCCTGATGGGCTGCAGTGGCTGGATCCAAGACGAAATCCTGGCTCCTTCCATCCGTCAAAAGGATAGCCACTTTTTTAACAGTTCGATCACTAAGTCTCCCTCCAGCTTCTTTGGAAAAACTGTAGGTGTTGATATACCTGAGAGCATCTCCAGTGTTTGTGTTACCCCCATAATACTGGATTTTTCGCGCAGCCTCTTTGATTTCTTCACGGGTTTTATACCTTCCCAGGTCAAACTCTGTGGTTGGATGATCACTGTACCCCACCACACCTACACGGGTTTTGTCTGGGCCAATCTCAAAAGTGTCCACCAAATTAGACACCCACTGCCGAACTTTCTCAAAATCTTCTTTTCCGACACTGGAGGAGGCATCCAAGATGAAGACAAGGTCATAGTGGACATTCTTGCAACCTGGAAAACCAGCAGAAAATATTGTTAAGGGAAGATGAAAGCAGAGTACCAGACATACCAAGTATTCCCTAGGCATGGCTCCCTAGTGAGCAATTTAGAGGAGGTAGCAAACCCTGTCCTGCAGAGGAAGTGCACATTCTCAGCCTTTTCTCTTTATGATTCACCTCATTTTTTTCAGGACATCTACACATCAGGACACACATCACTTTTTGAAATGCAAACGCTTTCTCTTCCCGCACTGCTCACTGCCTCTGCTCAGTCCTTCACCTACACCATCTGCATGCATATGAAGCTGTTTTTCTGACTTCGTTGTAGTGCCTTTTTTCATGCAGCGCTTTGAAATGACCTTGACAGATCAAGAGACCTGTCCTGACCTTGCCTATGCCAGTTCTGACTGTGAGTAGTGAAGCTTTCATGCTCCCTCTTGCATTAACATTATGATTTATTTATGCTTAGCTAGAAGCAGTTCTTTTGCTCAGCATGATGTGTTGGTGCAGCAAGTCTATAACAAGATTATTGCAATAATTTTGAGGCTCTCTGCCACTGACTATTGACTAAAAAATGACTCACTGAATTTTGAGATGTCTTCTTTGACAACAAAGGGCAGCTGCCTGGTAAGGGAAAACGTCACTTATCCCCACAACCACCCCTTTGCCTCCAACTATGATATTTGTAATGTGAGGCCTGTGTAATCTGAAACACAATTGTATTTTAATTCCAGCTTGCTTGCCCTATCAAGCCAGACTGGTCATATATTTTTCAGACACTTGCCAAAAAAGTAGATCTGTCAGGAGATTTTTTTTTTTAGCTTTTTCTGAACATATGCAAGTCAGGAGGCAGTAGATCCATAAACATCCCACAAATGCCCAACATTTATCAATATAATGCCCCAACTGGACAAAATATATATATATATGTACACACATATGTTCACTATTACAGACCATAATCTCTAATAAATTATGAGTTCTAAGACTGAAAGCTCCTCTACAAAGTCAATTTGGTCACAACAACCAACCACTGTTTCTCCAGTAGTTCTCATGTCTCATGTCACCTCACAAAGTACAACTGCTTGTCTGAACGTATGGTAAATATTTCCTTGCTAAATTCCATCATTTGAACCTCCAGGAAGATCACAGTCTTGTCCCACACCCAAATTTTTACATAAATTAGCTCTGGTGCTTTTGCTCATCCTGGTGCTGTGACTCTGCCTTGAATGGAAAAATGCCAGAACAGTCCACTGCACTGTAAAGGAGAAAGTGGGAAGCTCAGCCACATAAAGAAGATTTGCCTTCAGAGAAGAGTGAAAGCATTATAGGTAGGTGTTATAAAATGGTAGGTCAGTGCTCATGTTATTGTATGAAGGCCATGAGAGTCATTGAATATACACCTGGAGTGTGGCAGGTGCTGATGAAAAATGAGCATCATCTGCTGGTGTGCTGACTTCTGTAGCAGATTACATCCCAGGTTCTGCAGTGTCTGTGGGAACAACCTATGCCCAAGGGATTGGGACCCTATTGTGATCAAACCATTCACAAGGGGTCTCTTTGAAAACAACCTGTTGTAGTTTAACTCCAGCTGGAAACTAAGCACCACACAGCCTCTCACTTCCTGCCAGCAGGATTGGAGGGAAGAGAATTGGAAATGTAAAAGTGGGAAAACTCATGGGTTGAGATACGAAAGTTTAATAATTGAAATAAAATACATTATAATAAAATAAGAAGAAAAATAAGACAAAAAAAGAAGTTATAAGAAAAGGAAAATAACTAAGAGAGAGAAATAAAACCCAAGAAAGACCAGTGATGCAAATGAAAACAATTGCTCACCACTGGCCAGCTGATGCCCAGAGAGTACTTGAGCAGAGGCCTCCAGCCAAATGTTGCCCCAGTTTTACTTCTGAGCATGAAACCATATGGTATAGAATATCCCTCTGGTCAGCTGAGGGCAGTTTTCCTCGCTGTGTCACCTCTCAGTTTCTTGTGCACCTCCAGTCTCCTCACTGGTGCAGTGAGGAGTCAAAAAGGCCCTTACTCTGTGTTAGCTCTGCTCAGCAGTAACAAAAACATCCCTGTTTTCCCAACACTGTTTCCAGCACAAATGCAAAGCAAAGCCCCCTACCAGCTACTGTGAAAAAAATTAACTCCATCCCAGCCACAACCAACATCTGGGATCATGTTCTGTGATGACACTTTGGGAGTGGGGGAATGATTACCTCTAACTACAGATCAAGAAAAGTCTGTCTGGGAAAACTCTTCCAAAGGCAATTTGAGAGTGGAGGTGATAGTATATATAATTTTATAGTATGGGATATAAGTTACATTACATCTGTGTATGTCAGCTAGACTGTCAAGTGTGTTTCTACTTCATTTTTGAAGAATATAAAAGATAGAATGTATAACAGTAGAAGGTAAGCAAGGACTCTATACTTCCCCACCTCCTCTGCCCAAATTCATTATTACATTAATCTATTCTCCCTGAAAGAGTGTTAATTAGGTGAGACTAACTACAAAACAAAACTCACAAGGTGCAGACCTTCCTGTTTCTTATTTTAATGACCCTCGGCAGGTGACATGACTGCAATTTAAAAACAAACAGAACAGACAGAATGAATCCTGTTTGTGCTCAAGGGCTACAAGTCTTAAAGCAAGGGGGAATTAAGGTTTATAAAGTTACGTCTATGCAAAGCACCGTTGCAGGGAAGAAAAACATGGTCTTGCCAGGATCATTTTCTTGGAGTTAGTGATTCTTTGCTTACAGAATCTGGTGGCAGGGAGATGAAATGCTGCAGAAAAGCTTTTAGTAAATATTAATCTGCATTTTTAGGACTGTAATGGCCACTGCTGGACAAGATCTATTGTTTTAAAAGAATGCTATAACAATATTTTTTACTGGCAGAAACAATTCAGTTCATGTTAAGGGAATATGGGAGATAATTCATAGAAAGCAAAATCTCAGTTTTGTAATTGCAAAAAATACTCTCTGGAAGGATAATTCAAGGAGTTGTGTTCATCTACTCAGACACTGAACCAACTGTTCTGCAATATTCCCATTAAAAATAGTTCACAAACAAGCCATAAGCCCAATATTATTTAAAGTAACCACAGAATGAACATATAAATAGCACCACTATGTTCTTGCTGTGACTGATCCAGAAGCAGAAAAAAAGGGTGAGATTTCACTTTGTTTGGTTACTGAGTATTTATTCTTGTTAAGTTTCATACAAAAAGCCTTCTATAGATCATAGAAGAAAACTAAAGCAGCTATTCCTTAAGCTGAGGTAAGGTATAAAAAAGTCTTTTCTTTCTTATAAATTACTCAAGCCTATAGAACAGCAGCTTTCCTACAAAAAGAGACAGAAAACCTCCACTTCAAAATACCTTTGGGTTTTTGTCCCCCAAAAAGCCATGTGGGTCTAAAAACACTTTTCATTTGAGCTGTGATATCATTGATGCCAGATAACTCAGCTCTTTTTACTTCTGCATAAAACCCAACATGCCCTTGTCCTGCCCATAGGAGCAGTCGCTTGACTGGACCATCCTCTAATGCATTCATTGGCATTTGGGGGAGAGTGTTCATCAGCCCAGGCCAAAAGCTGTGCCAGGGGCCACTTCTATAGAAGCATAGAATCATAGAATCATTGAGGTTGGAAAAGACCTTCAAGATCATTGAGTTCAACCACTAACCCAGCACTTCTGAGTCCACCACTAAACCACGCTCCTAAGCACCAGATCAATATGTCTTTTAAATATCTTGAACCAAGAGAGGGTATGAATAGTGCCTTGGCCTATTTAGCTCACTAGGAAAGTCACAGCCAGGTAGAAGATTCACCTGGTCTCATCTGACACCCACAGAAGGTGATAGAAGAAGCAAGCTCCATGCCAGTGTGAGGGTAGATGGAACATATCCAAAGAAAAGGAACATATCCAGAGAAAACTGTGGGGAAAGAGCAGCTGAGCTAAACTTTCTAAGCTTGCAACAGAACCCATGAGCTATCTCCATCCCTAAGGTCTTTTTTATTTATTTTTAGCAGTAAATGTCTAGGGGGTTTTATGGTTTTTCTCCTAGCAATGATAGCTTCTCAGCCGTGGGAAAGCCCCAGCAAATCCTGAGGATGGGGCAACAACCTAATGGTGCATACCTGCTCTTTGTGCCTCAGTTCTCTCCCCGCTGAACATGAATGTGAGAAGAACCAAGAGATGGGGCACACGGCATCTTCCCTTCATGGACATATCCATCTTTCTCACATAAGCTTGTCTTTTCTTCGTGGTGGAAAGCTTTCTAGAAATGCAATCCGTAGCCTACAAAGGAAAATAAAGAGCAAATGTTATCTCACAGAAACACAAACGGCAGTAATGATGCAAGTCATGGGAGCAATGTTTTGGAGAGTCGTCTCTTCTGCCTGTCATTTTACTTGACTAGACACAAACTGCTCAGACAAAGAGGCAGGAGTTCACCTACTTTTCAAAAGCTATACTCGTTCACTGGCTCTATTCACTGTGTAGCAGCTGAATGGAAACAGGAGAGAGATTACCAGATTATTATACTTTAATTGAGCCCATTGCCAACTACACAATCAGCGCATTGGAGTGGAAACCATTCCTGACCTGGCCCTCCCACACATTCATCATTAGGAGATACACAACACAGAGCCCAGATACAAGCCACTACAAATCACATACACAGCCCACTTCCACTTCACCCATTGCTGCTTTTAGTTCTGGAGCCTCAGAAAAGACAAATGCTAAAAATACACCTCTGTTTTCATATATGCATTTGTTGCCATCAGTCCTTGTCTGTAGGAGTAAACTCAGCAGCTTCAAAGCATGTCTTTCAACTATTTAGCTTAAAGAAGTGCAAAAGCTCAGGTGGGTGATCTTCAGTATAAGGTCATTGGTTTGAATAGACTTCGAAAGCTACTGAAGTGAGATGGTATTATAACAATGCAGGCAAAGTGGCTGGGCTTTAAAAAGTTTAGCTGTGTTTTCTAACACTAGATAAACTCTTTTCTTTAAAGAATAATTTATTATTAACTTATTGCACTTGGGGTTTTTTTTGTTGGCTTGTTTTGTTTTGTTTTTTGGGTTTTTTCTTATACCCTAAAGTCATGGCAGTTCAATCAACTGTTTGCACACACAAGGGGGAGAAACCAGCTTCTACTCTGTAATTCTCACTGCCTAAGGCATTATTTTCAAAAACTTTCTCCCAGCTTCTGACCCCTTCTTTTCCTCTTTAATGATTCTAATGATTTTTTTTTTTTGTCGTCCATTTTCTTGAGGAAGTTCTGCCTTCTCTTTTAACATGTACATCTGCCTCTTGCTGTTGATAGCTGGGTAGAAATCATGGAGGGGATGCTGTGATGCAGATCATCGCTGCAGGGTTGGTTATATATTCTAGGATATTTCTTTTCAAAGCAATAGGGTTCTGTGGGAACCACAGGCAAAAACAATTGGTGGTGTCAGCATTTGTTTAAAACCAGGATTTTTCAGTCAAAAGTTGGGCCTGCCTCTACCACGTATGTTAGCAATAAAGTGCATGTTGTGCTGGTTTAGAAAATTAAAGTGGGGAAAGTGTTATGAAGTTTCTGAGATGTAGCTATAAATTCTTATTCCCACATTAAAATATAGGCTCTTTTATTTTCAAGAGTTCATATCACATGCAGACAAAGAGAAAAGCAACACATACAATAAAATCTTCACTCTGCAAATAAAACTTGGAAGTAACTGCCAGCAGTGAAATATAACTTTTAAGAAAAATTAAAAAAAAAAAAAAATTATTCATGCATCAATCCTAAATCCAAAGGACATGAGCAGGTGCTGTAGTTTACACCTCAGCCAGATGATGTCCCTACCAGACAGTGAGGTGCAGTGAGGTTTGAACCAGCTGGAAAAAGCTGCAGGGTAAAAAAGGCACAAAAATACCACAGTGCCCTACAGTAGTTAGATTTCCTTCTAAATAAGTACATTATTGAAATACCGATCAGGCAGCCGCTTGCAGAGGGATCAGGGCAGGCTTATTTTACTTAAAATATCTATGGCAACCTTCAGCCCAAGGTTTTTGCTCTCCTGGATTTTTTTAGGAAGCATTCTTTTTGGGCAGTAGTGATGGGATAGCAGGTTAGTGGCAGCAGCAAGAGCTGGGAAACCGTGTCTGCCATGCGACATCCTGCACTTCCAGCACTGAGAGCTTAAAACGTCCTTTCTCTGTGTCTGGGCTTGCACGGCTGTGAAGTTTTATAAATACGTTCTTAAAAACAGTCTTGGCCAGCTGCTAAGCCACATGAGGCCGGGGTAAAAGGAGCAGAGCACCAGCTGGTGTCAGTCAGCAGAGCAGCGGTGAGATGGACCAACGCTGGCTCTGGAAGCAGCAGATACAGCTTGGTGGATGTGGCTCACTTGGTACATATATGACTACTACCCCAACAGAAGGACTGCCCACATGACCATGTCTGAGAGCTGTGTCTCTAAGGCATCAGTCCTTCCCATTCCTTGCCAAAGCCCTTCAAGAGCTCATTGTTGTATTATGAATGCTGAAAGGTGTCTCAGAACAGCCGTTTATTATAAAAATAGTGTCAGAAAAAGTGCCACAAATCAAATCAAAACATCTGCTTAAAAACTATAATCATAACCTGTGGTGGCTTTAATGCACATTTATGGTTCAATATTATTCTTGCATTCAGGCCAAAGTACATCATTTTATCCAGTTTCATAGTGTCAAAAACTGAACCAAGTCTTTTAACTTGTAACAGCTTTATGTACAGATATACCACTGAGAGAAAATTGCCCCATTCACATCAACAGGACTGATATCATGGCAAGGAAGCCTTCAGGGGTATTAGAAGAAAGTTTGGAAATAAGGCCTTTTTGGTGATGGATTTTCCACACTGGTTTCTTTCCTACCTCAGTATGTCACTGTGAGACTAAGCCCAGTTTGATACTGCAGCAGCTGATCAACATTTCCAGGATGAGCCAAAAGTGGGACAGTTTAGGCTTCAGAGTGATCAAGGAATGAGAAATTTTGTTTAGTTGACCCTATTTTCAAGTGGCCAACATGGATTTATTGTTGTTGTTGTTGTTAATAATAATAATATTGATAATGTTATTGTTATTTTTAGTTCAACTTATCATGTGAGAATAATTTTCCTAAAAGAATTATAAGTCAATGTTCATCATTTAAAAATACCTCTTATTTTCCTTTTATCTCAGAAACATCACTTTGGGATACCCTTGTGACACATTACAATGTATTAAGTGCTATCACAAAAAGAACTGACAAATCCTATCCCGTCTAAGTTTACTGCCAAACTGTGCACGCTGTGTCTGAGGCTCCATTTCTAATAGTTTAATAGGAAAAAAAAAGAGGTGAATAATTCTGGCTACATGCAAACATGATGTGGGAATGGAATCCAGGCAGAGAAGCGTGCTGATAAATGTTAAAGTGAGCTCTCTACACTTAAAATACAAGTGCAGGACTAAGCTATTCATACCATCTCACAGCTGAACAAACAATATGCAGAAGATAGACACAAGCTCTATATAACTTTCAACTTTAGTATGGGGGGGGGGGG
>JAWWEV010000083.1:146742906-146765830 GCA_035583235.1 Hafferia zeledoni
TTGGGAGATTGTATAGAGCTTTAGGTCTGTTAGAATCCATGACAAAGTCTCTCTAGTTCTGAACAATAAGTAAATGATCTTTGGGGAATGTAGAGAAAAAAGCAACATTAAAAAAAATAGAGACAAAAGCGAACTGAATCTTCTCATCTCATCATTGTAATTCGGAGAACAAGAAGGAAAAGCTTGTGTGGAAGAGGAGAAGAAAAACTGTTTCTTTAGAAGTGATATCTTAAAAAAAAAATAAAAGGGAAAGAAGGGCAGACACATAGAAAGTGGCAGAGAAGAAAACTTCAAGGCACTACCAAGAGACAAAATTGAAGCACAAACACTAGATGTACCCCATCTCAGACTCTCCAGAGACTCTTCTATCCAGGTTTGAGAGACGCCACCAATAGGAAAACCCATGTGAGTTAGAGATGGAAAAAACCAGAACTCTCTGTGTGATTTCTTTCATCCTTCAGAGGAGTGATTCAGCCCCAAATATTAATAAAACAAAACAAAATAAAACTGGAGTCATAGTAAGATGAGCATTTCAGAAGCATGATTTAATAAAACTGTTTCTACCTCATGCAAGCAAAAGTTCAAAGACCCTATAGTGACAGTACAAAGACCAGTGAATCAAAGTTGAATGTTAAAAGCATGCCCAGTTATGAACTTTAGTCCCCTCATTAAAATATCTCAGCTCTTACTTGCCTTTTACTAAATTATACCACTGAACTGTTCGTCTTACTGTTAAATTCAAGGGGGGCTGATTCTATTATTTTGCTTGATTTCATCCATTCGTCTGCTGCCACTGAACATCACCATATGCGATATAAATGTTGTAACTATGCTGGCATTCATAATGTGATTTTAAATGTCTTTGGTATGCTCCTCTGAAGAAGAGGTTAGCCGGGGGTGAAAAAGACAGTGTCCAATTATACAGCTTTTCACACAGACACACAAAAAAGAAAAACAAATATAAAACCCAGCACACTAATACATCTGACATCTTAGTAGAGTCAGCTTGTTGATTGTGCCTCTTCCAACTACTGAACTAAGCAATTTAATTATCTAAATTATTGCTGATATGAGCAGGAAGCCAACCGTATAAAATAAGAGATGGGACTTTCTTCCCTGCTGATCATCCCATGCGCTCACATATATCTTTGTTTGATGATTTTTAAAGAAATCATCCGATGGCATTTCTGGAAGATGTGTATCTTCCCAGGCCTGATCCAAAGCAAACTGTAGTTAACAAAAACAGGGACATTGATTTCAGTGGACATTGTTTAAAACCCCATGTGAATAATAGAGCAGAAAATCCTTTGCTAACACCAGAGTCATTCCTGAGGTACTTTGTTCAACTAAAACTCATCCTAAGTCTGTTGAAGTCAAGGAGGAGACTGTCAGCAGCTCCACAGTATGTTGGATAGAGACATTCATGCACCCTGCTGGTAAACAACTCTCCAACATCTGCTCTAAGTGCTGGTGAGGCTGCAGGGGATGGGACATTTCTAATCTTCTTTTGCAAAGACAGAACCATAGAGTTGTTTGGGTTGGAAAGGACCCTCAAGATCATCTCATTCTACGCCCCCTTTCATGAACAGAGACACCTTCCACTAGAAAAGGTTGTTCAGAGCCCCATCCAGCCTGGCCTTGAACATTTTGAGGGATGGAGCATCCACAGCTTCTCTGAGCCACATCACGTCTCAAGAGCAACTCCTATCCCAGTCCCTTAAAAACTCATCAGATGCAGTGAGATGGCTGGCATGAATGTGAGCCAAAGCAATCTGTCAGTTTTATGGGAGATGAAATAGGGTAGTGGGAAAGATCAACAGACCATTGAAACCCATCAATTTGTTTCCCTTTAGCTGAACTCTGTAACTGCCCTGAAGTGCTGGAACTACCCAGGCCCATGAGAATGATTAATATTGCTGCAATTGAAAATAAGTTTGATTGTGCAGGAAATAAAGTCCATACTGACAAATTAGGAGGAGAGAAGTAATAAATAGCTGTTCCCCAAGTGACAGGTACCTGTCCAGAAGACAGGAATCAAAAGGGGAAAAAGGTCATAAAGAGGAACATAACTAAAAGTCCTAGAGGGCCACAAAGCATCTTCCAAGGATTAACTCAATATAGGCATTTCCTAATTTGTGCATGATCCACTTTGCAGCCTGAGAAATGTTCTTTTAACCTCTGTGGTGCTGCACGTGCACACACAAGGAATCCTAAGAGAAGGTCAGAATTACAACTCAGCTACTCTTGACTCCTTAACTTATTGGATCATGCATTCCACAAACTGACCTCTCATAAATGCATTTACCACAGATATTTTAAAGCAAGCCCTTATTGGTTGCCTGCCAAATGGCTGCAATTCTAAAATACCCTCGCTGCTAGAAGAGGACTTTCCAATGTATTTTTGCCTGCAGAAGCCACGCAGTGTCTGCAGGCTAAAACCTTGATGCAATATCCCCAAGTATAACTTTTCAATGTTCTGTCCAGAGGAAGTAACTCCTGACTTTAATTGTACTCTTGCATGTCAAGCTTACAAATGTTTCTATTGATTGGCTAAGAAAACCCCAAAGTAACCTGCAATAAAAATCTATATGACCTGTATGAGAGAATCTCTCTTTGGCTTTGGCATCATTGACCAGTCTATAAGGAAAATCTCCACTGCACCATACAAACACATGTTTATAGATCAGCCAAGTGGTAACTCCTTCTCACTTCAGCTGATAAGGAGGTTGAATTTCAACAGAAGCTCTACATCTCAAACACTGGTTCTGTATTCCTCAAGCACTTGGTTAACATGACTGAAATAGTTATCAAGGAAAAGATTCACAGGAAGTGTCTCAGAGCAAATGGGAGGTCGAAGGAATTAAGAGAGTGATAAAGGGAAGCTTTGCATATCTATTTTTGGAAAACAATCCCTGAAAGCAGGATTTGCCCAAGCACCAGGCACCAGCACCTGTAGTGCTTGTACTGACAGCTTCTCTCCTTGTGTTTATTTACTCGCTGGTAAAGTCAGGAAGAATATCTTGAATGTGAAACTGAAATACTAGTTCAATACTTTTAAATATTTTTTTTAATAGTGAAGTAGCCTCTCAGTGCTGCATTTTGTTTTCACTTCCCTTGCAAAGCACTAGCCTGAACCTGCATAGCACAGACCAGGGAATTACGAACAGAACAGGATACTCAGAGCTTAATTAACCTGTCACAATCTTATTTGGACTATCCTCCTCTATCCTCAAAAGATTCTCAAGTATATAATTTAAGTCACGTAGACTGCAATTCAATTACAAAATATATCAGTGCATACTATGCCTCTGCAATGGCTCATCCTTTTGGGTGCAAATGTACTTGAATCTTATGAATATTAACACAATATTATTAGATACATAATAATTTATGAATGCAGTTGGATTTACTGAGGGGGAACACACTGCAAACTACATGACTCAGTCACACGTGCACAACTCACCCATTCCAATGATGACTGTATTTCACCCTGGCTAAGCTAGAAAATTTTGGGATACTATTTTGTCTACTTTCAAACTTAGCACAGTGCTGAAATGTCTGTCATGTTGTTGCTGACACAGGGTTTGCAGCATCCACATGTCCTAGAAATGCAGGTAATAGAAGGCACACTGGCTATTTGGGGTAATAGATAAGGTTATTTGCAGACTTCATAGGAAGAGAAGGCCAATTCATACATTTAAATTAACTGCCACTTCTTGCTGTGGGTTTTTTCAGGGTTGGTGAGGAGTGACTTAGGCAAGACAAAGACCAAAATTATGTCCACAGAGGAAGCAAATAGTTCAAATTGGAGGAACAGCTTGCTGTGGAATGGAAAATCCTGAGATTTTTCCTCAGTACTACATGTTCAGACTGTTCTTAATGCAGGATATGTGCAGCATTTTTATTTATTACAGGGTCACCAAATGCCAGTCCTTTGGCCTAAGCCCTACAACCTGTATGGGCAAAGTCCTACAAATCCCATTTCCTCTCAAGCAGAAGCAGAGTTGTTCCAACCTACATTAGCTATTAGGAAGAAGCTTTTAACATTGAGCTCCTGGAGGCTATTCAATATGAGAGTGCTCTACTCTTACAGGGCCAATTTCCTGCTTTTTATATCCTCATGGAAGTTCTTCTAGCTCTTGGAATGAAATATAATATTTTCTTTTTCAGTACAGGAGAGGATTATGTCAGTAAAAAGACCCATATGTCATGGCTTTATATAGTGAGCTAGCAGAGCTGGAGCAAGGAGTTGGGCTGGGATAACAGCCTAAATCTGTTTGGAAAATAGGCAACATACTTTCTAACAAAGAGGAGTCTAGTGGACGCATTTCCCAGAACTCTTACGGAGGCAAGGAAGAATTGCTTTGAATTCCTTGCTCAGAAATGAGCTCATGCCAATTGTCTGTCACTGTCAGGGTTATTAACAGGGCCACGCTAATTGAAAATGTACCACACACTCACCTACCACTTGCCAACACTTCTGCTGAACTATCCAGATGACAGAGAATTTCCCAGATACAGGAACATCAATGCCTCCTACTTGCAACATGTGGGTGAATTTCTCCTACACTTGTTCCATAAAGTGATGGACATCTAATGTCATGAAAGTTTGTTAGAAAACAACAAGTGCATTTGATTAAGAGATTTAGTATTGCAAAGTCTTTCCATGGCCTAATTTCCAAGGTCTTGGCCTGTGCAAGGAAACCCAGAACTCTACTGTGGACAAAAACACACCAGCAAAAGTGAAAGATATGAGAACCATGGCCATGAATATAAGTGGTATCTGTTGTTACTTGTGGATGTGTAGATAGCTGAGTTACATCCTCAGCCTTGCCCTTTCTGAAACTTTCCATCTTTACCCAGCACTTACATGGTATATCCACAACCTGAAATCCAGCCAAGCTGACTATCTCCATGCTTTTCTGCACTGGGAACAAGGATGGCCATTTCTCTTTCAAAATACAAGAAAAAGGACATCTTGAACAGTTCCAGGCAGCTTGTAAGCAGCCCTTTCCCACCAGGTATTTTAGAAATAGACCATTATTTGACTCCTTATTGCACCAGGGCCCCAGGGTAGAAAGCTATTCATGGTTAGTTGACATTGCAACAAAGCAATCAGGGAAGTGACCTGAAACGTAAAGTGGTACTAGAAATGATGTAGGATTGCCACTTTAACTCCTTATGATTGTATAGGTCAAATCATTTCAGGCAGAGGCAATCCGGGAAGCCCCAACAACAGAACCCTAAGGTCAGACACCTTAACCAGCTTAGGTGTCTACAGATTGGAGATGTTGTATGGAGGATTTGACACTGAAAATCTTGGCAGTGACTGCCTCCAGTCCAGTTCTGCCCTCTGGCTCTGACCTCAAGGATTTCTCTCTCTCATGAAAGAAGCTGGGGCTAAGAGGAGAGAGGAGGACTTATCTTCCCTGACCACAGAGGTCTGCATTGTGGATGCCTTCACCATCAACACAGACTCCAATAAAATGAGAGAAATAAGAAGCATGGCCTTTGTGCAGCACCAGTTTTGAGTGAAGGCAAGATGGAGAGCATAACTTTGATGTCTCAGCCATCTCTGCCCAGTGCTGTGGCCATCATCAACATGGGACTGTCAAGTAAAGGGGAACACAGGGGAGCCAAGCTGAAGCAGTGTTTTATCAAGGGTCAGAGTTCCTAAGTCCAAGACTGAAAAAAATACACTTTATTCTCCTCAAATTCTGAATGATACACACAGGAAATCTGTGAATCCTTTCATGATCTTGCCATGATCCTGGCACCAGGAGACCTGCAGAAAAGTTCTGCCTTGTCATTTTCTTGGCATTTCTGTGAGTAGAATGAAAAACTAAGTAAGGTGGGATGAATACAGCAAGAGTAGCCCTAATGAGAAGGACCTGAGAGTGCCAGTGGAAACTGGACATGAGCCAGCAATGTGCTCTTGCATCCCAAAAAGCCTGGGTTGCATCAAAAGCAGCAGATCAAGATTCTGCCCCGCTGCTCTGCTCTGGTGAGACCCCACCTAGAGCAACCCAGGAAGGACATTGACCTGTTGAATTGAGTGCAGAGGAGGGTCATAGAGGTGATTGATTAGAGGGCTGGAGCATCTCTCATGTGAGGAAAGACTGAGATAATTGAAGTTGTTCAGCCTGAAAAAGAGAAGGCTCTAGGAAGATTCTACAGCAGTCTTCTAGTACCTAAAGAGACTACAAGAAAGTTGTAGAGGGGCTTTTGTCAAAGGTGATGTAGTGACAGAACACGGGGCAACAGCTTTAAACTGTCAGAGGGCAGGTTTAGATTGTATATTAGGTAGAAATTATTTACTGTGAGGGTGGTGAGGCATGGGATCTGGTTGCCCAGAGAAGCTGTGGATGCCCTATCCCTGGGAGTGTTCAAGGCCAGGCTAGAGAGGGCTTTGAGCAACTTGGTCTGGTGGAAGGTGTCCCCGCCCATGGCAGGAGGTTTGGAACTACATTATGTTTAAAAGTCCCTTCCAACCTAAACCTTTTTATGAAAACTGAAGATGATGAAGAAGACACTGGAAAGTACAGCAAGTAAGGGCTGAGAGCTGTAAATTAAACAGGAAAAAAATGTAGCATGTAAACTACCCCTATTTTTTTAACAGGAATATCTCTCTCCACCACTGCCACTCACATAGAAAGGATAAGATACAAAAACTTGTGCTCTACAGCCCATCCACAGCTCTCACTCGAGGCAACTGACAGAGACAAGAGGGCTGTCACTTAAGAGATAAGAAATGTCACTATCTGCTACCCCCGCACAACAGCTGTGTCTCCCTGGCAAGGGATGGGACAGTGTCAGGTCAATAATCCTGACATTGATTGGAAGGCTGTTGAACCATCTCAATTCCAATTCCCTCCATTCTGCTTCCTTCCTTTTACTTCTTCCCACAAATCTCAGAAATAACAGCAGGAAAAGAGAAAGCAGAAAGGGAATGGGCCATGAAAAAAGTAAAGTTATATATGTATCACATGAATGGAACATTGAACAGCATCACACTCAGTTCATCATAACTTTCTCATTTTTTCATATTTCAAATTTTCATCATTAACTGTAGGAAGAAGAGACTCATTTCTCAAAAAAAAAAAAAAAACCAAAACAAAACAAAACCCTGAAAATTAAAAACTTAATTTCCTTTCCTGACCTCTTCATATGAAATATCATGAATTTGTACCTCAACAGAAGACATAGCTATTGGGTATGTAATAGTAGATGTCAAAGATTTTATTTGATAGTTGAAGGAAGGATGTTTTCAAATGGATAAGGACATAGACTACTTACCAGGAAAATAATAACAGAACCAAAATTGGAAGCTCTGGTGGAGGAAAAAAGACATGGAAAAAAAATAGAAAAAAAGTGCCTACTTAGACAGCAGGTCTAGAACTTAAAACAAATTATATCTTTCTGGACTTTCAAGCTTAATTTCAGAGAGCCTCACACTAGACTTTTTCTTAAGACATAGCAGAGCTTTGGTTGGGAGTTATTTCATTTAAGTTTAGGTTGTAGGTGCCTAACTAACTTTGTATGTAGTTTTATACTTAACCTCCTTTCCAGTTCCTGGAAAAAAAGACAGAAGAAAGAAAAAATCCATGCCCAGATTGATTTCATCTCTTTCTCATGAGGAAGAGTAAAATAAATGAACTTCTCACAAAGAATGCTTATTTTCCCCAGACACAATAAAAGGAACTTAGACAAAGAGCAAAGATTTAGATATTGATATTTCAACAGGTGTTTGACTGGTCAAGGTGACATAAGAAAGTCAGGCAAAAGCATTAACAGCTAATAGATGGTAAAGGTAATGACAGGAAACTTTATCAAATTCAGAGGCAGAGGGTGAAAAGACTTCAGTACAAAATCTTTGTCTAATAGGGAACAGAAGAAGTACATCTAGATTTCTAAAGAGATCGCCCTTTGAGTGATGAAATTGTCTTAGAAAAGCAGATTTGGGTAGAAGAACTAAAAGGTACCCAGGAATAGCAATGTCTTTTTGAACTTTTACACTAGTTTCTACAAGGAGAGCTTAAGAACATCCTGTGCAGAGTTTAGTCTAGTTTTGGGGTGATTACAACAGATATGGGAACCAAAACTATGGGACATTCATGGAATTCTGGACTGCCTTAAAGATTGAACTTCACTCTGAGTTTTCTGTGACCATAAACTGCAGAGAATGAAGCAAGCCCTGAAGTTCAACTGCCCCAAATGCCAGGGGGTAATGCTTTGCTCTCACTGACTCTGCAGATAGGCTTAGGACCCTGAAGGCCTGAAGACAGCCCTCACCAGGAAAATAAAGGGTATAAAAAGGCACTGAGTACCTTGGCCTTTCTATATCTGTTTTGGCACTAGATTTCCTGCCCCACTCAGAAGCAAGAAGGCAATTTGCTTTCCTTTTGATGTCAAGGAAAATGGCTAACTACTAATATACCAACATGGGCAGAGATGCACATGAATTGAGATCATATACAGATAAGCAAGTATTTCAAACACAGTTGGTCTCTGAAGAATAACTGGCTGAATCTGTTGCCAAATTAAAAAAAAAAAAAAGTGTTATGGGATTATGCTTTCTTTTACTGTTTTACCTCTGTTAGCAAAACTGACAGCCTGATCCTTCAGAGATAAAATAAGTGTTGTAACTTGTTTTGCATGGATATATGTAAGACCTAATTTAGTGTTTGAAATGTTGACATATTCATTTTTATGAGAACAACACTTATTTATAGATTACTACAGCTGAAAAAGATGATAACTTGCAGTCTGACTTTCTGGCCAACATAAATCCAAAATTATTCTTAAGAATCCCAGAATCTCATCTATATCCTGTTCAAAGTTGCAGTACTTTTCTTGATCTAGAAAACTATCAATCTTGATTTATAAGACAGAACATTCCTGCACTACAACCAGAAAGTTGCTTGAGTGCTCGGTTTCCATCACCTGATGTATTTGATCTCTAAAATGAATGTATTTATCTTCTGTTTGTGTCATATTTCAATCTGAAACCTTTTGCTGACTTCTAGGGCCAAGAGCAAGTTGTTAGGCTGGTGGTTAACCATGAAAGAATTTGAATTTTTTCCTTTCTAAGGAAAACATGAAATCCCACAATGCTATGAGCTATTTCTTAGCCTAAAAGTCAAATAAATAAGAAATTAAATAACACACTAGCTCAGCTACATCAGCAATGTTTCACTTGCACAATAAAGAAAAAACAAAACAAAAAACAAAAACTTTTCAAGATCCTTGCCTTTTTCTGCTCTGTCCAGAAATCATAAATGCAGCTGTTGTTTACCAGTGATTGCTTAAATGGAGAGAATCTAAACACAAGTGATGCTCAAAAGAAGAAAAACTACATATTTGTGTACAACTAAACAGCAAGAACTACAAGAAGTTCTCCACAGAAACCTGCTGGTAGCTATAGCAACTGCATTCACTGTGCTTTTCCTGGGAAACATTTTTAAAACTGCTTAATAAAATACTTTTTTTTCATGTATTATATATATATATATATCCAGCTTCCAGATCTTTCAATGCAACCCTGCTCCCCACTCAGCTTCCACCCTCCAGATTCCACTTGGCATGCATGGCATGTGAGTTGCTGGGGTGACCCCCAAATTCAGGGAAGGAATTTTCTCTCCAGAATTCATCAGACTTCAGTCTAAACTGCTGAACTGTGGCTTTCATTTCCAGTAAAAGGCCATGCCGGCACAAACACTTACATCTCTCAAGCAAATCAGGCATCCGAGCAGAATTAGAGCAATAACTGGTGTAAGTCCCAGAACACTATAAAGGGGATGGGAAAAGAAAGAACCTTTAAGAACCCGAAATCATTAGCTCTGAGAAATATATTTTTACAAAGGAATGCAGTGCTATGGCAAAGGGGAATAGCTTTAAGCTGAAGGCAGGTAGACTTAGGTCAGATATTAGGAACCAATTCTTCACTGTGAGAGTGGTAAGGCCCTGGCATGGGTTGCCCAGAAAAGCTGTGGTTACCCTATCCCTGGGAGTGTGCAAGGCTAGGCTGGATGGGGCTTGGAGCAACCTGGTCTAGTGGAGGGTGTCCCTGATTATGGCAGGGGGGTTGGAACAAGATGATCTTTAAGGTACCTTCCAACCTAAACTATTCTGTGATTTTATGATTTGCAGCATGAGAATTATGGTCTTGCTACATTTACTTACTAGCAAGTGTTGTAAAACTACATAACATTAACACTACATGGGGTCTGAAGGCTTTGGAGACCCACTTGTACTTAATTCATCTTACATGAATTACGTCTTTTCATGGCACAGTCTTCTCTGTATGACTGGCATCGTACAGTACATCAGACATGTTTGACATTTATCTGTTGAAAGGGATTTCCCCCCACCCTTGAAATGTCTCTGAGACAGATGAGAGTGCTGCTGGTTTACTCTATTGGAATCAACCTGAGCAGACGAGTGTTGTGGACTTAACTCTTCTCTCTGGTGGTCCCATCAGCATGAATTACAGCTTTGGCTGTCAAGTCTGAGGGAGAATAACAGTATCTCTTCACGTTTGGTCTCCCCTTTGAGAAGGCAGAATTTTATTTGCCTCTGAGGTGTACAAAGCAGAGAAAAGATTGAGAGCATAAAGTACCTCTTTAGTCTTGACACCAAACTTTCATTTCTGAATTCTGTGGAAAAATGTTTGTTGGAGAAAATTGCAAAGCATATCCTCCCTCACAGCCCCCACCAAGTCTCTTCTAACCAGCAATAGGGCTCTTCTTGCTTTTCCACACCACTACATTAGTTTGTATTGATTCATTTATTCGCAAGAAGCAGCTTGTCTACTGCACCTGTTACTTCACTATTTATGAAGAGTTCACAATGGAAAACAAAACGAAATGCACAAATAAATCCTTCATAGCACACTGTTAGATGTCTTCTAAAAGATTTCCTTTGAGATGCTATGACGTTTATAATGCATTCAGTTATATCCACACAAACTCCACTGGATAGCCATGAGACCAATGTTTTCCTTGTTTTTTATGTCTTTGTAGGTAAAGTCCTTGTAAGGTTAAAAGCATTAAAGGACATAAAACAATATTAAAAGCTACGTGTTTCAGCATTAAGGCTTTTGATGTCCATCTTAAGCTGGAACAAATAGCTGTGATTCAGGATAACAGAAACACTAATTCTTTTGTCACACACTGCTGTGATCTTATCACTGATGTTATTCAACATTCCAGTATATTAAAGTATTATGATACCTGGAAAATATTCACAAGTTGTCATCTTGTTCCTAATAACATCCTAGAGGCAAAAAGATTTCTTCCCCACATACCAGTGTACAAGAGTGTCAGTTTTATGACTCCTGCTTATGAATTACACCAGGAGGACCCAGTTTCACTGGCAAAAATTCAACATCAGGAAAGTCAGGACAATGAAGTGACTTCAAAGGAACATGAGTTATTGGAAAGATCATGCAAGTGCAGGCTAAGTATTCAACCTTAATACTCTTCAGTTTCATCAGATTCCAAATTGCAGGAACCAATTATTTTTTTGTCACAGCAAATCTTTCATATCTCAGAGACTGGCTCCATCCTGATGTGCAGCTGCAACTCTATCTATTAGTTTAAATCAAAAAGAAAAAAAGTGAAAATAAACCCAACAAATGAGAAAGGCAAGTCCAAATTTTAAGGGACTTACACAAGTGCAAAGTATGAATAAAGCCACATGGACCCTGATGCTGAGGCTGACCCACCTTTCTGCGGAGGACAAGCTCTTAAAATAAATGTTACCAGAGCACTGAAATCCATTCAACAGTTACTTTAAGATGATTCTACTTAATGAGAGACTTCTCTTCAGCCACAAGTTATAAATAGGAGCATTGCCTTTGCATAGTGTGAATCTCACAGCAGAGGGAACATATCCAGGGGAAATACAGAGATTCCATCTAGGAATGGATTATATTATTCCACTTCTCATTTTAGGAAAAGAATGAGAAGATGGAAAAGTATATTTCCCACCACGTGGCTCTCAGCCATGTCAAGACCTACCTTATTCCTGAGCTCTGTCCTGCAGCAGAGGAATGCCTTTAGGAATGCCTTTCCTGCAGGCTGCAGTCCTGCAAGTAAACAGGCAGGGACGGGCAGGATGTGGGCAGAACTTGGGAACTACACTACCCCTCCCAGGGACCAAAGTAGCCTCAGAGCCACCACAAATGCACAAGAGAAGGATGGTAAGGAAGGGCTACCCCTGCCGTGGTGCCTCCCATGATTGCTGCCCTTGCCTCCTGCCTGGCCCAGGACAACACACTGACACTGTTTAACACCCCTTCATCTGCTGACAGACACATCAGTGTCAGTCCTGGTCCCAGTGTCAGCATTCATGGTCTGGGGGGTGCACTGGGACTGGCAGACATCCATTTAATTGAAATTGCTGCCTGGCACTCAAGATGTCAGTGGTTTCTAGTCTGTGATTTCAAGTATTCTCTGATGAAATTGCCTAGTAAGAATATTGACAGAAATGTTCTAGCTCACCTGCCCTGCAATTTAAAAAAAACATTTGAGTCATAATTTTAAACATATAGGTTTTGACAATTATTGAAAACCTTAAGAAAAAGTTATGCATTTTAAAAGTTCTGCATTTTTAATCCTTTTGAAGTCATCACATCAGGGGAGGCCAACACAGGCAACTGTTTTTTTTTAAATACCACACCCTGAGTTTTGTGATTCAGTCTTTGCAGGTTCTGCTGATTTAGTAACATGGCCTGCAGAAAGATCAATGTTCAGACAATCCCACTGGTCTCTCAGCATACCTCTGAGCAGATTAAAGCACTACATATTTTTTTATTGCAATGACAGAATCTTGACAGAATCTTTCTCTAAATAAAGACAACATGGTAGAAGCATCAATAAATTGAGAGTCATTTTCCCCTCAAGTCTACATAACACCAAACACAGTGTTGAAACTATAAATCACAGATAACTATTGCTACTGGCAGAGCCCTGCTTAGGCTTCATGGATTTATTCCTGGAAAACATTAAGCCCATGGGAAGGATTGCATTATTTTTTCTATCTCTAGTTACCATTATGTTCAGACATTGTTTAAAACACATCCAAAAGAATTGGCATTTATTGTCTAAGAAAGCATCAGTGTGAACAAGGTCAGAGGCCTTTCTCCAAACTCAGGTGATACAATGAGGGATCCTGGAGAAAGAGATGTCTTTGCCTTACAGAGAGAGTTGAACATACAGTAATACCTAAGTAATCCCTGAATATCCACCCATCTAGAAAGTCTACTTATTTTCATCAACAGCTTTTCTCATTAAAAGGTTGAGATTTGAGATCCTACAGCATAGGAGCAGGCACTGGCATAGACATGCCTGCCATGTTTTTACACATGGTCACCAAAGGAAGCAGTATTTTCAGTATTTCTCATTTCTCTGGAGGGTATTGTAGAAGAAAAAAACTCCTATCAACTTTGCCATCCATTGCAGCATCATGTCACAGAACAGAGAAGGGATTAGCACTTATCATCTCATCAGGCAAACAAGAGAACTAAACAAGAGCTGGTAATGAGGCAGAAAAGCTGTATGCACATTGGCATGGATCCTCCCACCTAGGCATGGATCAAGAGAATTCAAAACACTGCTATTCAACTGAGAGGCTCCAGAGATGAAGGCCAATTTTTGAGACACTTAGTATATAAAGACCAATATTTGCAGACATTGTGGGACTGACAATAGAAAAAATCCATGCTCTGTGGAGCTTCTTAATCACAAATCAGAATTAAAAAACTCTACCCTATTTATAACAGGAATAAGTAAAATGATCATTTACACAACTATCCGTTTCACAGAAGCTCAATTGGTTAAAACTTGGTAGTAATAATGCCAAGGTCATGGGTTCAATCCCATGTATGGGCCATTGACTTAAGAGTTGGACTCGGTGATCCTTGGGGGTCCCTTCCAACTCAGAATAGTCTGTGATTCTGTGAAAACTCTGCCACATTCCAGCAATTATTTTAGTTCCAATGCAGGAGCAACACTGGCTTCATATGAGAATGGTCTTAAAGTTGAACTAAATCAACCCAAAGGCCAGTATTCCCTAAAGTCAATGTAATCCCTCATCCTACATGGACCCATGATGAAAGAAGAGATTTCTTAAGATTATGTGCTGTCCAACAGCCTAATACTTCCTATATCATCTTTACATGACCAAACACAGAGCTACATGACATCACTGTCACATCACATACCTCCTGAAAGATGCTAAATCTGATATCTGGGATAAAATAGTCCCATCACCTC
This sequence comes from Hafferia zeledoni, assembly GCA_035583235.1. Lineage (NCBI taxonomy): Eukaryota > Metazoa > Chordata > Aves > Passeriformes > Thamnophilidae > Hafferia > Hafferia zeledoni. The sequence goes on from JAWWEV010000083.1 coordinate 146,757,183, forward strand.
TCTACAGCAATTCCAGACCCTCCTGCTCACCTTTAATGCCTCTTTTAACCAGTACAAGACTTTTCAACAGTGCTAACTTATTGACAGAGAGATGCCACTGATACTTGGTCAACAACCATGGCCGCTGCAGCCTGGCTTAGGGAATTGGTCCTGCCTCTTAACTCTGCTGAGCCTTATTGAAATTATGAGGCTTCATCTAACCAAAACCAGAGATTTACAGTGTGCTTCTCTATATCTGAGTACACCACCTGCCAGCCCACTATAATCCATAGAGAGAAACAAACACTTCTAGGGAGTAATGTATTTCAAGCAGGTCAGATGAATTATCCTGAAAAACACCTCTTTATTTTTTTTTTCCCTTTTCCCACCATCTCTAAAGGCAAGAGGTGTCTGAGTAGGAGAATCTCCAACAGATACCTAAAACTAGCTGAAGTGAGCCGTCATGACATCTCGTGCAGAAAAGGCCCATCTCCAAACACACACATCCAGACTCTCTGCTCAAGGCAGCCAGACCCAGGACAAGTTTAATTCCATGCAAACCAGTGGCACAGCCATCAGTGTTATGTCCATCCATGCCATGGGCCATTGCAATTGTTTAAGGGAATTGAGCATCTGCAAGTCATTAACGAAAAGAAGTACAAAGGCACAGAGATAAGGGAAGACGTGACACTGGTTAACATAAAGCTATTGCTGCTTATTTCTGGTGGAGTTGTTTCTTATTTTTATTTCTTTTCTTTTTTTTTTTTTTTCCTGAATCCTGAAGACCTAACAAGCTGCCAGAAACTCCTCCAACCAGGAGGACAGCCTCCCCAAAACTTGGTGTACCCTTTGTGGCTTCCTTAAAGGTTATTGCCTTCAAAAAATACTCCCAAAGAGAGAGACAGGGAGTAAAACCATAGGCATGGTGAGGAGAAACTGAAGTAAGAATAAATACTTTTAAGTTGTTTATCATACCACTAGAATCTGGTATATGGGTACTTTATGCTTTATCTGTTTTCCTACAGGTTCTTATCAGTCTTAGCCCAGAAACTGCTGAAGGAAAGCAACAGTTCTTTGACTTGCATATGTCACCACATCTAAAATTAGTAACTTAATTTTATAGCCCACTCGTAACTGCCACAGGCTGCCTGGGGTCATGGCCCATTGTCTGGGAATAGCTGCTAAGGGAATTGAAAAGGATGCTAAGAGAAAAAATACAGCAATAGAAATATCAACTAAAAAAGGAAAAACAAAAAGTAGAAGGCAGCAATAAAAATAAAGGTAAAACATTGAATTTAAAAGGAGAAAAAAAAAAACTAGTCAGAAATATATAAATAGCTTGAGTGAAAAAATGAACAGAAAATGTACTCAGTAATAAACCCAAGGGATGGCAAAAAAAAGAAGATGAAATAAGCCCAGTTGTAAACTGTTTTAATTTCAGGAATCAATCATAAAAGTACTTACCTGTAAAATTAAGAAAAGCCTCCAGAAAACATAAAAACCACTCTCAGAAACATTCTAGAGGTGGTACCATAATTAAACAGCAAAGCAGGACAGGGGAAATTGCCTTGAAACAACTCAAGGTCGCTTATGAAATTTCAGGCTTGAATAAAGGTTGTCAATCCATCTGTTCAGAATGAGCAGGTCCCTTTTGCCCCAGCCTCCCAAAGCATCTGAACAGATTTATTATCTAGTTAAAGCTCTGTACTTTATAAAAGTAATGATTTTTTTTTCTTGATGAAGGAACATGAAGTCACTGGCCATTGCAGAGCTACACCACCAGGTCCTGTGTTCAGACTGAGCCTCCAAGGCTGTGATGTTGCAGATCTTAAAAATGAGGCAGATTTGAGCTTTGTCAGTGCTCTCACAGGACCAGAGGAATACGAGGTGCTACAGAAGAGCTGTGCCTTGCTGCCTGTTAGCTGGTGCTGAATTAATTTTCCAATCAGAATTTAAAACCACTGTGCCTGATCACCTTGACTAGACCTTGTCAGTGGAGTTTGTTGAAGACATTCTGTTTTATTTTGCAAACATCAGCACTGAGCAACATTCTCTAATCAAGTGCTACAATGGACTGAAGACCATGGGTTCATTTCCATTCCCATGTTGTAGATTCATTAGGGTATTTAACTTACTGTAGAGAAAAACAGTCCTACCACTGAAATGGACAAAGAGTTGCAGGATGCCCTGTACAAGAAGTGCTGTGAAACTGGTAGCAGCTCTTGTTTCATTTCTAAGAACTGCAGTGGGAATCAAGACAGTCCATGCACATTATTTATAGCCTTTATCTGCTGGTAAAATTGGAATTACAGAAGTTCTGTCATACAAGTAGTAATTAGTTTTATACTAAGCATGGAGCCAACAGAAATCCCCCTGGTACCTCCAGCTCTAAACTTTGTAGCTCAAAGAAAATCTCTGCAATCAATATGCAGAATGATTCTTCTTATGACAATCAATATAAACCTGGTTTCTTTGGAAAGAAATAGCTGGATGCTGCCAATAAGTACATAATTCAATATGGTTAAGCAAACAGCACTGAAAAAAATTGCACTTGGGTAATAAGCAGTCAAACCACAACCAAATGTTGGCTAAGCTTAGATCAAAGACCATGAGTCCAAAAATATTAAAACCTTTCAATAGTTTAAACTTGCCCTCAAATTTGAAGTGAAATATTGCAATTTTGACATATCTTATTAAAATCACTTAAGAATCAATATTCAGAACATAACAATAATCAAATCAAGTTGCTTAAACCAAACTCAGGGGATCCTTCTGTTCAGCAAAGAATCAAAGATTAATTTCTAAGGAACTGAATCAATGCAAAGTAAATAGATTCTGATGAGCTGGAGAAGGATAGCTTACATCTACTGCATAGTAGATGAGCTCTGTGATAACAGTACTCCCTGAGCAAAGGAAATCTAGACAACTGCATAATCAGGACTGACAGCACTTGCAAAATATGACCCATAATTCAGTTTCATTCATTCCTAATGAATTGTCAGGGCTAACACAGCTTGTAGAAGCTTTGTGACACGTAATCAGATCAGCTCCGGGTTTGACACTTCCTGGCCAGCTCTGCTACCCCACACACCCTGGTGTGGGATTTATGACTCTTCAGTGGGCTCCCAGGACAGCCTGCCTCACTATTTCTGTAATACAAGAGTTTGAGAGAAAGTGCCAGGACTCATGGGCACCTGCCCACTCTTTATAGCTAAATTTCCTCCATACTAGGAAAGAAATGGGAAGGTTTTAGAGAGTATTCCTACCATTTTAGAGAAAGAAGCCTTTTAAAGTCAAAATAAGTGCACAAATCTCAGACTCTTGTCACTGTACACAAAGATATCAGGTCCTTTTCATGAACACCTTGATGTAATAAAGAATGGGAACTCAGCTTGCTTCAATCTCCCAGGCAAAGAAACTTTTTCATTTTTGGGTTGCCTCTAGCAGCCCAAGAAAACAAAAGCCATCTCATTACCTGCGTAATCTGTGATTTGAAATTAATTTTCCACTAACCAACGTATTTTGTATATCAATACCAGTTATTATTGAGTATTTTTTCTCCACACCAAATTAAATATCTAAGCTATAACACAAGTCCCTGACAGGTGATAAAGCCACCATCTAACTACCTACTGCCAATCCTGAAGCAGCTTTCTCTAAACAATAATGGTGTGTGCATACCTTTTCTTTGCTAAGTGAAGCATGAGCTGTTCAACTGATCTTTTAGTGATGCTGAAAAATAAATATCATTAGCCCACTCCCAAACTCTTATTCAGATTAGAAACAAATAAACAAATTTTCTGTCAAGCAGAACTATCAGTTCTGCTTTTTTGGCTCATATTCACATGATAAAATTTTTCAGCCTAGTCAGTGGATCTGGACATCAGGAGTAAAGTGGGGAGAAGAAATCAGTGCACATTCCTCTCACCCTTCACCCCCAGCCAAGCTCTTCTGCTGTGATTGCCAGCCTAGTGTCTGTGACTGCTGAGCACAATCCCCATGGCAGCCTGCACCAGCAAGGGCAAAGGAGATCATACAATAGAAAGGAAAAGTCCTGAAATGGAAACACACACACACACAAAAAAAGGGGTTGCAGGGTTCTAAGTGTTGCATTATTATCTCTGAGTAGAAGAGCTATAAGGAGATTGTAGTGAAGTGGACATTGGTCTCTTCTCCCAGAAGACAAATGATAGGACAAGAGGAAACAGCCCCAAGTTGCACCAGGGGAAGTTTAGATTGGCGATTATGTAGAATTTCTTCACTGAAATAGTTAAGTATTTGGAAGAGGCTGCCCAGGGAAGTGGTGGAGACACCATCCCTGAACTATTTAAAATACATGCAGATGTAGCACATAGGGACATAGTTGAGCAGTGGAACTAGAAGTTCTGGGTTAACAGCTGGATGTGATGACTGTAAGGGGCTTTTCCAACCTAAACAGTTGTATTGTTCTTTGATTCTATACTTCCCAAGAAGTCAGATCCAGCTAGTTCCTCTTTGCAACTCCAATTCTAGAAAAGTTGCAAATTGTTGGAGAATGTATTATTCAATTAACAAGAAATCAGAATATTTTGAACTAATATAAACCTTCTTACTTGTTTGGATTTTTTTAAAACTTAAGGTCACAGTTAATGTAAAGCTTCCTTTTAACATTTTCTATTATTCACAGAATAAGAATTGACTTTGTACAGACTCAGTGACTTGGAAAAGGCTGCCAGAACAACATCCTCCATCCCTGGTCCCTGACTACAGTTCAATGGGGTTTTCAGCTGTAATGTTAGGGGAAAAATCTTCAACTTCACCTGTAATCTACTGACCCTTGATGACATTTATAAATCAAGACCACTAGGACTAAGACCTCCTCTCCACTGAAAAAAAACCCCAAACCTAGCAGTACTTTTAAACAAAATTTGAAATTAAAAACCGCAAAATAAATGTTATCATTTATTACGTCACAAGATTCATAGCTGGTTGCAAAGGAGAAAGCAGGTCTGAGTGTATCTTGAGCAGATCACTTCAAGACTTATGGCCTGCAAGTCTCCCAAAAGCGCAACGGGAGATCTTCACAGAAGTTTTTTTCTGCAAAATACGCCTCTCTGCTTGGCTCTACTAATGGAGTTGGGACAGTCATCTCAGCTGACCTCTGCTCATGCCAAATTCACAAACCTGATGTTATTTCCATTGAAAGGGATCACTAAACCTCCAGTAGCAACAGAAATAAGCCACTAGAAAAACACCAAGTAAAACGAAGTATGTGATGGAGGAAATTAACAGAATGATCTTCTGTCCAAATATGACTAGTTTCTAATATGTCCACTTTCCTGCTCTTTTACTGTTCCACTTATATTTGCTACAAGAATTTAAACAAGTATTCCTAGTTACTCAGTTACACTTTGGTGATTTCTGTAGATGCTGCCTCCCCTTTTCCTCATTCCCCAAGCCTGAGATCTCAAACTCCAAAACGTGTTTGTAATAGTTGGTAGTGCCTAGTACAAAGGGAGAAGTACTCAATAAAGACCCAGCATTCCTCTCTTTAGACTCATTTGGCCATGGAAAGATCTGCAGGAATGTGTCTTCTCTAAAGAGTCAGACTTAAAGACAGAAATGCACTGCCACCTTTCCTTGTTATGGAATAAAGAGTTGGAAATCCTGGAAGGAGATATTTCAGAGTCATGGGAGGCAATATCATAATTAAAGTTCATGTATGAATAACTGGGAAATCGGCATTGCCTGAACAGATGAAATAGCCCAGTATCACTGGTAATATTCAGGTGTGGTGGAACAGACAAGATGTTGATATAATGCAAGATTTTTTCTTAGGGGTTTTGCTCCTCATTATGAGAAATGGGAAGAATGGCTTTTAAACAGGAGGCATTGTGATCAGCTAGCAGTGATTAATCAAAACATGTTTTAGAAGAAAGCCTTGCAGTATGACAAACTGAAACATCCTTTGAAGCCAAGACAATTATGGAGCAAATCCCAGAAATGCATTTTAGCAAGAAAGTTATCACATGTTGGAAACAAAAGCATTCTTTTATTCCTATTATTTGCAGTATCATAATCTCCAGAATCAAAAGCTAGCTCTGGCATGTAGCAAAGATGTTTGCCTTAAAACCATACGAAATGCCAGAAGTAAGAAAATACTTTTGTGTAGGTATAGGTGGTACAGACACGCTCACTCACACATTGTCTGGGTCTCTGAGCTCAGAAAAACTTTCCTACAGACCATAAAACAAAACTAATCCTTCCACCTAATTCCTCCACTGTTAGGTCCCCATTGGGGAACTTTCACCATAATGAGTCATATTCATGAGTCACACTGATACCTCCCTGGCAGTAAGTCCTCCATCCTCCATTTCAAGCCAAAGACTTTTCTCATTCATGGCATTGCTCTCTCTCAAATTTGAATCACTCAAATCAGGTATAACACTATTTTCTAATAAAACAAGAAAGATTTGTCTCCAAACTGATCCCAGGAGAGACAGTCACCATCATGTGCTGGTTTAAAAGTAAGAAGACCTGGTTTCTTCCTTTTGCTCTGTAACAGGTCGAGGACTGCCCTTCTGCAAGTTACTTGGAATATTTTTCTCCAAAACCAGATGACATTCCTCAGTTGGTGGGTTGTCCATTCCTAAGTTTAGATCTGGACTCTTAACTTCTCTGTTTCCTCAGAAAGCATGCCAAAACAGCACATTGCCTCTTCTTGGGAGCAATAGCAACATAACACACTTATTGAAGACTCACAGTGAATATGCAATACATTGTCAGGACTTTCTTTTATAATAATATTCCATAAACACTTCACTGATAATCTAATATATATCTTCATTTACTTGATATATCTCAATGGAAATTACTTCAGAAGACCACCCCAGCTGTGGACAAAGATCATACTATTTGTATATTCAGAGTAGCAGCATTGCTGGAAAATACATATGACAGTTGCTAGGATTGAAACTTTAATAAAATCCACTAAAATCCACTCTTTAAAAAAACAACCAACCAAAAGGTCATGGAATAAACCTTAAATTGCCTGAAAATATCTATTTGAGAAACTCCCCCTACTATTTTATCAATCAGTATTTATACAAATTCCCCCAAATCACACATCTGAATAGGATATCAATGATGAGAAAAAGGAAATTCAGGCATGCACCTAGAGTAATCCTGGTTTGTAATTAAGCCCACAGCAACAGAGACAGATTTTGCAGGTGCATCTTCCTAAGAATGATTCCATTAATGTCCATATTGCGCAGATGGGCTGTGTTATTTTAAGGTTTTAATCAAAATATGTGCAAACAGACACAGCACCATGTGCATACTAATGCTGTGAAGTGTCACCTGTGAAACAATCAGTAGACTCTTTTATGAACACTAGGTGTGTAAACCCACAAAAATTAAGTAACTGCTGAATTGGGCAGTTTGTAGCAAGGCTTAGAGGCTACAGCTAAAAAGTGAAGCACAGCACATTTGTAATAAATGTGGACTGAAGACAACACTATCCTGTTAACACAGCACAATATTCCCACATACTGATAGAAACTGCAGTGTCACATAGGCAGAATACACACAGGTGTTAAGTCATCAAAACCCCAAAGTATTTATGATTAGGAGAGCCAACCCTAAAGACAGTGACTGTAGTGTAATCTTGACATCTGTAAACCTCCTGTCAGGTCCCAGCTTTTTCAATGGCTTTCCTCAATGAAGGCATTACACATCACTCAGCTTCTGCTTTATCACTTTCAGTGAAGGCACTCTGCATCCTCTAATCCCGACTCAAGGGCTGACCAGACTAGATTCAGGTGGCAGACTCACCTAGCAGTCTCTGTGGTCTGCAAACTTTGTTGACTACATAAAAAAAAATAACAATTTTTTAAAAAAGCAGATTAAGAATAATGGAATTCTCTTTGGAAAAGAATCTGTATTCTCTTTGTAAAAGAGATCCTGTTCCTGTATGTCTGCATCATTAAAAAAAAAAAAAAAAAAAAAAAGAAAGAAATAACAAAATCTCCTGAATTTGAGTTTCCTCCCTGTGCAAGGGAAAAATGAAAAGAAACGAACACAGCAGAGGTTGTGCTCGGAGTCACGGTGCCCCAGGTGCCAGGCTTGCAGACCCAAAAACGTCCTCTTACCTGCACAAACACAGCACCACCCGAAGTGGTACCTGGTACCCGGCTCCTGAGCCCAGGTGTGCCCTGCGGAGCAATCAGCCCAGCGAGCACTGCGGTGGCGATGGGCGGGAGGGGCAGGAACGCACGGACACACGCTCAGGCACACAGTGACACACTGCCCTGAACACTCCTGTCACACACACACTCACAGGGACATGAGAGTGACACAGCGGGGATGGGCAAAGCGCTGCATCCTCTACACACCCACCCCTGGCCCGGCGGCGGAAACCAAGAAGAAGAAAGGAAGAAAGGAGAGAGAAGAGGCAAGAGAAGAAAGGAAGGAAGGAAAGAAGGAAGAAGAAAGAAAAGAAGAGAGAGAAAGAAAAGGAAGAGAGGAAGAAAGAAGGAAAGAGAATTATAGCGTGAGAGGAAGAAAAGTAAGAGAGAAAAAGAGAAAGACCTAAAAAAGAGAGGAAGAGCGAGAAGAAGAGAAGAGAAGAGAAGAGAAGAGAAGAGAAGAGAAGAGAAGAGAAGAGAAGAGAAGAGAAGAGAAGAGAAGAG
>JAWWEV010000083.1:146782914-146836980 GCA_035583235.1 Hafferia zeledoni
TGTGTGTGTCTGTGTGTCTGTGTGTGTGTGTCTGTGTGTGTGTGTGTCTGTGTGTGTGTGTGTGTGTGTGTCTGCGCGCGTAACTAAGGGCAGCAGAAAAAGTATCAAAATCTAAAATCAACGAAGTGATTTCACAGCATATATTCAAAAAGTGGAGGAGGAAGGAAGCAGGTGGGACCAACTGGTCAGCATGTTCGGCTTGGAAAATAGGACTGTTTTTATCCTTTTCCTGTTGGAATCTGTAGCCCCTGGTCTCAAGCATGTCTTTGCTCTTTGCCACCAGTTAGATGGAGAAGGGATCAGGTTATCTCACCCTTGACACTCTGGTCTTTGCCTCACAGTTCAAATTGGTTTTTTAGTAATGGTAGGAAGTCATATCTCAGAAGCAAAAGGCTGAATCTACTGATTCGAGGCAAAGCTGATTAACATCTTTACTTGGGCAGAGAGGTGTAGCCCATGAGCTAATGGGGCTGAAATAATAATGGCTTACTTAATAGTCTCTGGCAGTAACCTGGTGCAGAACTGCTTAAAAATGACAGCTTGATGATAGGACAAACTGGTTGATTTACCAAGTGAATTACCTCTGGAAGTGCACCCAGACCTCAAACTGTGATTTTTAACTTAACACCAAAGTTTACTTCCCGCCCACACAATGCTGGCTTGCTTACATTTTCATTACCTTCCACTGACAGACCTCTAAAATGAGAAAATGAAGAGAGGAAACCTGGTGATGGAAAAGCATTAATTGAATTGTAGACATGAAAAATCATGCTCACTTTCAAGAGGAAAAATTAAAAAATCTTCCACACTTCTGTTTATAATACAGCAGTCTTGGTTTGTTGGGACTAAGAGGTTACTTAAAGTGGCTTTATGCCCTTCTGCCCCTCCAGAGATTGCTGTGCTGGAGGGGTAGATGTGGCACTAACAGACAAGGTGTAGCAGTAGAATTGGCAGCTCTGGGTTAATATTTGGTTGGATGGTCTTAGAGGTCTTTTCAATACTAAATGATTCTGTGTTCCTGTGTTTCTTTGACTAGACCAGAGATTACCACTGGAATTCCTGTCTATGGAAGGGTGTCAGGGCTTCACTCTGTGCATCCAGTGGCATTGGTGTGGCTTCTGGGGCTTTTCATTGATGGAAAAGTAGTCTCACAGCTAAAAAGTGGCCTCTGAAAAGACAGTAAATACACAGCATACTCCCTTATATCCATGTGGGCAGCTTGGCACAACTCTGGAGTGAAGGACTGGAAAAGACTCTTGGGGTCGAGAGAAGGTGTTGTTTCAATATTTGTGTCTTTGTCTTATTGTCAGAATCTATATTAATGGAATTTGTTTTTCTTGTTTTAAGTCTATTTTGCCCTGACAGTAACTGGTAAATGATTTTCCTTTCCTTATCTCAATGGGCAAAATGGAAATGCAAATATAAAGGGGAAAACTCCTACCAAACTTTCATTTAGCATCAAATTAACAGCAGACACAGTACACTTCCTTCTCCATTTACTAATTAGTCACCAAGTAACTACTTTTCAATAATTTGTCCCCCACTGTCGTGCTAAGTCTCCACCTACATCTTAACATGTGCAGCCTGGATAAAACAACCACTGGCCAAATAACTCAACCAAGTCACCTGAAGCTGGGATTTTAGAGAGGATGCAGTTTACACAACCCAAGTGAATTTCACCAAGGACAGTCTGGGTTTTGCTTTTGAGGTGTTTTTATTGCCTCTAGTCTGAGCCAAGATATGTCTCAGTGTGCATTTGACTCATCTCTAACATACAGTGTGGTACTATCAGAATAAATCCTTGTCCAGGTGTCTGTCAGGAGCTGGATAAGTGTAACTGCAGGAGGCCTAAGGAAAAAGGTTACCACAGAAATTCACTGAAGTCCAGCTGATTGATTCCCATTGACTACAAAGCCAAATAAAAAGTCTTGGTCTCACCAAGATTTCTTGTGCTCTTTGCTCATCTCAACTTAATTGTTCTTTTTGGAACTTTCTTGTTCTGAAAACATGACTGATGCTTGCAAGCTGTTTTCTGTTCCTTACTGGGCCAGGAACACTCACAGGGTCTTTCATAGCTACTGTCCCTGTTTCTATTAAGAATTATCAGGAAGAGAAGAATGAGGAAGAAACATACACAATGTGTATTATACCTCTAACGGCTCGTGGTTTGGGTTTGTGACTGGGTTTACCTGGAGGCTCCATACAACCTTTAACTGAACCAAATTCAACTTCCACTACTACAATAAATTTCTGGAGACAGAATGGTGAACAAGCTGCCCAAGGTAGAAGATGATGCACTCAAGGAACAAAGTTAAAAGTACTCCTGCTAATGATTTTCCAGCACTGCTCCTTTTATTGACGTTCCTGCTACAATTGCCTGAAAGCATTTCACCCCCAGGGCCTCAGTGAATATTCAGAGGAAACGATTATGTTTAAAATTATGTCTCTCACACACTAAAAAACTAAGGCAACCTGTTGGCACAAACAGCCTGAGAGCACATTGATCTCAAAGGCAAGCACAGTGCCAGCTCATTTCTGAAGTTTTAAGGTTGTTTTCCAAGGGTTTAGTGTGCCCAGGTTATATGAGCAGGAGCAATGAGAGCCAGTGTTTGTGCTCTTCCAGTCCCACACTGATGACTGAAATCTCATTTTAATATAACAGGATTTTCCCTACTGCTGCTAATTGCTGAGCTCTTCTGGAAAGAGTCCTACAGCTGTTTAAACTTGAAGTCAGGCAGTACCAGTGAGATCACAGACTCAATGATGGGATCCTGCTCCTTGTAATTCACCCCAGAGAAGTGCATGAACAGAGTCTTGTGCAGTGTCTTTGATTCATTATTGGTGAGCCTGACTCAGACTCCTCCAGACTTGCAAAAACTGTTAGATGGAGACTTTGGGATTTTTAAAACTTCCAGTTTTCACAGACTAAAGAGACGGGAGAAAGTTTACATCAAGTGCGAATGGAAGTCAGAATGAATACTGCCTCTGGAGATCTTAGTTCTGTGTTCCTGGTTCTTAACCTTCCCTTCTTCTTGTCTGTTGATGACTGTCTTGTCATTTCCTGTAAATCTCCACAAAACCATATGTCAATCCCTGGAAATGTAAAGGCAAATGCAAAAGGAATCTAATAATAAGGAATAAAGATTAAAAAAAGTCTGCTGTTCCAGGTTCTCTCTCTAAAAGTTGCATCTCTTCTCTGTTGTTTTGCTTCTATCCAAGACTGAGTCACCCTGTTGCAGGCTGAAAGGAGAAAGAACTGCAAGCAGATACTGAGGCAGTGTCTCCTGGGACATTTCTGCACATCGTAGCCAGCAACCAAGACATTTGGGTATTTCACAGTGTTCCCATCTGTTTCAATTTGGGATTGGGATCCCGTTATCTCTGGGTTGTCCTCTTCACACTTCCAGTGAGGCACCATGTTTGGCCCTACAGGTCCATGAATCAATCAACAATTTATACTTTTCTGCTCATTCCAGAAAGTGTTATCCTACTGCTCTGTGAAGCCTGTAAGAGTCTCTGGGGGTGGAAGGTGCTGTTTATGAAACATGTACCATTACTAACTTAGGTAATAGTGACACTAATCTGTAACTTTCACTCATGACTCTGATTTGGAAAGGATCTCATTATGCCATTTGCTCTATGTTGTGCCTGCCCAATATTTCTTTATTTTACATTGAGACTAAAAGGTCTTTGGAGTGGAGACCATCTTTGTGTCCTGCTTTTCCACAGCCTAGGGGAAAGGGATGAATATTGTTTTTACATTGCACAGAAGAAATTACCCACTGGGTTCTTCAGTAACAAAAACATTGGAAGTAGGAATGGAAAAGTGGAATTTGTAGTCTAAGAGGTTTTCTCATAGAACCACCTACTGAATTGATACATGGATATGAATTCTTAATGCACTATTTATTTCATTATGAACTTTATTTGCATAAGAATGTATCTCCCTCATTATTAATTTGCTAGATTTTTTTTCTTTTATATTCAATATTTGAGAATGTTTATATGGGTCAGTTAGAGTTCAGCTCCACTCATCCTCCACAGTTCAAACCTTTCAAATGTTATTTTATGTGTGCAAAGGACTGCTTTTTCATGAATTGCTTCACACAGCATTAGATAACACTGAACCACGCCTGGGTTTTTTTACTATCAAAAGGCAAAACTTTAGGAGCATCCGGTTCGCAAGTTTGGATAAGTACAAGAGTTCCCCTGATGCTCGCACATTGATGGAATTTGATGTTACAGAAAACAGGACTTTCATCACATTTCAGACTGAATGGATTTAAACCAATAATCAAGCAGAAGAATGAACAGATTCAGAAGAGAGAATAGAGCATGGTAACCCCTAAACTGCTCTTCCAGGCAACACTGGTCAGGTATTTCTTAACCAAAGACACCACTATTCTTCAGTTTACAGAAGACCAAGGATGGAGCCCAGATTTTTCAAGTATTTGTGTCGTGTAACAGAGCCCACTGTGATCCTTGGCACTTCAATAGTTAATTGTTTTTAGAGTATAATTTGGATACATTTTAGCATGACAGAGGCACAGTCAATGACCAGAATGAATGTGTGCTTCCCTGTCCTTGCCTCATTTATGCTGAAACAAGCAGTGCTGAAACCACTCACTAAATCAAGATTGATACAGATCCCAGTTGAATACTCATCTTTTGGGGGAACTTTCTACATTAAATTCATTGTTCCAGATCACGGTGCTGCTGTTTGAGAAGCAGTGCCAGCATAAGGGGTGGTGGGAAGGTCTAACCAGTGGGAAGAGCCAGGGCAGAATGCATTTATATTGGACAGCAGCCCAAGTTAAAAGGTTGCACCCAATTGCTGTATGAATTTCTCAGGATTCAGCTTCCACTAAATAATTTATATCTTGTCTTCTTCTTTCTAACCAAAGAACCTTGCAAAAAGTACTGATCAAACTTCTTCGCTCTCATGGAAGGCAAGTTTCCCAGAATTCAGAACACTTCTAACACTTTTCCCATAAGTGAAGATGCTTTTTGAAGAATGGGACACAAAGCATGCAATTCCATGTAAAGCTTGACACTGGATCCTGGAGACACCATTTCAGCAATGACCTTGCTCATGCAGGAGATGGAAGGGTTTTTAGTGCCTTCCCCTAAAACAAAATTCTCCTACCTGTGCATCCCACAAAAATTTGTGATTGCAGCCACAGCAGAAAGTTGAGATCCTTAAGTCCTTTTCAGTCTCATTGGTTTACATTTTTGAACAGTTACTAATTTGTCCCTGGGAGCTTGTTTTAATGCATTTAGCTGCATTAAAAGAGCTAAGTAAAAGCATAGAGGAATAGCAAGTCATTCTGACACACATAGTAGCCTTCCTACGGTTCTGGACAACTGCAGGCTGTTCATCCTGGTTGAATTGTCACTGTATTTCCAAAGCAGAAGTCTCAACTAGGTGTGCCCAAACAGGTGGGACAACAGATTCTCAGCTGAGCCAGGCCAAACTTAACTTGCCTGTTCTCTCATGCCATCCCTCTTCTACTAAAAGCTGTGAAACTTAGTAGCATTTTCTTTGGATATCCCATTAATACTCTCTGGCTGGGAACTTGTGAGACGCTCCCAAAACACACTGGAATTGCAGTTTCATGTCACAGTTAAGTAGGTTCAGTGAGTCAGAGACTCAGTTGAGTTTATTAGTTGAATCATTATTTCTTCTTGCCACCCAGACATCACAAGAAACATATATCTCTCATATTTTTTTATTCCTGGCTTAACATCTCATTTTAAATCCGTATTATGTGTTAAAATTTTACAGAAACCCTTATTCACCTTGAATTATATTGCCTGTACAGTTTTGAATCCCCATTCCCCAGGTACTCTGACAATAGAAAATTGACAGAAAAGCTCGTGGCAAGTCACAGGGTGACTGATTTTTATAAGTACAACTAGTGCTGCTGTGACAAACCTGGGCAAAGTTTCAATCTGGCAACGTCTGTTTTCTCTTCAGCAAGAAATATTCAAAAACAAAAGCAAAAAATCTCTGGGTTATGTCTTTTCTCTTACTAAAAGAACAATAAGGGAACATACAATCCAAAAACAGTTTCCTATTTTCTGAAATTGATGAAAATACACCAATAATTTTCAAGACCTTATCTGCTCTGTCCTTGGCTGTCTTTGTCATGTACACAGCAGAAAGAATAAGAGGCAAAAGAAGGCTTACCTCTTTTTTGTAGCAAAACACCTTCATTCTTTTCTCATCTCCCACCAACCCCAGCATGTTTAAAGGCTGAATTCTGCTATTTCTACCCATCTTCTGTTTTTTCAGACATCCATGTATTTTTACCAACCCTTATAATTATATGGCAAGTCTCATCAGTGTTTTATTTTTAAGTCCCAGCTTCTAAGACAACTTGATAAACAGAAAAGACCATCTTTATTAAAAGACAAATCGAGAAATGGAGGAAATGAACTACCAGAAAACACTGTACATCCCAAGTCTTTGTGTAAAAGTAATTTATAAAGAAAATTTAATGGCATGTTAACCTTTTAATAATATTTGCACTGTGCTAGCTTCTCTGGCAAATTGTCATAATAGCTGTTTTAAACCCCACAAAATAGGTTTTACTCCCTAAAAAGATTCTGGGACCAAGTTGAGACTGTATGTGTTTGGCTTATTTCATATTATACATAAAAATAATTTTCAATCAATGACTAAGATCTCAGAAGCTGACAAAATGTGAAAAGGTAAAAAGTGCAACACAGAGTTGAGACAACAAAAGTATGTGGATTAAATGTTCCTCTCTTTACCAAAAAAATGGGAAAGAGCAAACAGGAGTAAGTGTGAGGAATTCGAGGAGAAGCAGTTGTCGATGCTGCCCTCTGGACAATTCAGTAAGTATTTTCATATTAGCTGTAAGCCAATGAAGAAGTATCAATACAAAGTGAAAATTTGCTGTTATTGTACATTACATGGCTATTGCATTACATGGCTTAGTTAGTAGCCCTGCAAGTGGACAGCTAAAAGACAGACCATAGAATATAAGAAAATAGAGATTGAAGGACATTACAGATCATCTGGTCCTTGTGTGTGAATGAAGGATTAACTTGTCTGAAATCATCCTTGGAAGGTGTTTGTCTTATGCATTATTTAAAATTTCAGTGGCAGAGATTCCCATCTCTGTAAACAACATTCTTCAATATTTGTTGTCCTTAAGTTTTTCTCCTTTTCTGACTTGGATGTCTCTTGCTAAACTTGAGCTAATTACTTTTTGTTCTTCCAACTATCCATATAAAGAACAATTTAGTCTTGTCTCTCTGAAACAAACTTGTCACAAGTAAGCGTGGAAGGTCTGTGTTCTCAGGAGCAAAAAGCCCCAGACACAGTATTTTCCATGTTCCTGTGTTTCTCTTGGTCCCCCCACCCAGTTCACATCTAGATTTTTCATACATGGTCCATATGTGTCTTGAAAAGTTGTACTCCATGCTGGGCTCAGGATATCTGGGACTTTTCTAGTGGTGAGAAGAATAGGAGGATATTTTCTCTATGACCCACTTGTTTGAGCATCTCAGAAAGCACAGAGTCCTTCAAAAATGTTAACTTATTTTTATTTTGTGGTGTACTAATGTCTCCAGACACTCTTCTGAAGAATTCTATCCAAGCAGTCAGTCTAAAACATTTTACTGGGTATCTGTATTGTGATATTCAGTCATCATCCACCTGGATGATGTCTCCCAAGGCCATCCTTCGAATAGACTGCCTCCTCACAAGACAGGCTTCATCCATTTCCCCTTGCTTTGCTCCTCGTTCCTTCTGCTTTTTGGCCACATTTTCAATGAGCTTGCTTGCATCACTGAGGGTCTTCTGTGTTCGCTGACCTGCAGTTTTCTTCGTGCCTTCTCCCACACTTGGATCCATGGCCTTTAAGGGTTTGGTTTTCCCATGGTCTTCCTGCTGCTCTTTCGTGTGTCTTACTCTGAATCGGCGTCGAGAAACATTTTGGGAAGGATCAGGGATGCTCTCAGGGCTGTTACACTCTTCATGCGTGTCAGATACATGGAGGGTGGGGATTAATGGCTTACGGAGTGTCTTGGGAGCATCCTCAACACCTGGTTGTTTAGTCATATTACAGGTTGTCTCTGAAGGCAAAATAATTTGTATTTCTCCCAGAGGTTTGTTGCTTTTAGTGGGTAGGGGATCATTTTTATTCTCCAGAGCAGTCTTCTCATTCATCTTGATTTTTTGAAGGTTTCCCTGCTCCCCCTGTGCCAGATTTTTTACTCGTTTCACATGGGGTTCATTGTTGATGGAGTTGATAACTGCCAGCTTCTGAGAAGCCATTTGGGCTTCTCTTTGGATGCTCATAATCTTTTGGAGCTGGGCTTCTTTTACTTCCACAGGGATCTCCAGAGGGGCCAACTTCACTGGCCTCTTCAGGGTAACATTCTCTGTACTACACAACTCATGTGCATGATGCAGGCTGGGAGACAAAATTCCCTCCATTTTCACCTTTTCTGGCCACAATTTCTTCTCTTCCTGGGAAAACCTCTTCTCTGAAATCCTTGGAGAAGGAGGCTGGAACCCAAGGTTTCTACATTCACTTCCTGGCTTCCCTCCCGCCAAAAGGAGAACTGGATTTTTCTCAGGCTGCAGGTTCACAATGGTGACTTCACTGACAGTGCAATTATGCTTAAGTTTTTCTTCAGCCATTGGGGCACCCTGAAAGAAGACAAAAAGTTGTGGAGATCACTATCCTAGATTTTATTAATCATCACTGTGAAGTTTTTATGCAATGTCTGGAAGTTTGACAAGAGTGAAACATTGGTGTCTCTTGAAGCATACTCCTCACAACTTTAAATCCTAATAACTGTGCTGATTATTTTGGCTTACCCCAGGATAATATAAAATAAAGGGAAAATTTGGTCTCTGTATTTAGAAAACAAATTAGCCTCATAGTTGAGGAAGCAGGGCTTGTCTCCTCCCTGACTGCCACCAGTACAACTCAAACACTTCCATTCTTTCTCCTACTCTGTCCCAGCTTTGAGTGTCCTTTCTAAGTAGTATGCAGCATCAGACTGTACACTGCAGTCAATAATTTAGAGGAAGTTTAGGGCCTTTACAACACGTGGAAAATACCAGACAACATATGTTAGCTTGGGGGAGCTGCTAGTTTTGGCTCAGACTTGGGTCTTTCCCTTTTGCTGATATAGTGTGATGGGCATTTCTGGTGAGGGTGATGATCAAGCTCACTAATGGGCATATGTTGATATGTGCTTTGTAGGGCAGTGCAAGTATCCTCATGTCCACCAAAATTCTGCCTAGTTTCACAAGGTGCTTTTCCATAAAGAACAGATGATCAATACGGCAATGACTTTGCTTGTGTCAATAGAAAATATCCTGAAATGGGCGTAGATGTTGTTCAGAATACTGTGGAAATTGTTCAGTTCCAAAAACAGTGCTTCTGAGCTGCTAAATAAAGAAACTGCTAAATGGCATGTGCGGCAAACCTGGAGTTCTTTACTTGCCCTTGTTCTGAAAAATTTTATGTCACAGTTGGGAGAAGTTCCTTGTTATTATCAATAATATAAGAATCTCATGGTAAACAGGCCTTTGTTGTTCAACGTGCTATTCTGAGCAGGCAATGACAGGCTCACAGGCAGCATCAGGCTCTGTCCCTGCCTCTGCTAACAAGGAAGTCCTCTTCCCCAAAGTCCCTTTTCTATTCCTTCTCTGTTTTTTGTACAGACTATACATTTTTATGGGACAGACAAGAACAATATCCTTGGCTGTATCTTGGACTTCTAGGCCTTATTATCACAAAGATATTTTATTAAATTATAGTATTAACTTGCCTTTCCTCTGAAGAACAGAGAACATGAGCTCCTTTCATCTCATCTAATTAAGTCTGCATTGGTAATTCCTGTTCACTGTTATCAGTGGGATTTTTTTTTCTAGTACCTAAGCTTAGTATCATTGTAAGTAAAAATGATACTCCTCCTTCCCTTTCTTTGTTCCAGGAAAACACTTAAGGCTGCCTAAGGCTCTGTAAATGTGAAATGAAATAAAATAAACATAAATAAACCCTTGTCCTAAAATGCAGGCACATAAAACAGTGAGACAGTATGAAAGCTCCAATGCAAAGTAAGGTATGGGAAAGGAAGGAAGAAAAAAGTAAGCAGTATAGTATTGACACATTATCATTTAAAAATAAAAATTATTTTGGTTGAAAAACCTTTTATTTGCCTTTAAAAACTGAGTACCTATCTAAAACCCAGCCACCCAACTAAGCCTACAGACCAACCCACCTAGGTAATGCATCTTTTGCCCATGACCATTTTTTGTTTTCACACTGGTTTCAGACAAGAGTGACTAAGTGATTGGATCATTCCCTCCTGCATTCATCTCAGGAAAATTCAGACAAGTTAAGAAGGCTTGGAGAAATCTTACACACCACCTAAATCCGATTGGAGTCCTAATGTTAATATATTTATAAGCCATCCAAAGCTAATGTGCAAGATAAGCTGCATCCTCTATCACCATGCACACATTACTCAGTACCCTCCCGAAATGTCCATCTGCTATGTATATACTCCTACTTAAAATTTAATTAAGTAATTGGCCCAATCTTGTGTAGGTAATTGCTCTGTGCCCAAAATTCCCTTTGCAGTCAATGAGAGACCTACACAAAGAGTGCCTGCTTCAAGCTCTCAGGATCAAAGTATTATGATAGTGGTATTACCAAAGGGACCACCAGCCTTTATTTAGAAACCACAACAACTCTCTTATAATTTAAATACTTTTCTTTCCAGACTTAATTTACTGATCCTTTGAATGCATTTTGGTTTCAGGAGTCTGTTCATTGCAGGGCAATGAACACTTGATTATAGGCAAAAAGCAAGACTTGCAATAGTCTTTGTTTTGCTAACAGGTTCTTATCCATTACAGTCTTATGTAAACCTTTTTCATCACCTTGATGAACTGGGTCAAGAAAAGGGATTGAGCTTTCCAGTATTGGTCCTCACCTTCATTTTTCTGCAACTGATGAAACCAGACAGATATGAAGAAGCCTCAGGTACCCTGAGGTTTTTTGTTGGTATGTACCTGGCAGAAATGGGGAACCAAAATGCGCCAAGCACGTAGCATGTGTTTAGATATCCTGACAACTAGCTGGACTTCAGCCAGAAAGTCAATCTGTCAGCAGGAAAAAGCAGCAGGTTGTGCTGTCAGAAAGCTCTGCAGGGCTTGAGATTCAAGCCACCATTTTACACGTCACTCCCCTGTATGTCTCCAAAATACTCCACCATTTCAGCCCTGATGAGAAAATAGTTGCCAGGAGGTAATATTTAGTTTGTAGCACACATAATTATAGATATACAGTGGCTGAAGGGAATCCTTTAAAAATCTGGAAATATTGAAGGCCAGGTTGGGTGAGACTTTGAGCAACCTTAACTAGTGGAAACTGTCTTTACCCATGGTAGGGGGGTTGGAGTTAGATGATCTTGAAGCTCCCTTCCAATCCAAGACACTCTATGATTCTATTATTCTATAATCTCTGCTTCTTTAAAAATCCATGTTTTCTTAGTTGCCCCTGGGAGGTTTCCTCTTCTTGCTCAATGAAACCAAATTTATAGTACATTTCATACGAGTTTCAAAAAAAGCAAGCACACACACACACACACACATACACAAAACCACCACTCTAAATCCCAAACTCTTCCTACATAACAAAAAGCTTTAATCTCATTTCTAAAGGATAATCTATAGTGATAAGTAGATGTTACACAACTCTGATGCTTTTCCTTTGCATCATCACATGTACCAACTGATTGCTGCTGTTCAAAGGGGAGGACAGAAATACCTAAGAAAGGAAGTTCAGAGATCAAATCCTCCAGCTTATCTGGTTGAAAGCTTCTCCCAGAGTTTTTTGTGGTTTTTTTTAGTTCAGTTCCAAAATAAACACCAAGCCTTCAGTGTGCCTTAATTCTCCATGTGATGCCTGAAGCTCTGCCACTGAAAAGCCCTCTGGCACGTGGAGATCCGTTAGCCATGCTGTCATTCATAAGGGGAAAGAAACAATTCTGTTTAAACCTCTAGAGATGAATGGCTTTGCTTCCACTGCAGATCGTGCATATACAGTAAATAGCTCAGGACACCATGGATGGACAATACAGCAAAAAGAATCAGCATCCAAATAATTCCTAGAAAAGCGTTAAATATGCAGCTCACAGTTTGTCAGATAGCATAATGATCTCACCTGCAATGTCAGGGACTTACATCATCATTTGCTGTACCAGAAAAACTTTATAAAATTTCATTGTCTATGAGCCAGGGGGTTTGAGGAAGTCAGAGAGTCCATCAGGCTGGGGAAGGTAAAACATAACTGTGTTCCTAACCAGCAGTTTTAAACAGTGCTAACATCATACCTGGCTGTCTTGGAACCCAAACAACCAAGTACCAAGGTGGATTGAGTACAGGGACTTCATACAAATTCCTTCTGTGTGTCCTCAGTGAAGGACCCAGAGATCATGCCCCACTCTGCCAAAACTCCCTTTCCATTGCACTACTTGGTAACCTAAAAAGGTAATGAAAAACCAAAGAAGAGTTTCAAATCAGAACAAAGGAAAGCCAGTTGAGTGGTCTGAAAACCAGCCCACTATCAGGGAACTCACTGCAAATCCATTTTGTACAACAAGTTGCTCATGTGATGGCAGGGAAGGAGTTTTGTCCCTCTGTCTTTGTGTTTCTCACCTGTAAATTTGTACTGATTCCCACTCCTAACCTACAGAGCTTTTTGGACATAACTACACCACAGAGTATAAGTTACTCAGCAACAGGTGAAACAGAATTATATTAGTTCCCAAAATAGGTCTAATTCCACATAACTTAATTTTCAGAAAATGAGAGGTCTACAAAAAGTGATACCTGTTGAATAATCAAAGCATGAAAAAAATTATAATCACTAGAAAATTATGTCATTCAATGTTAAGCAAGTATTCAACATTTTTCTTGATATTGCTCTGCCATTTTCTTTACATTTTCTAGGATTTTAAAAATCCTTAGTACAACTTTTCCTTTGTAAGAAGTTGTTCTTACATTAATGGTTTTATTTTGTGTGTAAGAGAAGGTTTGGGGAATAACCTAGTATTTGTAATAATTAATCTGAAAGAATGCTGTTTATAATTTGCTATTTGCTATTTAAAATATGTTCATAAAGTTTGGAGGATCTTAAGAGGAATTACACCATTTTATACAATTTGGCACACTCTTAATCCAGATGTTATTTTTACTTTAATAGCTCCTCCCTGAATACATGAGGAGCCCCCAGTTTGAGCTCCAGGAAACCTACAGCAGACCATCCCTTGCAAGCACACTCAATCTGCAAATCACAGAGTCTCCTGACTTTCCATACACCTCCCAAGCTTTACTGAGCAACCTAAGTCCTGGGAAGCTTCTTTTGGGGATTTGCAGCATTTCAGAAAAGAAGGGGAGGTGTAGAACTGCAGGTCTGGATTGCTAATTGGCACTCTGTGATGACAAGTCATGTAAAGTAACTTTTCCAACTTCCACATCTAAACAGGGACATCGTTCCTTATTTAGACCAAGACAAAGATTTTTAAAAAACTGAGCAACTAATATTAGACTTCTAAATCCAGTTTTAAGATATAAATAAATGACCTGCTTTTCAACAGTAGCACAGGCTTTGGATACTTAAATTCAGCCAACTTATTTAAGGATCTAGACTGTAACTCAAGATTCTAGCTTCAGCTTCAAAAATCTTAGTCTCAACTGTCAGAAGGAGATTGATCTCCCCAAGTCCTGAGCACCTGCAAATCTCCATCATCTCAACAAGACTGTATGAGAAGTAAAGGTCTGCACCTGCAACTGAATCACCACTGACTGGATGTGTGTATGTGTCTGTGTCTGTGTCTGTGTGACATTACAGCACCAGCCTAAATCTCACTGCTGTGAGGGCAGCGAAGCAGAAAAGAAAAATGCAGTATTTCCTGCTCAGTACCAGCTTCTGCTTATGTTACGTGCTCACAAAGACAGCAGCACGAGCAGAACTTGCAGAGACAAAGAGACTGAGCTCTTCCCTTGCTGTTTTTTTCCTTAATTTAGGGCTTGGCCCTGTGAAATCCAGAGTGATTGAGCTATCTGCAACAGTGGAAGCTTATGCCTAGGAATTAATGTGGTACCCTGCACTATCCCACTGATAACAGAGGCCAGCACCTTGCAGTCAGAGAGAGCAACTCTAATCATTCAATCTGCCTGTTTTCTGGCTGCCACTCATCCATTGTACTCAGAAATACCCAGGGAGACAAGCACCTTTTCTCAGCTCTCCCCTGCAATATTTCATTCAGAATGGAAGAGTGAGCATCCCTGTCTTCTGAAAAGGGGGTGTCAGCAGTGCCATTACCTTTTCTTAAAATATATACGCTATAACACTCACTTCTTCAGAGACCCTTTAACCCATGTATCCCATCTCTCCACAGCATTGAGGGGTGTGTGTGTGTGTATTTGTGTGTGTGTGTGATTTCTCCTGCCAGAATTGTTCTTTTTTGTTTTCTTAGACCAATTAGGCCAGAAGCAAAAAAATGGCATGACTGTACAGTTATGCAATAAAGGCACCTTTGAACATAACCTTTGACAAGGACAATTTAATACAATTGGCTTCAGTGCAAAAATCTTCTAGAATGTCCAGATACAAGGCTAACAGCTTCTCTTTCACTTTCTTACCCCTTGCTGCAACACATTTTCATCTCTACAGCTCCAACAGAAGGAGTTGAAATTGTTTTTACTCCAGGCTTGCCTCATGTTTTATTGGGACATGTTCCTAATGAATTGCTTCAGGTTAAGTTTCATGAGAACTGCATTTCCTGTCGTAGTAAAGGCTTTGGGGAGGCATTTGGGAGCTATTTGAAGGCCATGCACAATGGACAGAAGCCAGCTCCAGGTAAAGGAGGGAAGCTGAGACGAGGGAGGCAGAAGTGCCCTAGAGCCTGCAAAAGAAGGCTTCAGCATTTTAATGGCTGGCATGGACCCTGAATATTTGTGATCATTTGTGAACATTTTCTTACCCACATTCTATGGCTGTTATTCACTTCATACTGTCACTGCTCAAATATATTTTTAAAAAAGTTCCTATTAAGCTGTGGGTAGCATCTAGTGTTATGCCCGTATTGATGTTAAAGCAGAATTACCTGTTAGTCCTGCTAATCCACTGATGCTTTGACAGCAGGGGTCTTACAAATAGAGCTTCTTTGTAAAAAATTATTAAATATGATCTGAAAGGCCACAGCTTTCCAATTCCCTGAAAACTTATCATTTTCGTGTTGAATGATGTAGCATTTAAGGCCAGAAGAATCAACAAAAGCCCATCCTCTGATCCACTAATGACATGGATGTTGAAGGATTTAGATGTCACTTTTTTTATCCTCAAGCCTATTATCTGTCTCTTTTGCCTTTCGCTCTTCAAGCAGAGGCTGCTTTATAATGATTGCAGTGGGCAGGCAGGGGTTGTAGGAGCTGTTCTACTTTTTCTACAGACTTAGTCCACAGCCACAGACAAGTCACAGAACATCTCTGAGCCTTAAAAAACAAGGGATGTCTTTTAGATACTTTTTAAGAGTTGAGAGTCTGTTCAATCTGCTGTACTGCTTGAGGAAGTCACTATAACCTCTTTCAACCTTACCTCTGGCTTCAGCAGAACACTGTTTGGTGTATTTCACTCTGCCCAATGGTCCTAAAATTCTGCAGTGTTATTCGGTTCCTGTGTTCTGCTCTGGTAAGGGCTACATTTCAATGACATGTGGATCCCTGCACCATTTGGAGACTGCTGTAGGACATTCCAGATGGTAGGCAGAATACATTAATCTGTGTCATGAAAATTTAATTCATTTGAAGGTAATAAATTGTTTATGTATGAAATAGGCAGGACTAATACATAAACATTCAGGGTTGAATCACACCAGGATACAGGCACACACAGCTCACAGTGAATTCAGCTTTTTGGCTGAATCAGTTGAACAGAATCATTAAGTGCAGATACTCTGTATTTGGATAAAATATGCCAAAACAATAGCTACTGCACTGTTAAAATGGCCTGCCTCTCTCCATAGTGAATTTAACTCAATCTTAAGAAACCAGCCATGACTGAAGAGAAAAAACCCCATAATAATAGAGAGCATCTAGCAGCCTGGGCTTGCTGCTGCATTTGCATTGACGTCAGAGCAAACAAGATTAAATGAAGGCAAGCACAGCTTCAGAAATGTGACCTTAAACACAGCCTCAGAGTTGCAGATATTGCCAAAATCTCAGCTGCAACTCCACCTGGTTTGCTGACGTAGCCACAGAGATAATGTCTGCAAGAAGCAGCCGAAGATCCCTGTGGCAGCTGGCACGGTGAGAGCTTTGCTCACTTCTGAGCATAGGGACTGTTCCCACAGAGAGGAACCAGGATGGGGCAGAGAGGATCCTGCTAACACTGTCCTCCACAAGGAACCACCGAGGTTGGCAGAATTTGCAGCAGCCTTTTACTGCTGGGGTTGTTTCAGCCTCTGCCTAGTCCAGGATTAGGGAAAAGATGAAAAAGACTTGATCTCATTTTCCCAATCACTCACCCTCTTTCTTTTTGCCCAGTGTAACCTTGAAACTTTTGCAATCCAGTCTTGGAAAGCCCAAGTCACATAGAGAACCAGGCCACTGAGTACAATGGTTAATGGCACCTTCAAAAAGCGGAGAACAATGGCAGCTAAAAATTGTTACCATAGGAGCAAAGCCCATTCAAATCTACTCAATCAAATAAAGCATGATTGCATGGTGACACTGCCAAAATCTGAACCACTGTTCACTGAACAAAACTTGAAAAAATTATCCACAGTCAATAAAAAATTCTCAAGGCAAGAGAACTTCCCCTCAAAAAAGCTAACTTAGAGTGGATGAACAGATTTCCTTTGACTTAAAGGATAGAATTACCTTCTGAGCATCAGTCAAACCTCTCAAAAAGAGGCTGAACTGGGGTATAGAGGATTTAATGACTTCATTGTACCTGACTGCTCTCACCACTATTTTACTTTGCATTTACCATAAAAGAGATTCCACTATGGATCTATGGGATAAAACTCCTTTCTAAAGATTTGAACGGAATCAACTACAACAGCAATTTCAAGCTATTTCCCCTATTTGGAGAAGATAATCCAAACACAAAGATAAGTCTTTCTCCATGTGTCTGTATAGAGGAGTTGTTCTGGAATGGTTCAAGCATACTGGGGGAGCTTTGGCAGACAAGTTACACTGCAATACCTTCCCCAGTCAGTTTGTCCCAGATGAAGAAAACTGGAGATAGTTTTATCCATGAAATACTGAGAATTAAATTCTGATCCCATTTCCTCCTTGAGGTATCTCTGTGTAGCTAGAGACAGCTGGGCAATTTTGTGTTACCTGCAGCTTAGAGTCTGTAATATAACCAGGTAGGTTTCCTGGTGAGTGTAGCAATGCAATAATTAAACTTAGCATAATAACTGCATTACACTCAGGGCTCCAGCCAGATGCCAGTTACAGGCCAAGCTGTGTGCTGTGAGGGCCTAAAAACTAAATTTTGTCCCTGCAGTGTACAGGGTTTGTGGGTCTTACTGCTTTTCTGGTCTTGTTTCGGATACAACATTCAGCCAATATTTTTGGGAAGTACAGGAGGTTTTGAGAACCTCTTGAATCAGGTTTCAGGATCTTGCATCACTTTCTGATCCCAGCATGAAGAAAGGGGTTGTCTTATTATGTTGTTTGGGTTTTGGGTTTTTTACCCATGCAGCTTTATGGGTGCAAATACCTCTGCAGAGATATTTGTCTTTGATGCTGGTCAGTTCAAAAATAGCAATGAATTTCTAATCTAATCAACTGTCACCAAGCAATTTTTCTCCATCCTTAGGAACCCAGGAATCTAAGCTGTATTATGCTACCCAGTTTATTACTAAACGGTCATTGAAGACTCAGTTGATCCTTCACTGCATTTCTTCTGTTCTCTCCTTGACATGCCAAAGAGCTGTTGTTGCAATAATTTCACTGGGTCCTGTTTTAGGACCAAAAATCTTCAAATATCTCATGCAGAACTTGCTGTTCCTGGCCACATGGATCACTGGTGCTGTTCTGGAGACACTTAATGTACCATTGAATGCCATAGAGCAGCAGTTTTTGTCTCTTCTGAACCATGAGGTATGAGGTCTTGGCACTTGTGACTTGTGCTTTTGAGCATTTTTGAGTCCATCAGTCAAGAGTTGCTTTTTTGATTCAAGATTTAGCAGCTGACTTTACTTAATCTCAAACATAAATGGACTCTGACTATCTGTTCAAGTTTTGGACAAAAAACAGCAAATTTTAAATCAGACAAAAAGATCATTGAAACTACCACACTGGCTGTACCCTCTGTCTCCTGACTTACAAGGAATCATGTTATTGGAATAAGGAACATCTATTCCACCAAGCCCAGAAGCATCTGAATTTTTATGTGTTAGTGACATTCCAATGACTCTGCTTACTTGCAGATGCCCCCATTAGTACAAGTGTTTCATGCAGGAGGAGGATCCATTGATTTCATTGTGGACTTTTTGAGTTCAATCCTGCCAGCTCCCTAAGAATTTTTATGACTTTACTCAGGTCTCACTATTTTATTTATTTTCTCCTACTTATTACCATTGTTTTGCACCCTGAAGTTAGGAAGGAAAGGAAAATAGCTTTTCTCCTGGGAGAGGAGTGCATCTCAGTGCAAAGAACAGACAAAGCCTGGAAAAATAGCAGCTTTCCAGCACAATGTCTTAGTCCGTTGATTTCAAACGGACCACTTCTCTTACCTGAGCAGCTGGTCATGGAGGCAATTTCAACTCTCCTGGAAAGTACAGTCTAAAGCTAGAACTAATATGACTAATATGGCACAGCCTTCTCCTATACAGGAGAACCAATCAAGTTAATTTCATTATACATTGGTTTCAAGATCCTTCTAAAACTTGGTTTAGTTATGACCTTATACTCAGAAATTCAGGAATCTTTCTGTTTGCTTTGGTGAGTGTTACTGTTAGAAGTAAAACAGTAAGGAAATCTTCAGTATCCTCAGAAGTCAGATGTGTATCCTGTACAACAGAGCTACACTCTGGGAAATCCAGATCCCAGAAAGCCTTGACCCTGCACCTTTCACAATCAATGATGATACTGCCCTTGATTTCAACAGAGTCAGAGTAAAGATGGGGATTATTTCAAATTCCCCAGAACAATTCTACAAGCTGCATGTATTCTTCACCCTACTCTCTGTGTGACCAAGGAAAAAGGAAGCCTCCCAGCCATATTCCTCTTAAGCATAACATATGCCTCTTAGCTGAGGATCCAGTGGAAACACCTATACTTTTGTCTCCCTCACTGTATATGGGAAAACAGTCCATTAAAGCATTTTTTCAATTAGTGAAAGGTGAATATGAAGACCATGCCCTTTCTAAATTCCATGCAAGGCCTCACATTGAAGTGTTAGTAGTCTTGTCTTCTCTCAGTCTTCTGGAAATACATAGTTTTCCTCATTAATTGAACTGTGGACTCATTAGTTTCAGCAGGATAAACCTTTTGGGTTTGTTAAAAACATTGCTGCCTATATCAACCAGCTTTATTTTCGGCATCAAGAAGTCACCGAAACCAGCACTGTTTCCCAAAGGCTCAGATGCTTGCTCTTATCACTGTTTAGCATATTAGATTGCTCTCCCCTTGCTTTGACTCACCTCAGCTTCTCTTCTTGATCCCTACAATTTACCTGTGAAAGAGGTAATTTCTCTATATCAGAATTTCGCACATTTTTGGAGTTGTTTTCTCTTATGAGAGGTACTGCCATCAAGCAAGTGTGTCTTGATACACACACACACACACACACATCTTCTGTGTGCCTGTATTACTTATTCCAATTCAGCAGCCTGCTGTCTTATCTAGTCAGAGTGCTTTGAAAGGCAAATCCTATCAGAGCATAATAGGAAGGGAAGTTAAAGCTATTAGTACATAGCAGTTTCTTAGAGGGTCAGGGGACAAAAGGGGAGCTCTCTATCTACAGATACATTTTCTTTTCTTTGTCATAGTCTTGAATAATAACTAAATAGCAACTCCTCCAGATAGCTTTAGCTGCTATTAACACATTCAATCAGTAACTCAGAAAGGTAGATAGAAGCACAATCGTAGAATCACAGAATGGTTGGAATTGAAAGGGACCTGAAAGATCATCTTTTTCCAGCCCACCTGCCATGAACAGGGGCACCTTCCACTAGACCAGCTTGCTCAGAGCTCCATGTGAACAGCCACTTTAGGCCATTGGCTGTGGAGGAGCAGTGGCTGTTCATTCCCAATCTCTGGGAACATCTTTAGGGGAAGGATCCACACTCAGTGGAGTCGTGGTGGCTGCCCTTCCTGATAAATTTGTTTCTGGTAGAAAAAAATAGAGGCACGGAGAAGCCTATAGTCAGGAAGGGGCATCATACTAATAAAAAGAAGACATCACTGAAAGAAAAGTTTTTTTCCTAACACTGTCCTCTGATCAAGTAACAGAAGAGTCCTCCTTCTGCTCTCTGTCTCCTTCGTGGTCCTACACTGTATGCCTGGTTGAGATCCTCACCTGAAAAGCTATATACCATAGTGAGTAGATTTTTATCATGGCTACTGTCAATTACCTTGATGATGGTCTTCCTTCTTAAACAGTCTACTTCGGGTCTGAACTATTACCCATTTCCTATCCTGCCCAACCCGCAATGCTGTCTATACGTCTCATTTGGAAGCCATATGTTGCTGCCTTGATTACATTGTTGGTACAATGTGTATCTTATTACCCTCAGAAAAAAAAAACAACTGGTCTCGGTTGGTTTTAAGCATCTCCTTCCCTGTAAGGATTGGAGCAAGGATGAAGGATTTAAAGGGAATCAGAGATGGTTGTTAACATCATTCAAGATGATCTTTACCCATATCAGAGCAATGAACAATACCTTGTGTACTGGAGATGTGTATATAAACACAGAGATTTGTCTTGCCATATCAGACCAATATTGAGCTTAAGCCACACATATTACTTGTTTTATATAGTTAAAAATCCAGCCTCTTGGTGCCCTGAAGGACATTCAGTCCATTTACTCATGTCAGATTACAAAAAGAAATGGAAAGAATTAGGAGATATCAGCTCTTAATCTCCAAGTGCTCAGACTCAGTAGCATAAGAAGACATAACATCTCTTGATGTCGTTCCCATATTGGAAGCAAACTGAATAAATATCTCCATGGTCTTAAGGCTAACATCAAATCGTCATCTCATAAAAATAAGATTCTGATTGAAAAGAGTGCATGTGGATCATAGAGGTAGCTGTTTTTGTCTAATGGTCTCCTACATCTGTCAGATTGTGATGAAACATTTCCAAAATACCATCATCATTGGCTATGCTGCGGTAGCAGCACTGCCGTGGATCTTACACAGGGTGACTCTGGCACAGCCAATCTGCTCTGGACTCTAAGTCAGATGTCCCCACAGACCTGCAAAGCCCTCAACACCTCACATGACAGATGTGCTGGTTTCATCTCCCAGCATGGTCTTGAAGACCTTCTTTATCATTGTAAGCTATAAATGGTTTGATTAGTTCAGGCAGAGAATGTGCCCTATGCCCTCTGCAACACACAGGTTCACTTTCAGCATTGTACCTCAGACCTCTCACCATTTTTTGAGTGCTCTCACAGATTTATAGTACTGATGTGCTGGGAAAGCAGCATGACTAGCACCACTGAAACTAGAAATGCCAGTTCTTTCCTCATTTCTCCAACAGCCATCTGAAATGCTTTCCTAATTTGGAAAACCATGCAGTAGGATCCCAAGATTACAAACTCCCTGTGTGTAGTAACCTTCTTGTGAGATTTTCCCTCTTCTCTGCATTTTCATATAGTAGACATAAAACCAATATTCTTACCTGCTTCCCACTAATTTCCTTGTGCAATTCATAGATATCAGAGATCTCCTTAAGGAAATTAGGCAAATCAGGCTTAAAATGTTGCTTAAACCATTCCCTGATACTGAAAAGCTGATGGTGGTAGTTATTAGTAGGTTGGCTTTAGAGTTACTTATGTGACAGGATAAGCTAGTCTATTTTAGTAGTAGCAATTTTGTAATCTATCAGAAGACACTGTGGATTTCAAGACAAATGCATCACGAAAAGCTATAAGCATGCTTTACTCATAGAAAACCCCTAAGAAATGTAGTAAGAAAGGATACAGTAAAGTTTCACTTCTAAGATCCTTAAAAAGCATAGAGTTTAGTAGAGCTCTCCTGGGTTTTGCACCCGTCCTAGAGGACTGAATAGGAAGACTAGACATTAACAGGACCATAGAATGGCCTGGGTTGAAAGGGACCCTAGATAGCGTTTAGTTACAATCCTCCTGTCATGGGCAGGGACACCTTCCACTACACCAGGTTGCTCAGAGCCCCATCCAACCTGGCCTTGGATACTTCCAGGGATGGGACATCCACAACTTCTCTGGACAATCTGTTCCTGTATCTTACCACCCTCAGAGTAAAGAATTTCTTCCTAATATCTAATTTTCCTGGTATCCAGTTCAAATCTACCTTTCTCCAGCTTTGCTGGGATTCAATGAAGTCGAGAAGTACTTTCCTTTCTTTTGCAGCTATGGCTTCTCCCTCTAAAGGTGACACCAAGTGGTCCTGCAGGGAAAGGTGCCAAAGGCTGAACAATCATATTGCATAATGGGAAACAGTCCCTGTAGATGAAGGAATCTATAAAGCCTAAACATTCAGTTTCCAGCTGTGTGATATTGTCACACTGCTGGTAATAACCAGAGGGACTGAGATCGAAAACTTATCTGGCACCTTTTTGCCTGCATTATTTTCAATTTTTACATGCTCCAAAGATCACAGGTTCCTGTTCACAACCACTGTTAAATATATTTCTTCTAGAAAATTGTTCTGCTTTAGCCATTCTTCTAACTAGATGCTTCCATTAGGAGGGATTTTCAACCCATTTTTGCTGTACAGTTCATTGTTTCTAATGTCTCCACTGCCATTGTTATAGCAATCAAGTGCCTGTGAGATGCCCCAACTAGAAAATATCTTTTTTATTTTATGACCTCCCAAGTTCAGTCTTATTACATATTAATAACCTCATTCCAACCGTGCTCTGCATTGATTCCTCTTATCAGCACTGACTCCTGCTCTCTTCTCAGCTTTCTCAGAGTAATGTTTTCAAAGGTAAAAATTTCCAGCCATCTCTCTAAGCAAGACTCCTGTGCAATCAATAAGAAGCTCATCACTTCCACACTCACCAGCCGCCCCGGCAGTTCTTGCTTTGCTCGTTGTTTTATCATTCCCCAAAGCGTCTCCTCCTCCTGATGAGATGTATTTACTAGGCTGTACTCAAGCTGCTATGGCAAGGCATGCAGAGACCAGGTGCCTTGCTAGCTCAGGAGGACTGAAAGGCTTAGAAATCTTACCAGCAGATAAGTGGGAGATTAGGGTCAGCATTACTGCTGGCACTTAGGGGTTGAACAGATTCCATATGCCAAAAAAAGCACATGTGAATGTGTTGTATTTTTCTTTCTTTAAAGAGAAGAGTATTCTCACTTTAAGTACTCATCTTTAAAGAATCCCCTTCCTTCACCCATCTTTCACCCATCATGTACCTTTTTTAACCTTTCATTCTTGTTTCTTCTCTTCTGTGCCCTGCTTGTCCTTCATCATGTCTTTACTTTCTTTTCACTGAGGAACGTGGCCCCAAAATCCTCAGGTCAGTCTTGCCCTGCAATTGAGATGTTGTTTCCTAAAACAATGTGCCCACATTTGTGTGTCAACTTCTCAACAGAAATTGTCTGATTTTCATCAGAATCAGTGATGTGATTTCTGAGTATATTTGGTTTCTGAAAACCCAGGCATTTACGATATATCCAAATTCCAGTGCATGATGTCGTGCCTCAGTCCAGGGAAGTCTGATAGCCTACAGGGAGATACGTGTAAAAAGAGGGGTTTCAAACCGCATCAAACCTTCAGTGTTACCCACTAGAGGAAGTTGCAGACTATGATGAGGTCTCCCCTCAGTATCCTCTTCTCCAGGCTGAACATTTCAAGTGCCATCAGCTGCTCCTCATAGGGCTTCCCCTCAAGGCCCTTCACCATCCTTGTTGCGCTCCTTTGGATGCTTTCTAATGGCTTCGTGTCTTTCTTATATTGAGGCCCCCAAAACTGCTACAATGTTCAAGGTGAGGCCACCCTGGTGCAGAGCTGAGAGGGACAATCCCCTCCCTTGCTTGGCTGGTGATGCTTTGCCTGATGCCCTCCAAGACATGGTTGGCCTCCCTGGCTGCCAAGGCACTGCTAACTCATGTTCAAGTGGCCACCAACCAGGACCCCCAGGTCCCTTTCTGTGGCACTGCATTCCAGCATCTCATTCCCCAGTCAATATTGTACACGGATCTTGCCACCTTCAGATTTTGTTTTCCCATAATGTAGTCCCATGGCAAGGTCATCAGAATTACATGGATCAAATACAGATTACACAGATGCTTTAGCCTGTGCTTTTTCACACCCGTGAGTCTTTTTAGAAGAAAAACCTAATCTCCAGAATTTTTTCCTTTTTTCCACTGGTCCTTGATTGGTGAAGATGCAGATGTTTCTCATTTGGCCAACACCTCCATGTATGCACTGACAGATGCTTGGCAACGTCAGTGCTTATTTGCAGCCTCTCATCAGATATACTGATGTCATGTTTGCAGCAGTGTTGTCTCCCATGTTTTTCTAACCATTCTATTGTAGCAAGCAAACCTGTTCATAATTTCTGTCCACAAGTGTGTCTAGCCTAAGAGTGGTTCCTGAGCCTATTTATTTTTTTGCTTCTGTCTTGAACAGCTACAGGAATTGGGCTTTTATGAGCACCAGCAGAAATAGATGAATTTAGTACCAGGCATCCAGCAAAAGAACATGAGAACTTCAGAAACATCCTGGAATTTAATCAGGCTGAATCTACACAAACAAATTAGATATCCTTGGGCACATTTTTTCATACTGAAGCCAGTTATTCAAAGTGCAACCAGGCCTGGATTGCTGATCACAATGGGATCGTACATGGAGAGAATTCAGTTATACAGCCAAGGACAGTGGCTGCTGTCACTGGTACCACTGGGGAGACCAGTCCCTCTCTCTGCTGATTTGAAGAGTCCATGATCTTAATCTGAAGAGACTTTATCGTTTCTGTAGAAGAGTGTTTTAAAAGGAGATAAATGAATCTCTGATGTCTTCCCTATATGCTATTTGTTCTGAAAGGTCAGTCATCTTCTCTGAAAAAAAATAGGAGATATATCATCACTCCTGCTATGGTATCCACATTTCCCATCCACTGGGTGGGAAGGTTACTCTGCCATAGGTATAAAAGGAGCTCCAAGTATCTCTGAGTAGCAGCAGATGAGCATTGACTATCAGCAACAACCACAATAAACCTCATCCCTCCAAATAACGAGGAACAGTGCAGACAGGACCCTGAACATTACTCAAATTATACTTCTTCATAGAAATCTGCTTAACTTTGTGTTCCTTCTCTCTGTATATCAATACGGGAGAATCCAGACTAATGATTATGTTGTTCTTGGACATTGTGGAGGATAAAACAGCAGTGAAAAAACCACAACAGCACCAATTCTTAAAGGCCAGATTAAATGAGTTCACATACCCCAGCATGAAGAGCAAGAATAGTTCCAGGACCTGAATGTGTAGCTGTTGACTGTTGCAGGATCGGTGCATGCAACTTCCAACCTTCCTGTGATCTCGTTGGCTACCAGGACTTTCTGAAAGCTCCTGGGTGCCCTTGTGCTGGGCACAGTCTAAATACCGTTGAACAACAGCCTCTCAAATATTTACATCCCAAACAGATAATTCAGAGTCTGGGGGAGGATATGGGGGCAGCAGAAGGGAGATGATCCATTCCAGTCTCAACAGGAGGTTAATTTCAGTCATTTGGGCAGCCCAGCTGATGCTACTTTCCAGCTCCCTGGCTGTTATGGACTGTTTGTTTCTAACCTTCTGGACTCTCTTTTTCTTGTCACCAAAGTATTTTAATTAGGGTTTGTTTGGTTTTTTGTTTGTGTTTGTTTTGTGGTTTGTTTTGGGGGGGGTTTTTTGGTTGGTTTTGTTTAGTTTTTTTTAAGCCTGGTCTAGCTGGATGGCTTACAATAGCTTGGGGAAACACAATCTTGACACCAATGAGGAGTTGATTCTCCTGAAGGCTCCCAGGGCTTCTTCCTCCCAGAAGGACCAAAATGACTCCCCACACTGAAAGGAAGGTCTTAATTTTCCTAGTCAGAACAGATCCTTACAGACAGTGATGGTTAATTGGCTGTAAAGATTCAGCAGTCCCAGTGTCACTTTAAAAAAGCAACAAAAATAGCATATATGGCTTTTCCAGAAATGAAAATACAATAAAGTGCTGCATTTTGCTGTTAACATGATGATTTGAGCTAAGTACAGCACTGTGGGAACTGGTTGTTTAAAAGAGTTAGTTCTCATCTACAGGACTTTCTGTGTGCCAGCATTCTTTCCACAGATAACAAAGTCCATAGTACAAGTCCTTCAACTCCTGTGAAAATGGGCTATTGATTTATTTTTTCACTTAAAATTATGGGCTTTTTCATTCCTGATCCTGTTGGTTGTCTGGAGCACACTGAGTTGCACTGAAGTGAACAAGTGAAGAGATACAAGCTTACCGTTTGGCAGGGAATTGCCAAGGCAGGGAGTTTTCAATAGCAAAAAGAAAGGTGGAAGTGCCCAAGCAGTTATTTTAATCAATTCTTTCTAATGAGAGCAGCTCAGGGGGTGAAGTAAGCAACTCAACATTCCGTATTAATGCTTAAAATTCCCCTAAGTCAGAGGCTTGGAGTGGACTTTGTGAATTGGGAGTCAACTAAAAATTATTGAGACTTATCCATACATCACCAAGGCCTTTTGGGAACCCAGCTTGTGATACTAACAGGAATGTGTATACTAACATGGATGTGTGTAATAATGGAATATTATTTAAAATACAGGCTTAAAAAGATCTGAAAAGTATTGTGGAAACAGCAGCTAACATCCCTGTGTCAATGTGTAGGGTTCCTGAAGGATCTTCATTTTTACAAGGGCAGATAGTGATAGGACAAGGATGAATAGCTTTAAATTAAAAGAGAAAAAAAATTGGATTACACATGTGCTGGTTTGGGCCCAGCATAAGATATTAGTTAGAAATTCCTTGCTGTGGGATTGTGAGGGCCTGGATCAGATTGACCAGAGAAGCTGTGGATGCCCCATCCCTGGAAATGTTCAAGGCCAGGCTGGATGGGGTTCTGAACAACCTGGTCTAGTAGAAGGTGTCCCTGTTCATGGCAGGGGGTTGGTGAGCTTTAAAGTCCCTTCCAACCCAAACCATTCTGTAATTCTTTGGCTGTGTGACTCTTCCTGACTCCCCTCACCTGTTTCAAAAACATCAGCAGTAGACCAACTCCCTTATGTGATAACCACACACTCGCTCTCTTTCACGCACTTGTTGGACATGCACAGAACATCAATAGTCCAACCATGTTTCAGGCTCTCCTGCCAGTGCTCTGTCCCGGATTTTCACCTGCCTTTGAAAACAAAATATTCAGAATTTGCCTCACGCACAAGTGGCTCTGGAAAGATTATGTGGGGGGGAAAAAAAGGCTTTTGCAAGAGAAGTTAAAAAGAAAAAAAGATATTTTGTTTTTCAAAAGAAACACTATACACAATCTTGTTCTAAAGCATGTGTGAGGAATAAAGGAATAGCAGAAGACAAAATGCACTGAAGACTGAAATACAATGGAAATGGAGGTAATCAGCTTTTGGGCTGCTTTCATACAATAAAATCCATGCATAATTTCAGAGCCACCTTCAGATCTCACTGCCTTCAAACAACATCCTTATGTAAGCACAGGCTCATCAGAGCAGACATTTTCTGTTTTCTGCCTTCCATTTGCACCCTTGTAGACATCAGTGACAAATATGATCAGAATCCTCCATTCTCATGAACACAAGAAATAATTTCAGCTGCATCTGTTGCACAAAACAAGCTGAATTGCATATTAGTTACTGTCTGTAGAAAAGAAGTCTAGATCATCTCTTGCACCTATATAAAATAATTATGTTAACAGTTATGATATATACAACAATTTTCTTTTCAAGTCCAGGACAGTTGCTTAAGTGGGTTTAACTTTGCTCCCTGCTTGCAGAAGGAAGGGAGATTTGCTGAGTTCCCTTTTTAAATTTTTGCTCCTGCCTAAATATTGTTGCAGCCAGAAGCTGGGAATCTTGAAGGCAGGTGTGAAAGAAAAGCAGAGTCAAGTGCACTCTTCTTTGCTAATATTCACTCTT
The DNA here is from genome assembly GCA_035583235.1 of Hafferia zeledoni. Classification (NCBI taxonomy): domain Eukaryota; kingdom Metazoa; phylum Chordata; class Aves; order Passeriformes; family Thamnophilidae; genus Hafferia; species Hafferia zeledoni. Next base: position 146,811,287 of record JAWWEV010000083.1, read on the forward strand.
TTATGGTAGGTAATAAACTAGACAAGAAGGTAGCCAGAAATATCAATATAGTCTCCACAGGTAAATTTTTGATGGCTAAGATTGCATACAATATATCCCTATTCCCCAGAACAGACAGATCAAATTTAATCTCCCATAGAATCTCTCACCACATCACTACTTACCTCACAAGCCTCAAGCATAAAGCCCAGGGAATTGGAAAAGAAATAATGCTAATGCTAACTGGTGCTTATTAGAGAATGATGAATGACAGTTAAGAGGTCACGTTCAAAATTTTGCTATGGTCAAAAACGGAGCACACTGCACATAGATAGGGAGCTGGATGAAGCCATTGTTAATCCAGATTTCATAATTTAAAACAAAACAAAACTCCAAATGCTTGTATCACTGACCATTTCATCCTTACTCAGGAAGAGTAGGAGGTGGATTGTGACATGTTGCCAGTATTCTGAGATGTCTGTCACAACTAGTATAATATCTGTAGCAGGACTTTCTTCACCCTCTCCTCTGGGAGACGTGTGCTGATACTTTGCTCTTCTCAGTTTTGTGTCTGCTGGGGTTTATTTTTATACATTTTCTTAACACATTCTTTCTTCTAATTATGCTCATTATGTAGTTTTTCTGTGCTTCTTGTTACCTCCAAAACTAGTTTTCTCTGAGCAACATTGGACTGAACTTATGCAGTGACTGCTGACTGATCTTTGAAATTTGTGTTTATAGTTTGGGGTCTCTGGTATCATCCTATGTCTGTAATCTTTGACACTACATTTTATTTTGAATTTACAGACTTTTCAATTTGCACTGTAACTCTCTGTTATCATTATGAACTGAGGCTGATCTAAAATAGGCATAGACCAGAGTTACCTGACTGCAAAACAATTGCTATTCTTAAAAAACAAATTTAAAATCAATTCAGCCTGGGCAAGCCAAGATTAGTCATTAGTCTGGACTGACTAAGCCTTGATTATCAGGACAATGCAAAGCCTGTATCCTTTAACTTGTATCAGCAGAAATCATAGTTACTGGTCTGCAAAGTCTCCCTGCTATACATACGTCAGTACTCCTCTCAGATGGCTCCAGAAGAATACATTTCTTGGGACATTGCCACTTACAAGTTCCAACCATCTGATAAGCCCTGACAACTCCTACCAGTTCAGCTGTTGCACCAAAGCATCCCTGGGTTTGCGTGTCAGGTGACTGCTCCTTGGCTGCTCTCTTGCTACTTAGCTCTCAGTCACAGAATCAGCATGTTCCAAGTGTCTGTCTGTAGTCTGGAATGACTTTTAAAGACCATCTCTAGGACCATGAGGTTGCTTTGCCAGTTTTATGTTACACCGCCATGCTTTCTAGTATCTTTAGCATTGATCTGATTCCTGTGTAACAACCGGCTTTGCAAAACAAATCTGTGGTTTTTCCTGCATTACTGTGTGTGACTACATCATAGCATCATGGAAACATAGAACAGTTTTAGTTGGACGTGATCTTCAAGATCATCTCGTTCCAACTGCCCTGACATGGGGGACATCTTCCACTAGACCAGGTTGCTCAAAGCCCCATCTAACTTGGCCTTGAACACTTCCATGACTGGGGCATTCACAGCTTCTCTGGGCAACCTGTTCCAGTGCCTCATTACTCTCACAGGAAAGACTTCCTTATTTCTTATCTAAACCTAGCTTCTTTCAGTTTAAAGCCATTCCCCCACATCCTGTCACTACATGCCCTTGTAAATTATACCTTTCCTTGTATTGCAAACCTAATAAAAGAACACTTAACCTCATAATCTTCTTAACTAACTCTTCCTTCTCTCTGTTTCTGTCTCACTACAGTACTCCAGTCTTTGTGTGGGTGCAGGCTGCCATGAAGCAGACACTGACTTTTCAGCAGTTTCTTTCAATTTTATTCACAAATTTGGAAGTGTTACACAGAACAGCTCCCAAAGTCTTTGACCAAGAAACTTCTCACTGAACTGAAAGGTTAATTAAACATCACATACTTTGGCTCACTCACTGCATCTGAATTAAAGCTACCAAAATAACCCCTTTGGTTTCCTGAACCTACTAAGTTCTTGTTGTTTGTCTTGTGTTCATATAAAAGTCAAATAAAAAAAAAAAATCCTTAACTGAGACTTCCCATGCCACAGACAAAACTAGGCAAACAAATAAATAAATCAACTCAAGCTTGTTATTTGGAAGCTTCCCTGGAATCCTATGATGAAAGTACCTACAATTACAAAATAACTGATGTTGGACAAGACCTCTAGATATCATCTCATCCAACCTTCCTGCTCCAGGCAGGGTCAACTAGAGCCAGTTGCTCAGGGCTGTGTCCCTGACTCAGTGCAGCTTGGAGATCTGGGTCACTGTTCAGGCTGGTTAACATAATCATTTGAGCAGTTTGGCCACAGAAACCTTTCCATGCAACAGATCTTTGCATACTTTCCAGAGGTGGCAGTGCTAACATTTAGTTTTGTGATAGGTTCCTCTGTGGATACCTGCAGAATGTAGAAGAAGTCAACAGCCTTAAGAATCCCTGGATGCCTTTACTCATCCTTTGGTGTGGGGTATGAATTTTCCCCTCTGCTTCAGGACTGGCTGAGACTGCCACACCAAGAGCTTTCTGACACAGGGTCACTCTGCTCTTCCTCTGCTGTGTTGTGACTTCTTCCTATCTAATATTGCAGTTTGGTAACATAGCTCTGGATAATTTCCTCTTTACCCTAAAAGAATGCTGTCATTTGCAGTCATAGCGTCTGGAGCACTCAGATGGCTGGTACAGTTTTTATTATATACTCAGGAGATAGGCTGATGTCCCTGGGCTTTCATACTGCTACAGTGCTACTTTAACTGGTGTAATGATGTCTCATTTTAGATATGACAGTTTCTTCTTCAGTGGGCTCCCTGGACCACATCACATTCTGTGTTTTGAGAAAGCAAAAGGCTGTAAAAATTTGGTTTTCTGTTTACTATGTTAGTGCATTGTCTTTTGAAACTATTACCTGGTCCTGATGATGTTTAATGCTAGTATAAAATGCTAAGTAATTAGAGGGAGAAGAGCATCTATGTTCTTATTAACTAAACTAGCTAACAAGCACAAACAGATGCTCACTTGTTCCAACTTTCTATTCTTTCCTGTAATTTACCAAGTCAAGTGCTGTTTGGTGGCCTCCAGGGCACACTGGACTGAAGCTGAACCCTCATGCTTTGCATTTGAATGCTTTATCAATGTTCACACTGAGAGCACACAAAGGCACACGTCCTCTTTTACATTCCCCACACATATTGAAGGACTCTAGAACTGTATGTATGTACACAAAAAACGCCTCCTTCCAAAGTCATTATTTCTGAGTTTGCAAGCAACAGTTAAATATCTGGGGGTGGGTCCTTGAAGATTTATAACATGTCCCATATTTGACCTCCAGATAATTCACTCTCTTTTAGTACTATCTTAAACCTGTCTCCTGTGATGGCAGTTATCTACTGGAGCAGTTTCTCTTATCTTATGTGGAGGGTTGGACTAGTTGGACATCTGAAAGATACATCTGATCTTTGGTCAGATCTCAAACTGTAGCTTCTCATCACCAGGCACAAGCAAACTTCTCCATGTTCTGCAAGTGAAAAATGCATTTTTTTCTTAGTCACTATACTTTGGTACTCAGAATCAGACATCCACTTTCTTCATCAAGAATATTTTACTCCACTAGAATGTTTGGATTAACATGAGTACAGTTTCTCTGTACCCATGTCAAAAGACCTTAGAAATCCATATTACAGCTATTCTCTTCCAAACAGTCTCAGCATCTCAAAAAGTATTGCTTTATGCTTCTAGAGCTTTATCTTGATGTGATTGTGTTTTTCACCTCTTTTCTTCTTTGTCTGACTGTAGCTTAAAGTGAGGTTTGCCTATCTTTTCTCCCTCGATTTACATTCTTGGCCAGCCCACTTCTTTGTTTCTGTGTCCTCTGTTTCCTTCAGTCTGAGCCTCTGCATTTATTCCTCATTACCTGTTGTTTTTCACATTGTTTAGACAAAAAGTCCAAGGTCTGATCCCTGACCAATTTGAGTCTGTTATCAAGACAACAGTAGACCAACAATTGATCCAGCTGCAGTTGAATAACTATAGCTCTTGGCATCTCCATTATTTTTTCCCTCCAGCCCTTGCCCTCTGCTCTTCTAATTCCAGTCAAATCTCTCCTGTCTCAGGAGATGTATAAAACTCCCTTCACAAACTTCTATACTTTCTGTACAAAGAAATACACTCTATCCATCTTTGAAATTGAAATTACTGATGAAAATCACTGTCCATTCCCATTGGACTAATACAGGATTGATTGTTCCACAGAATGTTATACACACTGACCATAAAGGACACAAATGACAGCTGGTTTACCACTTTTCCTGGGAGACTGTGACACATCCTGATCAATGTTTTTGTAAGGAGCTTGTGCTGATAATCAAATTCATCCCATTTTAAATTCAACCTGTTACTCTGAGTTATTTTCCATTGTACTTTCCTTACTTAATTTGTCATTATTATTGTGTTTACATTAGTGAAGTAAGGAGTGGAAATTTTTGGCTCCAGTAGAATGTTTGTTGGTTTATGTGCGTCTAATAAAAGTCTCCCTTGCACTGAAGAGTTTATAATCTTTGTATGTCTTAAGTTAAGAGTCTGTTGCACTGAGGACTCACAGCACAAGGAAAAAAAAATCATATAATGAATCAGGCATAAAAATAGGAAGAATGTCTTTCTGAAGTGTGCTGTGTATTACTTGATTATGAAAATATTTAAAATAAATATTTGTGATAAAATTTAATTTTATTATTTCCCAGGGCCGTAACTGCTGTCCTTTTGTGTTTATACCTAGACAGCCTCTGCCTCAAGAAGTCCACAGTGTAAGTAAAGGGATTATCAGAGATACAGATATATATCCCAGCTTCAGACACAACTTTCCTTGGTGTTACCCTTCCATCTTTCTGAAACAAATGAATCAAACTTCAAATATCTTAATAAGATATTAAATCTTGTCTCTAATATGGTGATCCACATTGGAGCAAAACACAGCTGTGAATTTTTGGAACTAGATGATCTTTGAAGTCCTTTCCAACCAAACCATTTTGTGATTCTATGATTTTGAGTTATAGTGATATGAGGGAAAGAGGGCGATACAAGGTCACTGTTTCTGTCAGTCTTTTTTGCATAAAGAGTGTCCACATGTGCAAACCCACCCTACACATCTGTAATTTTATCAGTCTAAGCTCTCAGTTGAGCTGTCCTTGGATTTCTCTGTCATAGTAAGCAGACGAAGGGCTCAACCCCTGCTCCCTCCCTCCTCCCAAAACAATGGCGGTGTTGATTTTCTGAGTGTCCTTCTGCAGCCCAAAATCTTCCTCAGAGCATGCAAGTTCTCACTGCCTTCTTGAATAGGTCCATCAAAAAACCAGACCCCACAAAATTGCCTTTTAGCTGCCTATGGCTGCATAGATCTGCAGTGACAAAAGCAATTGCTTTCAGCACAAAACATTATTTACTTGTTCCTTTAAGGTACAAAGCTTTCAGAAGAAAGTCTGACAACCACACTCAGGCTAAATGCATGGGTATTAAGTTCTTCTTCATAAATTTGCATCCTTTCATCCTTTAGACTTAGAAATCTCACTCTGTCACCACATTTTTGTCTCCCTGCCTTTCTGTGAGACAGGCAAACTGTCAGCCTTTCACTAACTCACATTAGCCTCACTTACCCAAACTCCTCCCTTCCTTTCAAGCCCTGTTAAAATTTTAGGTCCCCTTTGATTTTTATGTCATTTTTAGCTTCAGAAGAGTACCACTTTCTAGCTGAATGGAGCCATCTAGAGTGGGGACAATTTCTGCCTGTAATTCATGACAAGCTGTTGCTATGTAATTCCTAAGCTATGCACCTGAGCTGCTTAATCTATGTGATGGCTTTATCTTTCTTGCTTGGTACAACGCCTTTTTGCTTCAACCAGAATGGAGAAAAGGTAAAAAAAAAACCAAACAAACAAAAAAACAAAACACAACAAAAACAAAACACACAAACACCTACAATTACATTATCAACCTAATTGAAATTAAAAGTGCATAGAAAAAAGAGCAGGTCAGCACAAGTATGAGCCTGTAAATCAATGAGGACTGATGAAATATGCTGCAGGGTACATCAGTAACTACCAAAAGCAGTGACTGCATGATAAGAGATTATCTTTAAGACCTTGGGAAGTGAAAGTGGCAGAAGAGGAAAAAAAGGCAAAACAATGTTGTCTTGAAAAGAAAGGTGAATTCCAGATGAGTCAGCCTAATTTTGATGCTTGGAAAGAAAATGGACCAAATAATGAGATAGTTGATACATAAAGGAAAATGATAAGAAACATCCAACACTGATTTGTCAAAACCAGATTACTTCTAGCCAGTCAAAGCAGAACAACATATCTAGTTAGTAAGGGGAAGCACAAATTACAGACATTTCCCAAAACCATGCTCTGCCATCACTGGGAGAGTTTTAGAGTTGTAACTTCTTCATTTTAGAGATGTGGCTACATGACTTTCAGCAATCTCCTCTGGGAAGACTGTAAATTTTTTATTTAGTTTAAATTTTAATGATTTTTTTTTCTTTTAAAATTTGTAGCCTAATTTGCCAGTTTATTGCAGTTCCGAGTTAATGTTATGGTGATTAAAGTACCAGTGCTGCTTTCTTGAGATCTACCTCTTTACCCAGTCAGTGGTACCAAGGGAATGATATAACCTCAGCACTATGAACAAGCCTCTGAAACAGACGCATTTCTTGGAAGGAGAACATTTCTTTGTTCACACACAAAAAAACATGCACATATTCCTGGACAGAAAAACATCCAAACCATACTTATCACCCATGTATGGACAACAGAGCTGAGCCCTAAGTGCCCTGTGGAGAACCAACCAATATAGCGACAGATGTCACTGTATTGCAAATGGGGGAACTACTCATTACCCACGGAGTTGAGCACATTTGTACCACTTAAGTGATGCCCTTGTAATCTCTAAACCACAGATTGCAGTTGCCAAGTGGGGCATTTCAAACAGGCAGACTTCAGGGGGAGCATGTGCTGTGTCTTCACCAGCTAAATTAAATGTAAACTAGAGACCTAACTTGCATACTGACGGAAACACCTCCACAGGCCTCCACAGCTCCTTAGTCAACACAGTCTGTCACTCCTGGCAGGAGATTCAGCTCATCCCATAGCAGATACCAGGACTCAGCTCAGTTGTACACAGTAAGGTGATTAATATGGCTGAGATTGCTTAGCAGGCTTCCAGAATGGGCTGGGAAGCACAATACAGAACCTAAAGAAAACCCAAGCCTGCTGAGACTGGTGTGAGGTGACATTCCCTGGGCAGCTCCAACAGTGCTAGGTGGCTTTCCTGAGGCACTCAAACCTTCATGCACCTCTGGAGTGGCTAAATTAAGACACCTTCCTGACAGGTGGTCACAAGAAGGTAGGACTTCATGTGAGCTGTATTCCATTTTTGTTCACAGTTTCAACTTTGAAGTGAAATAAGACACTTGCTGTTAATGCTAGCCTGAAGAGTCCCTGCAGGGAACTGCTGGGAAGAAGCCAGAGCATCATACACAGAAACAGATCTTATAGTGACTGTGTTCTGTAGTCAAACCCTGTGCCACTGCTGCAAACAGGGTACACAGAACTCAGGGACTTCTTATACACTATCACTTACTCAAGGACCTTGGGGGAGTTATTCACTGAACCTGACAGGGCGGAGACTCCAGCAAGAGCTATACATCTGGTGCACAGCATTGCTGTGTAGTAAAGAGGTGGACAACAGGAATAATTCAGGTGCTGAAAAATATGGGTGATGAAAAAAGAATGAAATCATTTGTTCTGAGGGTCAGTGGTTGTGTGTTAATCACATTCAAGTGTCTAAAAGGTTGATATCAAGAGAATTCTGATTCATTGCTTTCTGTGTCCATGGAGGGAAAGAAAACCTGAATTTCCAGCACAGAGAAATGCTGGCTAAGAGGAAAGGGAAAAGAGACAACAAACCTTCTAACAGGAAGGCCAGAGGAGCCCTTATACCTGTTGCCTGAGAAGACAGTGGATTACAAACTATGAAGCAATTGAAACATAAATTTCTGCTAGTGGTGGCCAAAAATTATTTAATTTTTCTGCAGTGTGGAAAGGTGACCTTGTCTCATCCATCCATTCCAGTTCTACTTATTTTATAATTGTATTTCAGTACTAGTCTCTAACCATTTAATTTTGTTGAGGTAGACAGATGGGAACACAGAACTGAACAAGGAAATGGGGCTGCTCCTGTGCTTCACCCAAAATAAGAAAATCATGTTTCCAGTTAAATGATCTTTCATACAGACTCTATGAACCTTACTAGTATTTAATGAACTCCTGATAGTAGTGATGAGACCACCATTTCTAAAGAGCCTCCCTATAAATACTCACAGTGAAGTCATCTTTTGGCCCAACTCTTCTTTACAGCACAGACAGAAGAATTGACATGGTGAGACATCAGAGAGATACATGGACAGATAAAGGAAGAAGGTGAATTAACAGAAAGAAACTCTGTAAAAAAAGAGAGAGGGAATTGGTGGAAGGAGAAGTGATATAAAAATGCAGAGTAAGCAATGCCATGCAAAAGATGATAACAAAAAGAAACACTCTGTGGTGACAGAAAGCATGAAGAAAGCAAAGAAATATATATAGATATAGAGATATATATAAAAAAGCAGACCAGTGATGTTGCATTAGCACAGTCCAATTTCCCTTGACAGAGAGGGAAATGAGAAGTTAAACACTTTTTTTTTCCATTCAAGAAGACTGAGGGGAAACAGATATAATATACCTGGACATCCACACTTTTATTGAGCAAGACAAAGTCTGAAGATGAATGTTATTGCTGCCTCAAACAGGAGATAGGAAAGTGGGAGAGAGCATGGCAGGATTAACCATCACATGAGGGAAGAAAGACAGAGGGGTGCCAAGAAGGTAGTGCAGGTGCCTGAGCTTGCTCCAAGGCCCATGTGGGTCCCACTGAAGCATAGGGTAGCCTGACTGCACAAAATGCTCAGCACAAGTCTGACACTGAGCTCACACAGTCGTGGCAAGAGAGGACATTTTTAACTCCTGTAACTGGTGAGAAGGGAGACTCATGTCTGTCAGGCAGAAATGATTCATCTCAAGTCAGTGGCTTGTATTTCAGTAAACACTGCTTTTCTCCAGGGCTAGCATGATTGCAGGATGCACCATTCCCACCTGCTTTCCAGAAACACATGAATTCTTCCAGTAAAACATGCCACCTGAAAAGACAGCCTATACTGCTGCCTGGTGCAGAGCAGCAGCAGCAGCCCAAAGGCAGATTGAAATGGTGACTGGCAGAGAATGGTCTTCTTGGACAGACAGCTGCACAACAGGCATGGGGCTGTTACATTCTGTATATTCAGATGTCACCTACAGTGCAGGTTTGCAAGTCCCTCACATAGGCCAAATTAAAAAAAAAAAAAAAAAAAAAAAGAAAGAAAAAAAAAAAGGAAATTGAAAAAGAAACACAGTGAGAAAAAAAATCTCCAACTTGGTATTCAGAGATGGAGCAGTAAGTAGATGGATAGATGGTCATGGTGACCCTCCTCTATAAAACACTCCTGAGAGCAGAAGTATCAGTACATGAAAAATTCAGTGTCTCTATTAGGAACTATGCAGGAACACAATTTATTCATTCTTAAACATTATCCTGTCAGGTGTGTATACTGATCTCCCACTCATGGCAGTATTTCTGTATCAGGCATATGGATAGTACCAGATCATTCTCAATGATTCAGTATTTACGTGCAAAATGTCATGAACATCTGAGAGTGTTTTACACCTGGAATGCTATATTTGGCAGCACCAAGTGACTCAATTTTCCCAGCAATGATAACAACAGTGAGAAACATAAATGGCAATTTTAATTACATTTCATAGATATTTTACAGCAAGAATTTTCATTTTGGCAAATAAAGACCTCTGGAGTCTAAATATTTTACCTTTTCTGCTCCCACTCCTTTAACATGGCAGGGAAGGGATTCTATACATTGCTGTTCCCATATGCATTTTCTGTGTTATTCATGGAGACATCAGGAAACTCCAGTCAGAAACAACCAGCACTGCACAGTAGTCACAGGATCTGCTGAAGGCAGGTGATGTTGCAGAGGCGTATTCTAAGGTGACATTAAGCTGTGCATGGGACAGAGAAGACCCACCAACTGCACATGTTCACTTTTTCCTTCCACAGGCTGCATAATCTGGATGCCAGGGTTTGGGACATTACGTTCCTGCTCCTCCTGCACACACCAACCATGCCCACACAGCACAGGCAGGAGGGTTTCAGGCAGATGACACCTTGGGTCAAGCCCTACACAATATGAGTACTTGTGTTTTTCTTGCTGTGACAGGTGAGCTGGCTCCAAAAACCTGTCCAATGACAAAGCACAATAAGAACAAGTGGAAAAAAAAAAAAAGCTTTTTTTTTTTTTAAACCATTGCCTTTCTAAAAGAAGAGCTCATAATTTTGCTCTCCACTGCTAAATATACTGAGTACTACAAAAACATTCATCCCATGTGCTGGAGACCATCCATAAGGGACATTACTTTAAATGCTTTGTCTATTGTTGTAGCAAAGAAGACATTAAATCCTATTGCAGAGTAGGGAGGGACACCACCTACTCTCCTGAATTTATGATCTGGGAGCTAATGTTCTTTCTAATACAAATGGTTAGTAACTAATGAAAAAAAAAGAGAATACAGATAAGCTTGGCTATACATTGAGAAGTACATCAATATGCATTTTCCTATAATGCTCAAAGATATTTCCCATAAGAAGGCAGGAATCAGGCTGTGAGATATGAAGGCATGAAGCAGATATTACTACTCCATTTACCCTGAATATTCACCATCACAAAGTATCCCTGGACACTCCAGAAACCATAACTCACACTTTAAAATCTGAACCTGGAATAAATATTTCATCTTTCTCCTAAAACTCCTTCTTTATCTACAGTGAAGTTGTGCTTTAAGAGCTGAGATATCAGATTTCATGTGGGAAAAAATCTCTTTTGAGATGTGGATGTCTTTGTGCATTTGCTTTATAACCATGGATGTGGGGACAAGTAGGTCTACTTATACAGAGAACTCCTTTGCAGCCAGTTATGAGATAGGATATGTAATGGACAGAACTCAGGTAGAGCTCGGATAAGTTAAAGTCTTCCATTTGTTAATCTTATCTCTGATTTAACTTTCCCTTAAGCAAAAACAGCTCAATGAAACTAGTAATATGTGAAGCAGGAGTCCTGTCTGTACACTCGAATTCTCCATGTCCAGCTTTAGAGTGGTTGTCTGAATAGTTTCCCAGGCTTGAAGGCCATCCATTGGCACAAGAACTGAATCCAAAGGTTCTTGATTGTCTTCCATCTGGAAGTTTTCCCCCATACACACAATCACTACCAGAGGATAATGCAAAGGCTCCCTCTCCAGGCTAAGTGTGAGGTGGAGGTCTGTATGTGTCAGACTTTTTAGCTGAAAGTCCAACAATGATCTCCTTTGGAAAAACAAATCCTTTTTATTTGAATCTAATATATAGGATGCTGAGGAGAAATAAACCCTCTTATATATGCAATGCTAAACTGAACAAGGCTTTGGTACAGACTTGAACACTACCACTGCTGACTTGTTGCCATATTGTTCATCACAATTTTGTCAGCACTTTCCAAGTCAAAGCCTACACTGACTTTGGAGATAATATGAGCAAAGGATACTTCCAACAAACAGTATGGACACGCCACCCTGCTCATCCACGTAAGCAATGCTCAGCCACTCACCAGAAGGCCAGAAATAGCCCTTGGCTCATTTTACTTGCCAACAGAGATGGAGCTAAGGGGAATGACTGGTCAGACCAGATCATTAGGATGGTATCCACTATTCCTTTACTTATAGCCTCGTAAACTGAAAACTAAAACTCTGCCTCCCATCCCACAGGGTGCTGTCAGGAGGCCTCTGGCTTTCTATACTCCAAGCTATTTGATGCCTCAGCCAGAAGATTTTCCATCACCATCCATTGCTGCCACCTCTCTTTTGAAGCCTGCTATCAGGATATGCATTAGCTTTGCAGTGCCACACTAAGTATCAAAAATGAGTGCTCAGGGAGTGGAAAGAGGGAGAAAATTACTCTGATGTGACTGGACTGGATGGGAAACTGGTAAAGCAAAACCTAATCAATCTTCTGAAAGGTATAGTTGTAGGTAGAGGTAGGGTTAGTGCCAGAGTAGATCAAACCTGTGTAATTTCTCATGCCTTTGCAAAATACTTTTCGCAACTGCTCAGGGATTTCTTGCACAGACTCTGAGTTGAGCCACTCTGGTGCCAAGCAGACAAAAACCTGCCATGGGGTTCAAATTGCTCTGGGCTGTGTTTATCCCAGGCTCTCCCTAAAGGATGGATTCAAAGTCCAAGTAATTAGAATATCGAAAACTGCCATGAGTGAAGAAATATTCCTGTGCTTGCATGAACTGCTTCTCTTCAGGCTGACTTTCCACCATGTTTTAGAGTCACTTCTACTACACATAGAGAAACAGAGGAAAATGGGAGATGAACTTTGTTAACCTCTGGAAACCCCACACTCCATATGTTATAGCTGTTCCAAGGATCTGCTGCTGCTTTTATATCTCTTCAATAACCAAGGTAGCAAGGGATTCTACCAAAAAAGGAAGATTTTTATACATACAGATGAACTCTTCACTGCATGTGCCATTAGCCCTATGTGCCCCAGACGCATCAAAATTCATCACTGGACTCATTGAGCCCCTCAGCAGGATAAACTCAGTAGTAGCTTACACTGAGTACAGATATTCTGTCGAAACACAAAATCAGCCAAAAATAATGGAAATGCAATCAGCCTTGCTAAGATCTTCACTGCTTTTCCACCACATTTATACTGGGCACAGTATTGATTCAAGTCCATTATTTTCAAGCATCATTAGGAGTACAATGAAGAGTGATAAATTATTATTTAAATGTGAATATAATGACATAAAGACACTTTTAAAGTAATTAGATTCTCAGTCTTCAGAGTTTGGAGTGTCTTTCTCCCATCAAGATCATGCGATGCCGACACTAGTGAGGCTTGAGACATGCCAAGGGGGATTGACTGCAGCTCAGAGAAATACCGGCAGAGGAAAGGCTCAGCTCCCAAAGACAGGGAAGTGGTCTTCAAGATTTCTGTTTGGTCAATGCACAAAAGGAGCATGGGATTGCCAGGAGGGAAGAGCAGCAAATTTTTTGTTATAGTGTTGATTAATTGTTACTGCCCATGACTAACAGACCCAGAAAGTGTCCCTTGCTATTTGCATCATTCCCTTCATCTTTCCTACCACAAGTAGCATGGGAAAGTGTTTGTGAAGTGAGTGCCCATGGCTTTAAAACCCATTTGTTGCCTAAAACCGAGCTGCCTTATAACATACTGAGCACAGGCTAGTTATAAGGAACCATGCTTTTGCCTCACTCAGTCTACCAAAAGCAGCTCTTCAGTGGTTGGGACCCTCTAAAATCTTTGCATACGCACCCCCCTTCTCAATAACGTTAAGTCTAGAGTATTCCTGCACATGAACTGCTCCCCACACTCTCCAGAAATCCTAGGAACAACCTGGTTTCTCTGGGATGCCATAAAGGGAGGTACAAGCATGGGGGAGACCTTTCCAACAAAAGTTAAGCTGCTGTTCCCTCTGAGACCTTTCAGGTCCCAGATGCTGCACTGGGAGAGAGGCAGTGCCTGTATAGTCAGAAGCCAGGCTACTTTGGTGTCAGCATGTGCTCATACAATAAATAACTCTATGGCAATGAGGCTCTGACTTAGGTTCCTGGTATCACCAAGTGCTTCTGCTGAAGAGCCGCTGCTTTTCCACACCCTTGAACAGGAGGAGAGCACTGGTCAGGTCAGGGATGGGAAAACAAAACTTCTTGCTGCAAATGGCTCCAGAACAGAACAGCTTGTGCAAAGCTTGGAGATCATCAGATAGAAAGTGCAGGTATGGAAATATGAAGCAATTTTTCAAGTCATGGGAATTCAAGACACCAAATTGATTTCCTCCTTTCTCAGTCCAAATTATTGTAAACCACCCTCTAGATTTGAGCAGGAATGACCTCTGAGTTTTAAATCTTCTAAAATATTAACTGCTTCTCTTGTTACAATGTGATTTATACAAGGGTTATCTCGTCTCATTGGTCTCTCATGATGATTAAAGACTAAAGTAATGACCAGTAACTCTGGGATTAAAGCTTAAATGTCACTGCCCAGAACCAAAGACAGCAAAAGGTGGCTAAATGGTTCTACGTGAATACCGAAGTGTCATTCTAATGAAGATGAGGTAGTAGCAGCCTATAATTAGAAGATTATATGGGGAGGACTCTGGGTGGAGACCAGAGGGCAGCACCTGCCAATTAGCTTAAAATTAGGTTGAAGAAGGCTTGAGCCACAATCTCTGCTTCTGTAGTACAGCAACTGGTTGGCTGAGAAGGAACAGCTGAGTTTTCATTAGAGCTAGAATTTTTTTTATCCAGAGTCCCTCACTACCAGCTAATAGAGTTTGCTTTTGATGAGATGTTTAATCAGAAAAACTGTCTGCAAGCCTACACTGAGAGGTTTCCCCACAGTTCAGGTATAGTATTACTATTTTGCACTCTTGCGGCCTTATGGATTCTAAGAGCAATGAACTGCAGAACAATTAACTGTAAAACAACTAAGAGCTGATTTGGAGCAGTAGTACATGTCCTGAGGTCCATACCTGGACAAATATTCACAATCATATCAGTGCAATGTACTTGCTAGTGCCTGGTCCCTGGATAGAGACTTCCAAATTTGTTGGAGTCCAAAGTTTCTCTAAACCTAACCACAGAAACTCCTACATCTGCACATTCAAAGGGACTTTAATTCATGAGAAGCAATTTCTCAAGTGGAGGATTCAAGCTGTCTTTAAATTTTATGAGGGTATTCACCCAGGGCTCCCTATGTCCTCAAGAGAAAAAGAAGGGATTCAGAGTTTAGGATGAGAGGAATTGTCCTTTGGAGGTTTCTTTACCTTGCCACTGACTTCTCTCTTGTAAATTCCCTTAGTCAGTCCCTTAGACAGCTCTTGAACTTAACTGAAAAATGTGATTGCTGCTTTTATACACATTCCACCTATGAAGGCTAAAGGGAACCTTAGTATTAGATTTAAAACCTGAAATGATATAATTCTTTGTAGGGGTGACAGTGTGTGTGTGGATGTCCTAAGGTCTGAAGTAATTAATGAATGCACCCTTAAGGACCAGAGAGCTACCTGTAGAGTGTAGAATACCTTGTAACCAGTAGGATGCTTCTATGTATGTTAGATGAACTGACCAACTAACAGTGCCATGTTATGTTGGATATAAGAGTATATAAATAGTGTAGCTATAACTAAAAATAAACATTAGCCTTCTGATCAAGCCTTCTGATCAAGCCTTCTGATGCCTGCTGTGTCTGAGCTCTTCTGACCATCATTAATGCAACCCTCTTAACCCTACAAAGGGTGACCCCAATAATTCTAGGTAGTCACCTTCTAAGCTCTCAAAAGCAAACTGGGATGGAGTTGGTGATGTTCTGGTGACTTGTGGAGAAATAACAGAGTGAGGTGTTTGCCATTTAGTCCCAGCTAATGCAAAAGAACCAACCTGCTCCCATCACATCCTCACATTGCTCAGAGGCTGTTCAGGGCCCTCCCAAGTCCTTAGGGATCAGCTTTGTCAAACTACATGTGCTGAAGTCTCAACCTGAACCATTACAGCTGCACTTGCAGACTGCAATGCCACTTGCTATAAACCTTCTGGGGCAGGGGCTGTCTGAGTTTTACAAAAGCTAGCACAGAGGGGTCCTGGTCTGTAACTGAGGTTTTCACTTGCTATTGCAGTCCAGAGAACTCCCAGTGACAGTCTGAAAAACATGATGTGGCAGAGAGTGGTTAGGTTTACTACATAGGCTGTCCTGAACTACACAGGTGGATGCAAATCCATAGGACATCAGTTGTCCTCTTACTACTTTCATCAGTGGATAACATAGTCTTTGCAATGGGGTTCAGTCTCACCTTCCCACACAGAAAGAACTTTCCCAGCCTTCCTGTTTGGCCCTGTGCTGGAAATGATGTTTCTTCATAAAAAGGGGACTGGTGGGTTGGGATACAATTTTTCACTGGCAAAACCATCTTTTCCTGGACACTTGCCCTTTGGGGAGTTCTTATTTGTTTAAGTACAACACAGTGCTGTAATTTGGTACATTTCAAAGTTTTGTGTCCTCAGAGGGATCTTTATTAGTCAGAGCTATAATAGCATCTTTTATCAATGAAGGATGACAAATTAATTGCATTAGTATTTGCAAAGTGCCTGGAAGATTTAAACAGCTCTATATGTTCAAGTAAATTAATATTTAATAAGTTCTAAGAGAAGAGATAAATGTTACCAGAGGCCAGGACACTATAGAGTCCCACTCCTTTTTCACTGCACACATGATCTTCACCTGAGTGGTGAATACCCAACCAGATGTGCACACACTGGCTTGCTGGTGATGCTGATCTTTGGAGATTTTCCCTTTGTAATAAACGTGATGGTTCCAATGACAGGAACAGGAGATGTTAAGGAGAAACATGGGTTGTTTTTTGTTGGGGTTTTGGGGTTTTTTTAAGGTTTTTTTTTATGTATTTAATGCAGGAAACCATGTGAGCCTGTGAAAGGGATGTAGCTCAGGACAAATCAATTTTGCATGGAAGTTGCTGTGATGATTGGTACAGGTACTTTTGAGATGAAAGTGGGAGAGCCTGAACTGAGAAAGCCACAGATGAAGCAAAGGTTGGGCAAAATGCTGCAGAGGATGTTTTGAGGTGGATGGGCAAAGCTGAGAGGAACCTGAAACTGGAAACAAACATGTTCAACAGTGCAGGGGGCAGGGAGGAGCAAGAGCTGTAAGCACACACAGACTCCAAGGCAGATGAAAATCTCTTCTCAGATGCTAAATCAGTGCATAGCCCTTTGCAGTAGGAAGACACTCGATCAGCCTTCCACTTCACCTCTACACACATCATTTTTCCCATCTGCAACATGACAGAAATGAAAATTCCCTTATGGCTGGGATAGTGAATTTTTGATTGCTGGAGGATGCTACAAGAATGCAAAGTGGGTTGTTTGTTATGAACAAAGTGTGTGCATTTATTTTGTGGCTGACATACTTTCCCTAGGAAAGGCAGAGGGGACTGGGTGAGAGGTAGGACACAGAGCACAGCTGACCCATTTTCAAACCAAACATTGTGCTGGCTGTTGACTCTCAGGAGATTATGCCAGATGCCCAGGGATATGAAGGCAATAGCATCCTCCTTGCCCTTCCACAGTAGTGCCCCACTCCTGTAACCTTGTACTTCCCAGGAATCCTCCACCTCCCCAGGTTGGTGCAGTATACACAGTACTTGAAAAGAGGCAAGATGGGGAGTTTGTAAATTGGTGTGGAGAGTCAGAAGACTTGTCTTCCTTGCTAGGAAGTGCTTTCATTGACTCCATAAAATAAAGTTTGAAGAGCCACAGAAAATTACTCTCTCCCAGGGCTCTGCTCTCAAGGATGTCATCAAAGGGTTTCATGCATCAGATACTTATTTTGGCCTAGAACAGACCCTGTGGTGTCCAACAGAATTAACAATTTAGGTAATCATTTTATTTTACACTATGGGAGCATCAAAGAGACTTAGACAGATCATGGACACACTGCACCCACTGAAAGGCTCCTTAATGCACCACACACTTACAGTATCTTCTGAATATGAAGGCCCAACATATGAAGCCCACTCCTGGTCTTCAGTACTTCTAGAGTTTTTTGATCCCAGTATTTCTCACTGGGGGAATCCTTCAACACAAGGTACTCCAACACAAGACCAGGGCTCTGTGGGGAGCAACCTCTGACCAGTGCTCAGCCTTTTGGGCTGCCCAAGTACCTTTCAGCAGAGCAACTACACTTATTTAGGTTTATGTAGCATTAAGAGCAGCTCCAGGCGCCTTTGCCACCTATAGGAACTACAGATCAGACTGGAGAGGCTTTGCAGTGAAGAAGTGGTTCAATCAGCAGCTCAGGGCTCAGGGGACATGTGGAGGAAGGTGACGGGGGAACCACACCAAAAGTCATCTTAGTGAAAGGTAAAATCTGAACAACAACCTTCCTTCCCTGCTCCAAATCATAATTCCCTCCCCACAGACATCACTTGAAATTATTCAGCTTCTTTTTCAAACTCTTCAATGAATTCCCAGCTTCTGCCTAACTCTTACCAGGAATCTCGGAGGTTTCCAGACACAAGGGGCTTTGCTTCATGGCAGGGAGTTGGCTGTGGATGAAGAGCTAATTCCCAGCAGCTCCTGCTGAGAAGGCACATCAGCAGCTCTTTCTCAGTGAGCAACAGAGCCCTGCTTTTGCTCCTGCCAAAAGGCTGCACTCCATGCTACATGGAGATTTATAGAGGGGCTCAGAGAAAGGGAGATGAGTGCTTTTATTACCTATATTAAACCATGCAAATGCAGAGTGCAGGCTATGAGGTGATGGGAAAAGGCTTGATTTAACAAGACAGAAGAGCCAGTTTGGGAAGTAAATAAAATTCTGGCACTTTCCCTTGTAGATAGGTGATGGGGGAGGAGGATGATTTCCACCTGTGAATGTAGTTTCCAGAGCAGACTCCAGGGAAATGTAATGACTGAAGTCAATTGAATTATCACAATTCTCATTAGGGAAAAGAAAGACTTTAAATAAAAGCAATGGAAAGTGGTAGGGCACAGTTTAACTCTTGGAGCCCCTCTAACTGTGGTTAAAAGTTTTTCTTGAATTTAGATAGTGAGCATCACACCATAAAAGAAAAAAAAATAGAAAACCAAACCAGTCAGACTCTGAGGAATCAGAGAATCCATTTAGAAACAGATATTTCTGCAAATTGTCTGCATTACAGATCAAGAGGCTTTCTGAAAGATAAGGTAGAATTTGCCCGTGCAGAAAGGCCTGGGAACTGGAAAGACTCATGATCTCCAACTTTTGTCCAACACAAAACAAATATCCTCAGGAGCCATTGGAGGAAGAAGGCTGATGAGATGACCAATACTTCCTTTGAAGACCAAGAGCATATTCTTTTATAGCTGTAGACTAAGAACCAAAAAATGGGATCACTTTTTGAAACCAGGCTGTGGAGAGAAAAAAAATTTGAAAGTTTATTCCTAGGAGCAAGACATAAAATTCACCCAGTGACTTCAGCAGGACTGGTCATGTGAATAATCAGTACTCGCATGGGGGTAAGCCCCTGGCAGGATAAAAAGCAAGTTAAATATAGCATTCATTAGGGTGGAGAAACTGAGGTTAGTTTAATTTAATCTCAAATTATTTTGTGTCCAGTTAAAGGGCATGAATACATCTCTACTGGCAATTTCCCAAAAGTGTCATAAGCAGGGTAGTAGTTTAAGACACTTATGTGATATTATTTTTAGACATAAATAAAGTGTTTAAGGATTTTAATGGAAATTAAGGTACTGTCAGGGATGTGAATGAAGACTCTTGACTCTTGTTGACTTCGGCAAGTCACTAAAGCTCAGCCCCCCGACCTTGGTGTGTGATGGGATCACACACTCCAGAGGGAAAAGCCAATAAGTAAATTGTCAGCTGAGTAGACACACTAATGATTAACTCTTATTAGTGTAGTTGTCAAGCTCTTAGCAAAAATGCCCAAAACCACTTAGTCTGGCACTTTTAAAAGGAATCATTGGAGCCAGGCACCAAATTGTTTTGCAAGTTAGGAAGATTTGACTCAAAGAAAATAAAGCTAAAGTCTCATACAATCCATCTCTCCTTCTTAAAGCAGGATTAGGTACACATAAGCTATTCCCACACAGTACTTCTTCACACTGTTCTTAAAAATTTGGTGATGGAACACCCACATCTTGCCCAGTACTTTATTATTTTTATTGTTACAAAATATTTTCCTGATTTGAAACTTTTCTGTAATTTAAGCCCTCTACCTCTTGCCCTATATACCCTGGGGAGTGAGAGCAGTATATTCTGCTTCTTTTTGCAGCAAGAGTAATTTTTATTTTTAGACTCTTTTACTCCAAGTTGAGAAAACCCAACCCCCTTATATTCTTTTTCCAGTGTCCCAAAAGGAAAAATGCAACTTAGGAATCTGTTCATTTCTAAATATATTTATAGCAGTCTTCAGGGTAAATGAAGAGCAGTAGGTCAGTGGTAAATTAAGAGCAGTAGGAATGCCATCTTTATCTCTTGGTTCTGGTCTCCCCTCTCAGATGACTCCATTGACCTATGTGGGATTTAGCTCCTCATTCATTTCCTGTCCTGCTGTCCTTCGGTCTTCACACACCAGTGCAACCATGGACTCTGATTTGGGGAACTTCCAGCACTGCAGACCTGACGTTCCCCATGCTCACTGCCACTGGATCTGTCCTAGCTCAATCCTTACAGAAAATTTGATCAACAGCTTTGGGCTTGGCTCAGCATTTGCCTACTGGACACCATCTGACCTCCAGTATTGGATCACTCAGCAACACAAAGCAAATAGGTATTACTGAAGCACAGCCAAGTCCAGTTTAACCATTTACAACGGATTGCTGACAAAAGGGATCTACTGAGAGGATGAGACTCTGATCATCACTAATTGCATTTCTCAGAAGCATTGTTAAATGTTCAGATATAAAGAAATTGAGTTGTTCGAGCTTTTTCTTTATTTTGTTTTCTTTGACCTATCTTTTTCCCTCCCCTTTTTGCATGTTTCTAAAACATTTTTATCTATGGAAGACTTTCAAAATTGTCAACTGAAAAAATAAGTGATTTTAATAAAAACCAGAATCCTCTAAATTTATGAAAATATAATAATGTTTTGAAATACTGCAAAGCTTCACAGCTAGTAGTCTGTATTTTACAAGCTAACTATGTCTCTTTAAGCCAGTTTACAACCTCACTTACCTGCCTGATTTGTTGCTAAGACAAGGGTAATAAAAAACAAAAACCACCCAAAGCTGCATGGAAATTCTAGTAAGAAAACATATGAGACCCATTATATTGCCCTGTGTGGGCCCCCTGAAGCACTGCTATTTTTAATTACCTTCACCTAGACTGACCTGATTCATTATGTTTAGCTCAGAAAAAGAGCATAATGTCATCAGTGACTCTTCAGGAGGAAGAGAACAAACATAATTTTGAAAGACTCTGAGGGTCCAGTACCAATAGTTTGCTTCAGTGTTGAGACTTCTAGGCCAATAACAACATCCCTTGTGCCGCACCATGCACACACTGTCAAACTGTGACATCTGGTGTGCCAAAAGGTGTTTGCTCTCACAGTTGTGAGATGGGACGGGATGGGTTGACTGGACACCCTGAGCTGTTGAACAAAGCCCTTTCCCAGTGCCTGGGGACATGTGCTCACACGTTGGTGGATTTCTTCTTGGTACAACAATACCTAAAGATCTGAAACTGCAGAATCTTAGAATGGCTGGGGTTGGAGAGGATGGTAAAGATCACCTAGTGCCATGGACAATGCCACCTTCCAGTAGAACAGGTTGCTCAGAGGCCCCCAATCCAGCCTCGTCTTGAAATGGGAACAAAGATTCATTGGGCCAGATAGTGTATGGGCACATGAGAATAGGTGGAGTCTACCCCAAACACACAAAAGGAACAATTAATATCTATGTTTTATTACACAGAAATGTCATATAAAAATCCTGGAACTATTGCTAACATAAGACTACCCCTCTGTGAGTCTTTTCTTTCCATCTCAGACCTACAAAGCTACTGAGTTCATTCCTTCCACCTCTCTGGACTTCAGCACACATGAGCTGACAAGGGCTTTTCTCCTATGGAAAGGAAAGCAGAGTGTCCTCACTTTCCTGTGATGAGACTCAGACAATTACAACTGGGAAGCACCACCTGAGCACCATCGGACTGTTACTGGCTGACTTTGCTGGGTCTCCAACCTGGCAGTGAGGAGCAGAGACTTCTGACTAGTTCCAGGCAGCATCATCCAGCACAAGTTATCACACTGGGGCTAGCACAAGTGCAGTCAGCCTCCACAGTAGGACTAATGGCTATGCAGAGGAGGTACTGACATGAAGGAATTAATTTTCTCACATGAGTTATTGGTATAAAGAGACTCCTACAGTGCCAAGGACCCGAGATGAGAAGAACCACAAGCACGATGACAGCTCCGCTCTCGTTCCCCAAGGGTGCCATGTCTGCATGCCCAGCACTCACACTGCTGTTTCTGCAATGAAAGCACAACCCGAAACTGGCATTTGCCAGCAGCTGTCTTATATGGATATGCTTGGCTTGATCACTTGCACTGTCAGCCTAAGAATAGCTTCCTCTCTAACATCTGATTTCTCTTAAAGGATAAAAATAAAACAATCAGAGCCTGAATATAAAAAAGCAAACTGCTGAACACTGCACTGCATGCATCTATGTTTAATGAAGGAAAATTTCACTTTACAAGGGGCATGAGTTATTTGTGTCAACCATATTTGGCCTCAAGATCAGTATCTAAGCTGCCACTTCTTGGTCTGACAGCTAAATGACTTTTCACATTACAGAGTGCTTCAGTGCTCTGATCATCCTAAGCATTTCAGTTTATCATGACCCCAGCAGGCTTTCAGCCTGTGACAAACTCTCCCAGCCAGTGGTCAGGAAGGATGCAGGCACTGTCCCAGCCAGGATCACACCAAAACAGCTTTTTGGAGGCAGCCACGTGGTTCTGAGCACAGGTAGTACCATGTGCTTGTCCTGAGTGGAAAACAACAGACCTTGGCAGGTGTTAGTTTTTAGCTTGAGAGTCCTAGGGCCATATTAGACAGCCTGAGAAAGCTGCTTTTCTTAGACATGCAAACGTCATGATGTATCTGTTCAAGAGCAGTGTAGACAGCCCAGTTTAGGCTTCCCAGTCCAAGTCCCTGAACTGCCACTGGAGACAAGTAGTCACAATTCTTAGTCCAGATTAATTGAATATAGGCTATAAATAGCTCTTGGTCCCTTTTCTTCTCCCCTCCCTGTTTGCACTCTGCATTCTATAAGCATTTCTCTCATATTGAATCCTCACAGGACATCTGCAGTACATGGCATGACATAAAACAAATTTTTTTCCTCCTCAGAAACAAACAATCAAACCCCCGCAAAAACCTAAAGCAATGGGAAAACAAATGTGATCATCAGTTTTCCCAGAATAGTCAAAGTGAAGGATTCACTAAACTAGGAGGAAATGCTGAAATCAAGGAACAATTTTATTGTTTTAGAGGCAGGTTTTTTGCCACCAGCAGCAGACTTGTCTCTGCTGTGCCAGACCACCTGTCACCTTAATAAGACATGTTTCCTGGTTCAAAAATAGAATAGAGCATGCTGAAGTCAGATACAAATTAGTATGTATGCTGAACAATGTGATTAAAGTCAAGCCTTCAACCAATTGCTGGAGGCTGCAGCACAAAAATCTGAATGTTCAGAGCAAGGGATATCAGTGCCAGACTCCTGACAAAACCTGGTCCTGCAATGTGCTCCCTGACAGCAATGACATCAGAAAGAGGTGAGAGGCCTGAAGGACAACCAGCAGTGCAAGTCAGGAGCCCAACAATGGCTCAAGCTGTAATGCCACAAGACAGGTTTGGAAAGACATTTTTCCTGAAATTATAGGAGTGGGGAATGTGATCCTTGGGGATCTGATGATTAATATTTGTTGGCAGGAAGAGGTCCTACCCCCTCTGATACCTTGCAATCAAGCCACTCTTTGCCCCATCAAACCACAAGAAAGGTCCTTCTATTCTTACCAGTTCCTTCTGCTGAATCTTCCACAAGCCCTTGATCAAGACCAACAAGATCTTTCAAGCGTGACAGAAGGGAATTGTCATATCCACATCATTCCCAAGACACTGGAAACCAATAAGCAACTTAACAGATGTCTCATGAATGGTTTATGTCAAAACTGGGATCTGGGTGCATTCCTGCATGCCAGCAGGATGTCCTCAATAAGGATCTGGTCATTGCCCTTGAAACATGGTCTATGTCAACTGAGTTTAGCTTCATTTTGGCTGGTAATTCCTCCTCTATTCTCTTTCTCTCTTCTTAATTACATTTGATTTTTCTTCAGAAGTGAATTCTCTTCCACGGTCATATTTTTATGGGAATTTTAATGAGTCACTTGGCATGACATTAATCACAGAAGTTTTAAAGTGTCTTCAAATTGTATTTTCCTTCCCCTTGAATATCAGCCATACATTTTTGTTTACAGTGAAATGCTAGGAAAAAAATCCTTCAGTCTGTTTTCTTCAGTGCTAATTGGGAGTTTATTACTGCTTCATTTGCTTACAATTGAATCAAACAAAAACCTCCATCCCTTTTCCATGGTGCTGCTAATTGAATTGAGTGGGTTTAATGATATTACTGTATATACATAAATGAACATTTTTAAAATAAATAAATGAACATTAAAACTTGGTCTCTAAGGACACAGACTAAGTAGTTATCTGCATACTTTGCTAAAGCAGGTTTTACAGCTATTCTCAAATAAATGTACACAGCTCATTTCTGTGTTCAGCTTAACAGAGAAACCAGTCAAAGGTAGTACTGCTGGAAAGGTACAAGGATGGGATTTTTCAGGCAACAAAGAAGGTTGAAGTGCTTATTTGCAAGGGAATTCTTTGGGGATTTTGGCATCTAATTTCCATAAATCTCAGGGAACAACACTGCAGTTGACATTTGAGCTGGCTGATCTGAACAGCCACAGAACACATCACAGGCTTTACCTGATCAGTTCAGCACTTCTCCTTAGCTATAAACTCAGGATTTATTTTTTGAAAATTGCTATTTAAAGCAGCCAAGGTTGCCAAAAGCCATTTATGGTATCTGGTGATCATTTGCAGAGATTGTTTTATATGGCTCTTACCCATGTAGCCCCCCAAAAAACATCGTGCTTCTTTGTCTACATCCAGATGAACCATTGATGCTGCTTCCTCTGTAGAATGATGGGATTTATTCATATTTCTTTTGACTTGAAAAGTTTTTTCTTTCATCTAATGAGTTTTTAGAGAAAACAATTTTTGCAAATTTGTGATAGTTACCTAGACTATATTAATTAGATATTTAAAGCAGGCATCTGATAAAGACTTTGCTCTCTTATGAGTGAAAAATTGTACCTGTAATCAACTTTCCATTTGGTATAACACTTCTTATAGAAAACTTATTTTTTATCTGTAAGTGCTGTGTAGCTATTTCATGGACAGTCAGTGCCAAAGTCTTCCCTCACATCATCTCCTTTTAATTCCCAACAGCTCCAGGAATGGTAAGAGGAATACTTGATTTACACAAGCATACACATTTAATAGAAGAAAAGTTGTGATTGATCAGCCTGAAGAGAAGGCTTAGAGGACATCTTTCAGCACCCTTCCAGTACCTAAAGGGGCTACAAGAGAGCTGGAGAGGGACTTTTGACAAGGGCATGTAGTGACAGGACAAGAGGGTATGGCTTTAAGCAGAAAGACAACAGATTCAGATTGGATATCAGGGAGAAATTCTGTACTACATGTTTACTACTCGATGTTGTTGAAGATCCCTGCCACTGTCCCGGGGGGGGGGGGGGGGGGGGG
>JAWWEV010000083.1:146846586-146866768 GCA_035583235.1 Hafferia zeledoni
TATATATATATAAATAACTAACTAACTAACTCAATAAATAAATAACTAAATAAGAGAACCATATCTTTGCTTTAAAACATTTAAATAACTTACAGGAGCTATTAACTTGGAAAAAATGGAATGGATTTGAATTTTCTGGGAAGAGACAAATCCTAACATGTCTGTGTCTGTTACAAACTCCATCTTTCCAAAGAATGAGCTTTGCATGTGCCTTTCTTAAAAAAACAAATCCACAACAAAAGTGTCTAGTGAAACACAGAAGCTGTGACCATGAGGCATAAACCTGAAGATTTGTGTCCTTTAACCACAAGACACAGACACACTTAATACACCTTTTTTCTATGGTCCTTTCACAAAACAGGAACTCACATTAGGAGCTGAGATAAGGAAAACAGTTAACTTTTCCTACTCATTCATACTTTGAGTCTAAATGCCACCTCTGCCTTTCCCATGCTCTGGTCCCCTACAACATGCAGCAGCTCTATTTCTGCCTGCTTCCTTGGCATTTACAAGGTCAATTAAGCAAGACATTGGCTGACCATTATTTGTACAGTAGGAGTTCATTCCTTGACTAACAGAAGTGAAGTGCCTTGGCAGAAAACCCAGGAAGGTTTAGTTTTGGAGCAAGTAGCAGGCTGAAGTTTTGAGATAGTGGATCATGTTCGTTTGCTCTGCAAGCTGCTCTTTTGTATCTCAGCTTTCTTTGAAAACAAAACAAACCCCTCAAACGCCCACAACACTTGCATGCTGTGTCTGTAAAGAAAATGTCACTCACAGGGTGAGGGTGTTGCTCCATTAGTGTTTCTTTCTCACAGCATAGAAGTTCACATCTTCCCAGCCCCCTTTTGAGCCCTGCTGGCCCTTTCTTCTGCACAACAGTTTTTGACTCTACAGATTCTGCCAAACTTCTAAAATGGCTCATGAGGCTTTCCTGGAAATTGGTTCTTTGGGCAGGGGGAGTAGGGTAGCATGTTGAATGCAAATCACTGTAATAACCTACCTCTAAAAAATGACCAATTTTAAAAGTTTTGGTTTCAGTGATTCAGTTTAATACATACCCCATAACTATATAGGTATAGGTGAAAAGACAGTACATTGCTGCTTGGAAGCACAGAGGTGCATTTTTGACACTGAAGGGGTTGGAAAGAATATGTTAGGTATTACTGGAGCCACTGCTCTGCATAGGCTTGGAAAAAGTGCTTTGAGAGAAGTAACCTGTTGAGTCATCTTCATGAAGGGGTACCTGAGTGTTTGGTATCCATATAGTCAAGATAATTCTGATTCTTGCTTGTCAGAGTGATGCAGGCATTACATATCTGTGGGTGACACCTGTGGAGTGCCTCAGTGAGTAGTGTGGCTAAGAAGCCACAAAATCTAAGTTCAAAAACCATTACAAAACCCAACAGTGTACCATTGAAAGCTCCATTTAATTTTTGCTTATTTTGTTGTTTATTATTTTTGGGTTTTTTCTCTGCTATTCGTCTTTTTCACAGGTGATGAAAACAAATTTCCTAGTTTCTGAAGGTGTACAAAGCCATGACCAACCATGATATTTTTCATTTACCTAACCCATTTTTAGAAAAAATCAAGACTAATTAAAGTTCCTATTATGCAAATACACTTTGGAACTCTATCATGCACACTCAATGAGTAATTAAATTAATATCAGACAATAAGGAATATTAACAGCATAACAAATGCTCCTAAGTCTTAATAACAGCCGTAAAAAAGGGCAGATACGAGATATTTTAAATGTATTAAGTGCTTTTGCTTTGTGTATTGAAACAGGCCTTGAGTTCTATGGAAAGAACACTACACTTGAAAGCCTTTAATGCTAAAAGCTTAATTTAGTGTACAGTGAATAATACAGGGAGCCCATTCATGGGTCGATCAGAATGGGATGAGAGAGCACCAAAGGAGCAGGCAGATCATGTTAATAGGAAGCTGAAAACTTATTTAAAAATCTATACTGTAGTTAAAATTAGAACACAAATTGGAACTTGGCATTCTGTTGCTCAGGAAATTGGTAATGGGATACTAAAGCCTTGCACTTCTATCTGACTGGTCCTAGTTAGAAGAGGACAAAGACGATGACAGCCACAATGTCGTATACCACAGGGAGTCATTAAAGGAAGTGCTAACATAAAGAAATCAACCTTTTCCAGCTATTCACATAATGTGGTGTGTGCTATATTCCTTTATTATTCCAAGTGTAGAAAAATATGGGTCAAAATATAGAAGCAGATATTATTATCTTCTTCATGACTACTCCAAGGGTAGATGATAATTTTGACTTCTGTTCTTTTTCTTTAGATGTGAATTCAAAAATACTATCCAACCTTCTATGGCCAGTGTTTCATCTGTATCAGATACACCATTGAGGCTTCTGGACTAAACAGCTTTTGGCTAGGCATGATGGTGGCACAGTGCCTCTCCTGATCAGAGAAAAAGGTCAATGGGGGGTTTGTCCCTTTCCCAGGGTAAAACTATTCCTATCTCAAAATCCATCCTTACAGTGAGGTAACATTTATCAGGACAGATCCTGAAATGAAAGGTGAGAGAGGGAGAAGAAAACTATCTTTTGGAGGGATGATGCCTCTGAGTCAATGCAGAGCCACCTGTCAGGTTCAGATACTTCATTTCACTGTTATATTTTTCATACTCTTCTAATGAGACTCTAAGTCGGTCCAGTGCCACCCATTTCATTATAGACAAGTATGTTGCGGTCTGAACCACAAACTGGGAAGTAGAAAGCAGGGAAAAAGTCCTGGAAAATCCAATATTTAGGAAAAACAAACGTACAGAGGACATACATTCATGTCCCACCACAAAGAACCCAGAGCACCTGGGTGACTTTCCCCTCTAACAGAGATCTAATCTAACACCCTGGAGAACGAGTCTGAAGGAACAGTTCAGTAGAAGCTGATCATCAGGTGGATTTATACCCTGAAGGAGTCTAGAAAACACACCTGGAGTTCATTTAAGAAAAAAACCACAGTAAAAAAAATTACTGATGATTTTTTTGATAATTGTTTCCAAAAGTCACAGGAACAATGAAGAGTGGATAAACAACTCCTTGTTATTTTAAAACATATAAAAAGTATTACAGAAAAAAAAAATTAAAATCTGTGTTCCGAGCAGTGTCTTATGCAAACATAATGATTAAGAGAAAAAAATTATAGGCTTAACTGGAGGAATAGTAACAATTTTTTACTACTGTTTGATTGCATTTTTTTTATATTAAAAGCATGACTTAACTGGCTGACAGTTTAATTATTAGGGTAATGTAATGGATAAAGGGACTTGCTCTGTAGTGCCTCCCACTTACTAAACACTTGCTTGCAATTGCAGCTGCAAAAAATGCCACAGTTCCTCAAAGCAAAGATAATAATTCCTTGTTGTCAGTGTCCTTAACACTTATTATATGAACTTTTAAAGGAAAAAACACCTTTTCATCACTAGGTGCAGCTTATGGAAGTCAGAGCTATATGAGACTCCAGATTACTTAAAAACTATTGTACCAGCCTTGAGCTCCTCTTGAGCAGCCATGCACAAAATCAAACTATTCTACTTCATTGGGATTATTTGAGGGCATCCTGACAATCACTTTGAGGATTTTGATTGTAGGTCTACAGTGCCTACAAGTAGCCTCTGTACCCAATCAATTTTTTAGACTGTTTGATTTAAAAAAAAAAAATTAAAATAAAAAAGTCAATAGATGAGAGGGTCCAGAATAACCACATAATCAATAGAGGCAAAACCACATAATCAATAGAGACAACAACTGACTAGAGGCAAAAATTCTTGAGCAATAGGACAACAAAGTTTACTGCAGATATGATATTACATGCTGTCATAAAAATTGCAAAACATTGCAGAATGATCTTCTGATGCTGAGAGAGAAACTGACAAATAAAATTCTATACCAATAAATACAAAGATGGCATTGTGGGGCTAGAAAAAAACCATCCAAAACTGGCTTTACCAACATAACAGTGGACTCTAACTTTTTAAATATACCTTGAGAGAGAGGTGTTGATTCAATGCATACAGCTCCAGGGAAATGTCAACACAATGTCAGCAGGAGGTCAGTAGTCAAATGGTGTTAGGGATTATTAGTAAAAAAGTAGAGAATAAGATAGAATCTTTCCTTCCTGACCAGTGTATGCTACTCGTATTCCCAGTGCATCGTGTGCACTTCTGGTTATCTCATCTAGGAAAGGTCCAAAAGAACTTGAATGACTAAAGTGAAGGACAAGAGGGATGATCAAAGGTAAAGAACAGCTCTGAGCCATGACAGTCTTTAGCCTTGAAAAGGACAAGATGAGGAGATACTGTAACATGATTTTGCACAGCATGGAGTCATTACACAAGAACTAGTGAGTACCAGATGAAATGATCAGCCAGAAGATTCACACAAAGTGCTTGTTCACGCAGTGCATAATTAAATGATGGAATTCATCACAGTAAGATGCTCTGGAAGTTATCAATAGGTTCAAAAAGCAATTAGGCACTGCATGGAAGAGAAGGCTATCAGGGTGTGTTAAACTCAAAGCAGAGATACAACCTGCAGCATGTGAAAAACCCAATACTGAATCTGTGTGAAGGTGAAAAAGGCCACAGGCAATATCAGCGTATTCCTGATTTCTTTGTGTATTTTTCAATAGGCATCTTCCATGACAATGGAAAGATGCAAGGTATTGAGTAGAAAAGATCACCATCTGATGCGGTAAAACCCTTTGGTGTCTTAAGTCCAGCCCTGGAACCTCAAACATGAGATGTTACCTCAAGAAAGATCTGTTTCAGCCCTCCTTCAGTGAGAGAAGCAGAAAACTGGAATATGTCTACAGGGGAGACAGTATGTTATGGAAGAAAAGAAAGGAAAGAGGGTGTTGTATTTTATGCCCAGAGCACATGCATTTTCCATGAAGCTCAGAATTGATACAGGTTTGCTTCTGTCTCCATATGAGTTTGAGAAGGAATAATGGGAAAAGATGGGTCTTTTGTAGACTATGAACACCTGAAGGAGAATAAGGACTATCAAATGCCCAGATTTTGCTGGGAGAGCATGATGGGTTCAGCTATTCCAAGAAAAAATGAAGTAGTCAGAGAAAACAAAATAAGAATAATTGACTTCCCCATTAAAAAAAAAAAAAAAAAAAAAAAAAGGAAAAGAAAGAAAAAGAAAAGAAGAACAAATTTCATCAAAACCAGGAAACTCATCACTACAGTCTCTTGGAAAAGTAATTTAAGGAATAAAGAAGGGCAGGAGAGCTGGCAGTTATAGCAAGACAGTGTATTAAAGGCAGAAGAGCAGCCTATCTTGATACAGGGGAAGGTCTGAGAGCACAGTAAGAAGCCATTACTACTGCATCAGGAGTGTTTCAAGGGCCTGAAAGTAAACTAAGGAAAAAAATTACACAAAAGGCAAAGAGTGCATCATTAAGGACAAGGGATAAAAAGCTTGGGCAGGGTTTGGAATAAAATGGGTTTCAGGTTGAGAGGAAAATAGAGAGTACCATGAAAAAGTCTTAAAAATACATTAAAAGTGGGGGGAAACATAAGAAATTACTGGTCCATTACTTAACAGGGAAGAGAATAAATAGCACATGATCTGAAAAAGACTGAAGCATTCAATACTCTCTTTGTGGCAGACTACACTAAAAAATTATGAACAGCTACTTAAGACAATTAATTTTAACAAGAGGATAAGAGGACAAGCTCACAGAGAAAATTAATAGGTTAAAGACCATGTAGATAAGATACAGCTATTCAAATTATAAGGTATAATAGAATTCACCAAAGGATTTTGAAGTTCACCAAAAACGATCTGTGAACCATTTGCAATTACCTCCAAGAACTGGAGGAAGACAGAGGAGGTGCCAGAATACTGAAGCAGAGAAAGGAAAGCACATAAAGAAGACAGACCCCAAAACCATGGGGCCAGTCAGCCTCACCTTTAGCCTTAGGCTGACTCTGTAAGGAGTCTCTGAACAATCTATAGGCATGGTAGAGGCCAGTTGATAGGAGAAGGCCAACAGGGATTTGAAAATAATATAGAATATATCATGTCAGATCAATCAGATTTCCTCCTTGACGAGGTAGCACAAGTGTTGAATGAGAAAGCAGAGGCAGATGTGAATACAGCTGGCTGCACTGAGGCTTTCTTACAGTCTCACTTAACAACCTATAGGCAGCTGAGAGAGTATTTAAAAAATATGGATTCATCATTGTAAACGCATTTATTCCCACTCCAGGTGCTATTTTACCTGCCCCAAGAAAGTCAAACATTCAAATTTTGTTTAGTCAGTCTATCTTAGCTGCTTTGAGGACAGACAGTAGGACAGGAAGCTGCAATGCGTTACCTGCTTCAAAAAAAACTGGCCTTTTCCCACTGATAAATGTGAGGAAGCTGGAGGTGCCTAGCCCCTCTATTAAAGAGGGCTAATTTATCATCTTTCCCTTTGCATGATAACAAATAACTTGTTTTTTGCCAATGACAGAACAGGAGATGCAAAAAAACCTCAACCTGCTTTTCTGCCCCTGTATAGGAAGTGGCCAGTGCCCTGGTGAAGTTAATGAGTGGAGTCCAGTCATTTAACCTTTCCCTTTAATGAACCCTAAGCACAAGAGGGAAGTTTAGTTTACAGACATGCCTTGGGTTCCAATAAAGCCAGCATTTCAACTGTTGATTAGAGCTTGCTATCAAACTCAGAGAGTATTGCAAGGAGTCCTGTGAGGGTCTTTCCTGAATGTGGCTCATTCAATATTGTTTTTAATGCCTTGGATTATATTATAAAAAAGGCCCACAAAATTTGCTGATAAAGCCAAGCTGAGAGGTGTTGCTGATACCCCAGAGGGCAGGTTGACAAACAAAAATGATCTTGGCACACTGAGGAGTTGTTCTGATAAAATCAAAATCAATAAGTAAGTGTTCTGCTTAGAAAGGAGAATTCCAATGCAAAATGAGAAATAACTGGCAAAGCATCAATGCTACAGATGAGGAGTCAGGGTGAGAGCTGAGTACTAAACAGGACTCAACAATATGCTGCTATTGAATTGACATATAGGAGACATGGGAGATAATTAGGATTATTTTCCTTTATCTTGGTGGTGAAACCTCGGCTGGAGTATTGTGTCTAAAATGTAGAAAGATTGGAGAGAGTCTGGAGGAAAACAGCAAGGATAGCAAGTTTAAAAATGCCCTGTGGGAAAACTGTCTTTCTTTTGTTTAGGAAATGATGCTGTGAGAAGGAATATATCAGTGGTCTTCCAGCACATACATGGTTATGGAAGAGGCTATGGAGAAAGAGAAATTTACAGAATAAATGGTTCACATTAGACTGTTAGAGGATGCTAATGAAGAAGGGCAGCAGAAATACCTCAGAAAATTTGGAGAGCTCCTCCTGCAGAGCTTTTAAAGAACAGATTATGCAGATATTTATCACTGATGAGATAAAGGTGGGCTTAATCCTGACCCGTGTAGAAATAAATATCCTTCCATTCCATACCCCTGGGTGAAAGAAGATCATTTCCCTTCATTCTCCCTCATTCATATCTGAAAACCCTTTTTCTGCACTTGGGTGGAAGCCCAAATAAAACCAAAATGGAGAAACCAGACAGATGTCACCTGACTGAACACAAAGTGAGGTCAAGAAGGGGTTGTACCACTTTCAAGGAGTAGTTGAAGGCTGAATGCAGAGGAAGTAGAGCCACCTCTCTGCAGCTCTGAATTAAGCAGCAGATAGCCAAGATTTTAAGGTCCTACTTGTCAGCATCTGCTGCTGTTTTGCTCTGGACAGCTGCATTCTGAGCACAGGGAAGACAGACCACTCTCCACTCAGCGTGCTGCGTGCTGTAGGTACTTTTCTAATCTTTTGGATACTGTATTGTACATGACCCTCAAAAACTTGCTAGATGGAAAACAAGGAGTCAATAACAAGTCCAAACACGGGTAATATCTGCTACACATTCATCCTTTATTCCTTGAATTGAAATTTTATCACCTTTTTTCCTACCCTGTGACTCAAAAGATTAGTAAAAAGGGGAGAAGGTAACAAAGTTTTACGAAATTGTCAGTGAATAACACAAAACAAAAATCAGCATAATTTTTACTCTGTAAGTAAATGCCTAGTGAACCTATTTTTTAATGAACTTTGTCTGTCTTTGTCACATCTCTACTGCTGCTCCCGTTAGATTCTCTCATTTCACAGTCCCACCTTCCCCAAAATCAACTACTTAAAGAGCAAGTAAAACCCATTTCCTGGTAGGTTTCATGTTGTCGGAAGAACAGCCTGATTTAAATCACATGCATGAATGGTTTTTGAAGTACTTTAAACCTGTACCAGCTACTTCCTCCCAAGAATAAACCCAAGGTTGTTACCATAATGTCTGTTTTCTAAGAAATGAGAGGCAGCTTCTGACTTGGAATGCCTGCTCTTGTGTCTTATCCCAGGTAAAGGATATTACAAAGAAATACATCAGGGTAAAATTTAGTTTTAAATGCATTTCTTCCCAGAAAAGGCCATCTTTCACTCTGGAGACTACTTAGAAAACTAAATGTCACCAAAGAAAAGGTGCCCTGAAAAGAAGGTTCCAGACACACAAGTGTTGCTGAAATCAAGTTCCCTGAGATTTCTCAGACTTTGAGACATGTTAGTTCACTCCTGTATAGAGTCAAACTTTTAGAAAAAATAAAAACAATTGTAGCACCTAATGTAGCTGCCCTCCTAGCAGGAGAGTTCTTAGACTGCGTTGTATTAATCATGCAAGGAAGAGAGGGGGAGTCTGGTTCAAAGACTAATCCAGGGCTCCAGCCTAACTGAAGTGCTTTGCACTGCTGTTACTGAACTGACACATTTGCAGATTCGTGCACTGTGCTGTTCATGCTTTTCCATCACCATGACTGCTCAGCTGAACTCACAGGATTTTCAGGTTGATCCCTTGTTTCCCAGGACTTCTGCATCTGAGACTGGAGTACTCCAGCAGTGCAGAAGCACAGTGGGTCAGACGACGGAAAGAATATGCAAACATCTAGGACAGTCCTGATTATCTGGAAACAACGAGAAACTTCCATCTCATTATCAAAGCCCATATGGCCCAGAATAAAACAAGGCATATGCCTGCCATGGCTTCTCCCTGATCTAGTCTGATTGGCTGGATTTGATGATCTTGGAGGTCTTTTCGAATCTTGATGATCTATAATTCTATGATTGTCCCATCAGAAACACCTATAGAAGTCTCCAAGGCTGCTCAGAAGGGACCATCCCTGGATGTAGCATGAAGGTTGGTGTATTGTCCGTTGCTCTATGACCATGCAGGTTTAGACATGGGACAACTGGAGCTGTCATGGTCAACTCTTCTATAGTGCAGAAAGTCATCAAATAACAAGCTTGCAAAAAACCAAAACAAACAACTAATAGATGGAAGAACTGAGATCCACACAGTGAACTTGTGAGGTGCACTTGAGAGAAACAAAAGCCTTGGCCAGGGCAATGAATTCTTCAGAAAACAAAACATAGTCCAAAACAGTGAGTGGCAATCAATGTGTAAGAAATAGCTGCATTTCCCCATCAACAGATCCCTTCAGCAAACATAGGCAATAGCGTAGTGTACTCAGAGAGGGCAAGTGATTCTGAAGAAACAGTTGCTCAGGCAGGGTCAGGAATGCCAATTAAATCAGAAAGGAGCTGTTTCACTTCTTATCCATCACACCAGTGCAACAACACTACAGACACTGGGAAAGTGCCTGTAAATGGGGAGATGAGCATATAAGGTTAATGAGAAAACAAAAATCAGGAGTTCTGAAACTGTAGGAATCAAGTCTTAAATTATCAGTTTGGGGCTTCATTTTCCTTCAAAGCAAGTTTTATATTAATAAATTGAGTTTAGCTGGATTTCAATACCATTAAGTCAATGCCATGACAACAATTTGCAGTTCTATTCTTATTGTGCAAGGTAACCAAACAAAGCTAAATCTTAACCTTCCTGTAGTGGCTGAACATCTCAGGGGAGCTCAGACCCACAAACACTCACAGCACAGAACCAGCATTGTGCTGCCAGCTGCAGATTTGAGCCAGCTCGGGCAGGTCTGGCCTCAGTTGTTTGCAGCCACTGCAGAGTTAATCCATGTCCTGGGTAATCTCCTCACAGGTAATTAAGAATTGACAATATCCTGGAACCAGCTGAGAAATGTGCAGAGCATCCTGCTCATTGCAAGCCTAATTCTCTTGAAAATTCGGCCACTGAAACATAAGTGACATCACTTCAAAGTGTTTCACTGGGGACTAGAACACGCAAAGAGAGGAGAGGGAGGCACTCTCCAAAGCCAGAAAAATCTCTTTTGGGTGGTGTTAAACTAAGTAGCACATAGATCTATAGAGTACTTCCAATTTGCTTTTATTCAGATGTTTTGCATAGGAAATAATCAGTGTGTCTGTCAGTGCCGTGTGTTCTTTGGATGAATACACAGCATTGAGTTAAAGATAAATATGTATATATCTCTCACACAGCTGCACAACTTCAATAGGACATGGTGAAGAAACTGCAATTAATATTTAATAAGTAATAAATCAGGTCAGTAGCCATGTGAATTCTTGCTGGTGCATTTACTGTTCAAACGATTAAATTGATACAGAAACAATATTACATTACTTACTCAATACCAATTAACCCTATAGAGACTTATATTTCCTGATCTGATATTTTGAACTGCTTAAGTAACATTGATGACTTTACTGAGCGAAGATCACAGAATCACAGAATGTTCTGAGTTGGAAAGGACCCACAAGGATCATCAAGTCCAACTCTTAAGTGAATGGACGGTACATGGATTGAACCCATGACCTTGGTGTTATTAGCACCTTGCAAAAAGCCAAAGACCAAAAAGTTCCTGAAGGAAACAATATTTTCTGACATGCCAACTTCTAGACACTAAGTCTGAGGTGTTTTTAAAAGGTCTTGAGTTTCCCCAATGTACTGAGTCTGCTCATGTCTGAGAATAAATAAGGAGTCCCCACTCCAGACCTGATTTCAACCCATAAACTGAGGCACCAAAAATAATTGGCAAATTTAGAAGCAATCTGGACCTAAAACAAATAGGGTTTAAACTTGGAAAAGGAGAGTAAAACAAAAATGCTTTAAAAAAACAAAACCAAAAAAAGCCTGGCAAAGAAAGCTGAACTCAAGTATTGTCTTTTTTCCAAGTGTATGCCTGTGTTGAAGTTTCTTTTTGGAGATGGGAGGCTTTTTTCTTCTGATCTGATTCTCATCACTTAGGAAAACTGCCAGCAGCTGAGGAGCAGCCACGTTTCACATGCTTACCTTGAACTTTATTTGATAGAGCCTAAACCATTATGCTGTGTGATTGGATTAGGAGGAGTGCACTGCGGCATTGCATCATTACCAGAATTTAGTTGACCTCTGGGAAAATGTACTTCTGACGTCTCCATCAATCCAGCCTTATGTTTTTAGCTCCAGCAGGAGAGATGCTGAGGGAAGCTTCAACCCAGCAGCCCAAGCCCAGTTCCTGTGCAGGTTCTGTCCCCTGAGAGCAGACAGCCCAGGTGCTGACCCGCTTGCGTGACTTCTGCAGCCACTTGACTTTGCACAAGGTGACTGGCCCCAGCACGGGAGCGGGGAGCTGAACCGGGAATAACACAGCCAGGCAATGTGCTGAGAGGCACAGAAAGACGGTGGAGGAGGGAGAGGAGGCTGGTGGACTGTGAAGCAATTTTTCAAACCTGTGAGAAGCCTTTTCTCTTTTTTTATACTTTTTTTCCTTTAGATTCTCAAACAACCTCCATTTATCAATGTATGAAGGAGATTGATTATAAAAGAAATATCCAGTCCACAAGAAGATAAGGCTGAAGCAACTGCAGGACTCAAAACATGCAAGGACACCTTAGTTTTCCACAGCTTACAGCCTTGATTTCACAGTCAAGAGCTCCCTAAAGTGGTACTAATCCCTGCTTCTTTCACATAGCCATAGAGGCTAAGCGGTTCAGCATGTGAGAAACCATTTGGGTTATAGGTGGAGAGAGAATCAGAGTCATAGAATCATAAAATGGTTTAGGTTGGAAGAGGTCTTAAAGATCATCTTGTTCCAACCCACCTGCCATGGGCAGAGGCATCTTCCACTAAACCAAGTTGCTCAAACACCCATCCAGCCTGTGCTTGAACACTTCAAGTGATGGAGTATCCATAGCTTTCTTGGACAACCTGTTCTAGTGCCTCACTACCTTCACAGAGAGCTAAAGGAATCACTAGCAAAAGCTCCTGTCCTTTTCCCATGACTGTGCCCATGCTGACCCCCTTCTCTGAATGTGAGCAAGGAAGTGAACTTAACGTTGGTGTTAGATAAAGTCTTTGTCAATCAAAGACTGATTGTGGTGGAAGGTTTTTTTGAATAGATCTGTAGTTGAATTTGATTTGGTATCCTTCATTCTTTTTCAGTTTGATGTATTTAGGCAAGGGATCCAGGCAGGATAGTTTTATTCTAAATGGTTTTCAACAATTATAAAAATTTGCTGGTCAACAGCCAGCTGAACGTGAGCCAACCTGAGCCCAGAGGGCCAAAAAAGCCAATGGCATTCTGGGCTGTATAAAAAATAGTGTGGCCAGCAGGACCAGGGAAGTGACTCTTCCCCTATAGTCAGCACTGGTGAGGCCACACCTTGACTACTGTGTCCAGTTCTCAGCCTCTCAATACAGGAAAACATTGAGGTACTTGAGAGGATACTGAGGAGGGTAATGAAGCTGGTGAAGAGTCTGGAGAACATGTCCTGTGAGGAGCAGCTGCAGGAACTGAAGTTGATTAGCCTGGAGAAGAGGAGGCTCAGGAGTGACCTTATTGCTCTGTTCTGAGAAGAGGGTGCAGCCAAGTGGGTGTCAGCTTCTTCTCCCATACAGGCAGCAATAGAACAAGAGGACATGGCCTCAAGCTGCACCAGGGGAGGTTCAGGTTGGACATCAGGAAAATTT
The DNA here is from genome assembly GCA_035583235.1 of Hafferia zeledoni. Lineage (NCBI taxonomy): Eukaryota > Metazoa > Chordata > Aves > Passeriformes > Thamnophilidae > Hafferia > Hafferia zeledoni. The sequence continues at coordinate 146,859,568 of JAWWEV010000083.1, forward strand.
TCTTCACAGAAAGGGTGATCAGATACTGGAATGGGCTGCCCAGAGAGGTGGTGGAGTCACCATTCCTGGAGGTGTTTAAGGAATGACTAGACATGGCACTAAGTGCTCTGGTCTAGTTGACAAGGTGGTATTTGGTCATAAACTGGACTCAATGATCTCAGAGGACTTTCCCAACTTAATTCATTCTGTGATTCTGTAATTTCATGGTTTGATTTTAATATAGAAACAATTTCTTGTTCACAATAGTGTAGGCAGACTTTGAAATTATTTTATTGCAACACTCAGTTTACATTATTGATGTGATATATATATAAGTCATAAAAGTATTTTACCTTTTAAATACTTTAAAAAAGTTTGCTAGCAAACTTTTTATACAGACTGAGTTTACCACATCTGCCTCTCAATGTGATTGAGTTCCTTGTTTAAGTCTATGTCAATCAAAGACTTTGGTTGTGGCAGAAGGATTGTTGGGACAGGCGTGTAGTTTGGTTTGGTTTGGGTTCCTCTTTTAGGAGAGACTTTTTTTTCCTCCTGTGATCTAATTCTTTGCACTTGCTTTGTTGTCATGAGATTTTTGTTTATTTAGGACAATTCCCAGGTTTCACAGGGAAGTGTGACTCAGTGGAGATAGTTGCAGTGAGTGAGCACAGACAGGGTAAAGGATTGTTTCTGCTTCTCATTTTCTGAGTGGTGCAGTGCCATGGGGCCACCACAGACCAAGACTTAAACTGTGTTACCCTCAGAACCTCCACAGGATGCACAACTCCAAAGAGCTACAAAGCAAAGTTTCCAAGCACTCACTCACAATAGCTCAGAGCTCATAGAGCCAGCTTTGATCTGAAATTGGCTCCAAACCAGACCCTTCACAGCTATTTTCATGGTCAGACAGAGAAGAAACCTAGAGCAATTGTCCCAGAAGTCTTGTAATGCTCATTCTGAAAATAAATGGGGTCGAATATTCCTTGAAGATTACCCAGAAAGGGTTAATTTATAGCTTATCTTTTAATAAGCATCCTCAAATCAGCTTTTAGAAGGCCCAGCAGCCCAATCTGTTGCCCACGCCACAGTTTTTCATAATTAAAAATGCTTCTTATCCAGGTGCTTGCGTCTGTAAGATGCTTATAGGAGCAATTAATTATTTACTAAACCTTTAGCTGTTTATAATGAAAAATTCATAGAAAGTGTGACCATAAACAGACTAAGCTAGCAAATGCTTCAGTAGATGAAGGAAAAAAGAAAACTAAAAGCCTTTCATTTCAGGCAGTCTAAGTGCCTTTTCACCCACCAGATCATGGTGCAGAATGGAAAAATTCTTTTATTCCACATTGATGTATAGGATGCTGCTTGACTTTGAAGAGAGACACACGCCACCTGTTTGACAGCACTCCCTTGCACGCATCAGTCAGCTCTGGACAATGTTTAATACTATTTGTAAAGCTTGTCACACAACCAGCAATATCCTGATACTGTGGTGTGCAAGAACTTTCTCTTGCAATGCAACTTTTCATATTCACAGAGCATCCCCAGGTATCCTTATTTTTGCAGAGTGTAAAGCTGTTTCACTCTGCCCCTGTGGCACCATCTAACCATTTGATTTTTGTAACTCCCCAGCATTCTCATGTAGGGAGCTTAGTGAGATTGTTCTGTTTGGTATCATGCATTCAAAGTATCAAATGCATAAAATCACTGTGTTTGACTACCTTTTATTTTTTTTTCTGAGTAGAGGACTCCTTTTATCTTAAAACATGGGTGTGCTATCAATTCTTCTGTACCAGAACCCAAAAGCTAAAGCTTTGCTTCACTGCCCTCATCATCAAATCTCTTTTTTTTGTCACTGGCATTGTCTGAAAAAAGGATCCACACCACATGGAGTGTCCCTAAATGAGTACAGAAATGGAAGGCTGATGAAAGTTTTGTAAGGTTGTTATGGGAAACAAAACAGAAGTGTAGGAGATATGTGCAATAGCAAATACATTTTAAAAATAAAAGTAACCTCCTGGAAAATACTATTTTTAATACCCTCATCATTAGGCAAGAGGGATCCAAGTTCCAATATCTACTTGGTTCATGGCTTTGATCGGAAATGTCAGGTTTCTTTGTCTCATGTTCCTCAAAGCCTGCAAAATCAAAACTGACCTGAAAACAAACATTCAGCACCTCTCAGTTTCACGCAGGAAAAGAAGAGGAAAGAAAGACACAGGAATCTGACAGACCTCAAAGAACTAGTGCTATGAATAAATGATGTCATCTATCTTGATCATCCTGAGCCTCTTTCAATTCTGTTGGCATGGTCTCACACAACATCCATGTCTCTAAAATGAACTCATATGGATTTGATGAAAGCACCATTTTATGGATAAGGGAGCAACTGGATGACTGCACCCAAAGAGCTGCAGTCAGTGCTCCATGGCAAGGTGGAAACCAGTAGCAAGCAGATGCTCTCAGGGGTCTATGTTGGGACAAATACTATTTAATATCTTCATCAGTGACAGACAATGGGCTTGAGTGTACATCAACAAGTTTGCAGATGATACCAATGAAACACTAGAGGGAAGGGATGCCACCCAGACATCCTTGACAGGCTTGAGGAGTAGACCTATGCAATTCTCATGAAATTCAACAAGGCCAAGTACAACATCCTGCACCTCAGTGAGGGCAATCCTCAGTATCAATACCCACTGTGGACTGTGTCATTAAGATTGAAAAAGATCTCTAAGGCCATCAAGTACAACCTTTGAGCAAACACCGCCATGTCAACCAAATAGCAGTAAGTGACAAGTCCAGTCATTTCTTGAATACTTTCAGGGATGATGACTCCACCACCTCACTGTTCCAATGCTTAACCATGCTTTCAGTGAAAAAAGTCTTCCTAATGTCCAACCTGAACCTCCTCTGTCACAACTTGAGGCCATTTCCTCTCATGCTGTAGCTGATGGCCTGGGAAAAGAGGTGGATCCCCACCTTGCTAAAAGGTTTCTTTTCTCCAGGCTTAACACCCCAAGCTGCCTCAGCTGCTCCTCACAGGTCATGTCCAGACCCTTGTCCAGACCTGTTGCCCTTTTTGGTCACAATATCTTTACTGCAGTTAGGGGCCCAAAGCTGGACACAGGGGTCAAGGTGTCACCACTCACCACTGCCAAGTATGGAGGGGCAATCACTGCCCTGGTCTTGCTGGCCACACTATTTTGACACAAGCCAAGATGTCATTGCCCTTCTTGGCCTCCTGGGCACATGCTGGCTTATGTGTAGCTGCTGTTGACCAGAATCCCCAGGTCCTTTTCCACCACGCAGCTTTCCAGCTGCTCTATCCCCAGCCTATAATGTTGCAGGGCCTGTGGGAGAATGGATTGAGAGCAGCCCTATGGAGAATGACTTGGGGGTACTGTTAGAATAAAAAGAGGACATGAGCCAACAAGTGCACTTGCAGCCCAGAAAGCCAAATTTATCCTGCGCTGCATCAAAAGTAGCATGGCAAACAGATCAAGGGAGGTGATTCTGCCCTTCTACTCTGCTCTTGTGAGACCCCAAACCTGTTCCCTGCACTTCCTCTTCATGATGATCTTCCTCCACCTTTCTCTCTAAACTGCTCAGATAATGCAGTGGAAGCCTTTCTACTTGGACAAAGATGTGTCCTTTCCATCAGCATTTGTAGTGAGGAAGTCCACAACAGAGACTGGGGAAAATGACAAGGTCATTGCAGCTGTGTAATTATAGATACACTCTGCACCAATCTCTCAGTGACTCATGCTACCAAAGAGTTGGCTTTCACAGCAATGGTGACATTACATCTGATTCTCCTCAAAATAGTAATCAACTTCTGCATGTTGATATAAGTTTTACATGACCTTATTTTATTGACTAGCTTAAATGTGAAAATTTCCTGATTTCTTCTGCCCTTTGGTTTACATTTTTCAAAGATATTCACAGGGCTCTAAGCAGTGCACCAAGGCACGAGGTACAACTGGCACACAAAACACTGATATTTAAAGCAGTATCACTCTGACTAACTTGTGTCCTGCTATTTTGTTCCTTTTTTAAACTCACAATCTTCATTTGTGAAAAAGAATCAGCAGACAAAAGTTGCTGATATCCTTGCAAGTGGCTGGAAAATATCCATGAATTATGTTTTCTGTCTTTTTTTCTTAGAAATTCTTCTTTAAGAATGGAAGACAAGTTCTGTGACAGAAGGCAGCCCTTCACATAGACTTCTTTATTTTCTGTGGATGAGTAAATCCGTAATTTAACCAATTTGTGCCCCAGGTGTAAATGAAAAACCTTGGCTCAAGAAAACTCTGTACTCATGTGGCTACGTGTTCAAAGCTCTGCTTCAAATGAAGCTGGGCTTTTCACCTTCTCTGGAGGTGCCCTCCTCAGTCCATTGTGTGGCTATTTGGGACAGAGCCATTTCATTTACTTCTATTGACACTGCTCTGCTTTGCATAACTGAAGTAAGACCTAATAAGCAAGAGAAAATGGGAATTTCTCCATAATACAGCAGTTTAGGCACTCACCTGGGATGCTGGACACTTTCTCCCAGTTTCTGCTCCAATGAACAATTAATTATTTATGTTAAAATGAAACAGCTTCAATATGTGTAAGTGAGAGAGACACATCTTCATTACTGAAGAAGCTGAAGTAGCTGCTGGTGAAAGCTGTAAGAAAATGCAAGCGAGACACATTCACAGCAGTTTGCCAGGAATCTGCAATAATCTGCCAGATGTAGTTTGGCTGGATCTTCCTTTTATGCTTTTGTTTTGGACTGCAGTCCAAGAACTGTAACAACTAGAGACAGGAGGACAACAGCCCATCTCTAGTCAAATCTCTAATGGCACAAGACTTTTTTTCTTCCTTTAATGAATATGCACTCCATGCTTTATTCTTTCTCATTTTCTTTGCTTTTAGTGCTATTGTTTTGCTATGTGTTTGGAAGAATATTGTACAAGGACAGAATTAAGAATATTTTTTTCCATTTGTGCATATCTGATTGCCAGCTTCCTTTCATATAGTCAGTCAGTTTTTCTACTGTCTTTTCTTTTTGCTATTTCCCTGTTCAAGAACTTTTCAGGCACCTCTTTTGCTTCTCAGTTTACCCTCCTTTTCTCTACCCTGTGGCTTCTCATCCACAGGCCTTGATTATTGTCCCATAAGGTTTTATTCTCCAGGGGTTTTTTTGTGAAAACTGTAATCTTGGCTCACATTTCGCACTGTCCTAGCTCTTGGGCACATCAGCACTTACATCCTTAAATCAGTCTGGTCATCAGGATGACTAGTTCAACACAATACATCACAACTCTCCTTAGATCTCTCTTTGGACACCCAGTCCCCTTTGAAGTCAAAAAATGTTTCTCTTTCTTTTTTTTGTTCCTGCCTAAAATGCTGCCATATTGTGAACAACTAGCACTGCTTTCCCAGGCAGGTAGCTTGGGCTACACATCTTCACCAGAACAAGTCACACATCCTTCTTCTCTCTGCATTTCTCTCTTCTATGACTCTATGAAAATGACTGTCAATTGACGAGATACGCTTTATTTCAGACTCCCCTCTCAACTGACTTCAAACCCCTCAGGACTGTCCAAATACTCTCTTAAAATCTTTTTCTACCATTCTCTTTCTCTCTTTGGCCATTTTCTCTCCCCTTATTCATTGACAGTGACAATAAAACCAAATGGAAACTCACAGCTCCGTTGGTTTTTGACAGTTGAATGTTTGCAGAAGACCAGATGAGGCTCTTTCTGCAATCTGGTTCCCCATTCAAATTCAAGATTGTCTCTCTTTCTGTGGCACTGAGCCGGTCTGCAGATGCTGGCTTTTATTCCTTAACTCCTTTGTGACTTTGACACTCAGATCCCATGTTCTGGTAGTTTTGTGCCTGTTATTCCTGCAGCATTCTCATCTATATGAGCTAAAAATTGTATTTCTTTCACCTACCTGAACAATGCTTGCTTCTCCTGTCCCAAATTTTAAAAAAAACCCTAATGCTAAAAGTCTCTCTTGAAATTCTCAAGACTCTTGTTCATGTTTTTTAGCTTCTTTAAAGCTTTTTTCCTTTTTTATTTTTCTTCTGGACATTTTTGTCATCCTTTTTAATAGTTTTTGTATCTCTGAAAATGAAAAATATTCAACAATTCTTTCAAAGTTCACTAAGGGAGATGCTATTTAAAATGAAAATCAATAAAGTTATGAAGATATTTCAAAAGAAAAATCCTAGCAGAACTGACCACCAGCAGTACATTTGTAATTGAAATATTAACCAGAAAAATACAGAAGAAAATCAGAAGGTATAAACCCTCACTTCTTTTCTATTCCCTTTTATTTTTACTCCATTTGACTACTGCCAGGAAACGCAATTTCTTACCCTTTCCTCTTTCTGTATTACACAGAACAAATCATGTAGACTGGATTGAGCCCTGCAGCCCATGTTCTGCACCACAATCTTTCACTGTGGGCAGATAAAGATGGGCAGGGATGAGAGTTGACAGCAGAAATCTATGTATGGAGACACATCATCTCCATTAAAACATGACCTAGCCATATATTCAGTTCCTCCCCAGATAAAGACAACTTGGTCAATGTTGATCCACTCTAGATGCGAATAAGTGATCTAGAAGAGAAAAGGTTATGGCACACATAGGAAATCCTCTTAGCTGTCAATCCTTGAAAAATTATTTGACTAGTTATTTCCCTTTTTGAGCCTGCTTCTTTCTCAATTACCTGTGGATCTGGTTGAAGAAGGCATATACAAGGACAATCTACAGCAACCTAAACACCCTAGACACAAGTATATGGGACTATACTTACCTTCTTGCCCCAGCCCTTACCTCATGAAATCTGTCAAAACCAAAACATGTACTCAAGCATGTCCTGACAAGGTGAATGGACTAATGTGGCCTTCTTTTTAGAGAGTGATTTCTTGTTCTTCTCACCCAAAAAGCAAAAGATAGAGCCTTCTGCTAGAATGGACATATGTGCTGACTTTCTGGCATTGCCAACAGACAGTATAAACTCAGATGATTTTACATGATTGTGCTGCAGGTCAGAAATCAGTTTTCCCCACTGTCTGTCCTGAGGGAAAGAATCAATCTTCACAGGGCTGGCAGTCAAGCCTGACATGTAACTTATATGTCTGTCTTGGGTTGAGCTGGCAAAACGCCACCTGCCCGAAGACAGAGTGAAAAGGGTGCCTTCCCCCCGCAACTAGCCA
>JAWWEV010000083.1:146871465-146889813 GCA_035583235.1 Hafferia zeledoni
TTTGTTATACATAACTTGTGTAAGTGTGTGTTATATTGTAGTTTTAATGTTCTCTTTTCTGTATGAATACATGTAGTTAGTTTTAAGCATAAACCTGGGGTTTAGAGTTTTTTTTCCCTCTCCCTCTTCCTTCTCCCTTGGCTGGTTGTGGGGGGAAGGCACCCTTTTCACTCTGTCTGCGGGCAGTTGGCGTTTTGCCAGCTCAACCCAAGACAACTATTTAAACTGAGAGAAACTCACCTCCAGCCAGACTGTGTTTTACTTGTCTGAGCCAGCCCAGCTCCCTCCAGTTAAGAAAGGCTCTCCACTCCCATCAACATTGAAGTAACTCCTTTCTGCAACTTCCATATGGAGTTCATTTGCATTCAGCATAAAGATGACATAATTTCAGCACTAACTAACTCACTGTATCTCCTAGACCTGCTCAGCAGTTACACCTTGAGGCACATTCACTCTTTCATGTTCTTTCCATGATTTTGCCAACTTGACATTTCATCACTAACTTACAAAAGGCCATGATTCACTCCTCCTTAGTCACTTCAGCTGATGAGCTCTGCCACATTGCCAGAGTTCCCGCCTTCAGTCCTGCATGACCTGGGTATTCTTCTGATTGATTTTATTTCTCATCCTGAAATCTTCTAAGTCATCCAACACCTACCTGGGTCTTGATAGACCCAACTTCCTTTGCATGGAGGATGCATCATTATTATCATAAGATAATGTTATTCTAAAACCCCTAATCTTATGCTGACTTAAAAAATATCAAACATGACTAGTGTCAAAATGTGTCTTTGAAGAACTCCGTTTATAACACCCACTGGTTCTGATAATTCATTGTTATTGCAACCAGCTAGTTACTTCTCTGCAAGCATGTTAAATACTGCAGCCATCTCCATCTCTCCAGTAATAGCGCTAATTTACACTGAGGAACTGTAGGAAATACACTGCACTGTTGATGTCTAGTTTTCCTGTAAGAAATCCACTGGGTAACAATACAATCCTAACCTCTAGTCCAGATTGCTTTCTTCACCATTTATCACATTTTATTCGCCCTTTCTTTTGAAATTTATTTACAATTTTAGATTAGACTATGCTGCTCTTTTTCTTTTCTCCTTTATTGCTGCTCTTCAGATACTTAATTCAAGAAGAAGCATGTGGTAAAAGCATAGGACAAAACTGAGTGCAAAACATGAAGTCTGCATTTCTTGTTGCAAGAGATCTTATAAAGAAGGTAGGAAGTTCAGTCCCTTAAATGACTAACAGGTACAGTGCACAGGAGAGGAATAAAATTGTGAAGACTGGAAGAAACAGTGGAGTGTTTTGGACATTTTATCCCTGATTTCTCAAGAAAACAAGGCTGAAGCTATGATGCTGGGTAAGTGACTATGAGTGTGAATCTGTGTGTATCTCAAATGATCAACTGTCTAGAAAGCCTCTGAATGACACCCTACAAGTCCCTGCAACCCGGCCTCACTCTTACTAAAAATTTAGGAATGCACTTCCCCTTTGTAATTCACAGGAAAATAGGCTTTATTGTTCATATGCTCATGAAACTTGTTATTTTGAGAAGTAAAGAAGTTACAGTGCCATCACCTTGCTGCGAGTGAGGTCTCACTGAAAGATATGCTGAAACACCCCATTTAAGTGGAGAATGCTGTTCTTCAGCTAAATCTAAATTTACTCCTGAGTGGCTTTGAGCTATGAGTTCATACCTTAGTGCAGTGAAGGACATCAGAAAAAGTCAGACTGGCAATTACTTCCAAGTGAATAATTTATTTAAGAAATTTAGATGCTTCTCTTTTGTGAATTGTTCCCTGTGAGTACAGAAGAACTCCATTTTAATTTGTCATGTTAAAAAGTCTGCCGCATAATTTCTGCAAATAATTTCTGATATGAAAGGTGAGGACATTCTTTCAACAGTCCAGTCATCACAGAGACCACAGTTATCACATGTTCACCAGGTAACATTCCTCCTTTCTTTGTTGTATCCTTTGATTGCTTTCAGCAAGACTGGAAAAAGAAGCAATCTCTTGTTTTAACTTTATGCATGATTTAACACAATGGGGCTAAGCACTCTACATCTCACTGTAATATGAATAATAATTCAGGGTATGATCTCTTTTGTCAACACACATCAATCTCAGCTTTTATACAGCTCCTCTAAAACAGGCAGCAAAACATCTCTTAATATCCTAATAACATCCATTAGACACAGGAATTCTAAAATCCCCACTTATTGCTGTGGAAGAAAGGGACATGTATGAAATGATTACTGTGGGCATCTGTTGTAATGCTTAACAGGAGCAGAATGGTTCCAGCCATCTTAGTTAGGTAATAAGCAAGTCACTGCAGGTCAATGGAGAGGATTAAGCATCTCAAAAGGGGAGTTCAGAGTCAGCTACATCACTCATGTCTCTCCAGTGAAGCTTTGGGGACACTGCATGCTGTCTCTGTACTATTCCCAACTGGGAGTTCAGCTGCTGTGGGATGAGTTTTCAGGACTGTTCATTCCCCATGAAAAATAATCCCTTCCCTTCCTCCCTGCTCCAATCCACAGAGTTAAGAGGAGTGAGGTGGGGGGACAAACTAAACTGTCATAGGAAACCTCACAATAAACCAGAGTGAAAGTGAAAACCAATAGGAAGCTTCATTTTCCTGCATGCATTGCTGTATATTTCATTACATCTAGCAGGCATGCAGACTCGGGTAATAATTGCAGCTGGACTAAATAATCACTGTAGGTGCCTCACTTACAACTGAAATAGTATATTCTATTCTAATTTAATCTGTGAAGTCTCATAAATTATGACAGGGGAGAAAATGGGTTTCTGGAAGCAAACTCTGGGTTGCTGGTAAGAATTATAGAGCAGGAGCTCACAGGAGCATCCTCTGAACCATGCCCAGTGCCAGCCTCATACCTGACTAGAAACAAAGTCCTAATGCCTGGCTGAAAGAAGTTCTTGGAAGAAGGTTAGGGATTTATTAGGATCTATAGGAAATTCTGGAAGGGGTGAAGTAAGCCCAACACCAAAACAGAATTAACCTGCAGGTACCATGATCATGAGCCTGCACATTGAAAAGCAATTGAAGACACAAAACCTCCCTTTCCTTAACAAGATACAGCATAGAAATTAGTAAAATTTAGGTAGCAAGCAACAAGCATTAGATAACAAACACAGAGCCATTTAAAGACCAGGCAGAAAAACTGACAACCAGGCCCAAGCTAAATATACTTGTAGTTCTTTGGAAATGCTTGAAAATTAACAAAAAACAGAATTAAAATGCTCCTTTTAAATGTCAATATTGAGTAAAAATAAACATAGGGAAGAAATGTCATCCTGTAGCAATATGTTTATTCACTGGAAGGACTGCCATAACAAACACAGTAGAAGTGAATTCAGCACTTTTTTCACCAGTAAATGAGTTGAATTCGGGTCCCACAAAAAGTTAGTAGTATTAATCCTTATGAAGCTCCAGTTGTGCCTCTTGAAAAATGTAAGAAACTGTTAATGAAAATGAAGCATGTTCCTTGGGCATGAGTCCCCACAGCATGAACACAGGAACTCATACTATATGTCCAAGGCCTAGCAGTTTCCTCAAGATATTCCCAAACTGGGTCCTATCTCAAGGACTCATAGACAGTAGAGTGGCAAGATGAAATTATTTCTTGCCAAAGAGAGCATGCATAATAATTATTTTTTCACTAGAACATACCAGATGAATGCTCCACAAAAGAGCAATTTAAGGGGTTTGTAATTGGCTTTTTAATATGGAACTAACCCCTCTCTCCTCATTTTCTCAAGAAAGAGTTGTTTTGCTAGTTGGTCCTGGCAGCTCCAGTCAGAACCACCTACATGGCTCTGTTCTATCCTACAACATTTCATAAGCCATCAACAAAGTGCTGCTCCTCACTTTGTATTGGCAGTGAAGTGCTAATTACAGCCAGGCAGCCCAAACGTTCTGCCATCACAGAGGGAGAAGACAGTGTCTAAAGACTGACTCAGAGAAGAGGGGACAAATGAACTTCTATCTTTTCTGGAAGAGGATTATCACTGCAATCAGTTCCAGACCATAAGGATATCTTCCCCTTACTTCCTGAAAGCCAGTGGTCCTGCCAAAAGCTGCACACAGTGATAATGGCAACATGAAGCACATCAGAGATCCTAAAGGCATGGCTGGCCCTGTGCAAGAGCACATCATAGCTATCTGTTCCCTACTTGATGAAAAGCAAGTTTGGGAGCCATTTCAGGCAACCTCATCGGTCCTTCTTCCAGGCTTACTATCCATTCTTCTGACTTTGGCTCAGTACCCAAACTCCTCTCAAGCTCTGCACACAGCTTGGAGGCCACCCAAAGACAGGCAGGTTGCATGAGTGTAAAACCTAGCTTAAATTGATCTAAAGAGTTTGTTTCCCCATGCAAAAAGAGCTTGATAAGAGGAAATACAAAGTCTCTACCACCAGCTAGCGCTATATCAAAGGCAATCACTGCATGAAATATTATCATCCTTTTGCAATAATAAATATTCAAGCCACATGTCTTTAAGGCACTAGGTTGAGGTGCTTAACACTAGAGTACACATCACTGAAGCAGCAGGTTACTATTTTAGTACTAACTCATCTCTATTTTTAGTCTTAACACAACTAACATCCCCAGAAGCCTGACCACCCTGCTGTGATTAAACATCATACTTGTACAATGAACTGCTGCCTAGATTTTAGGGCAAGTACATTTATTTTAAATCTCTGATGAGCACAGTATACCCTTATTTTCATTCTAGGCTATTAAAACAGAAGTGTCATTCTGCTCCTTGTTCATATCTGGCCATGCAAAGGAATTGTTAATGGTGATTTACATTTTTATTGGAATTTTAGTGGAAGGATTTATATAAAGTTAATTGAAAGTTTTCATGCTTGTCGCAACATTGAAAGTTCCTGAGACAATGAGGAAAAGTAATCTTGAAGTGCTAAAATATTGTAAGAGGGTAAAGGGAAATGTTCTCAAGATTTAAGATCTGAAATAGCCAGTCTCATCAGGGTTTCATTTGAGGTTTTACATTTTGAAACTTGGTGTTTGTCATGAACCAGGATATCTCCAGGTTCACATGCCATGTTCTGGCTGCTCTCTAAGCACCACCAGACAATCAGGAGGCTCCTACTAATCCTGGTGTCTTACATGCAACTGTGTGCTTCAAGCAAGCAAAGGAATTCTTCTGTGACTCTATTATTTTGGGAATAAAATTCATTTGCCCAAACACAACCTCTGCAGTCACTATGGGTGCTGTGGATTATCCTGCTGCTGCTCTGGAACACAGCAATTCCTCTGCCAGTCATATTTGGTACAACATTTTTTTCCAGCTTGTAGCACCAATCTGTTCATGCTCTTACCCCGCAGTCGTTTAACCAAACCTGAATTCCAGCAATGACAAAATGCACTGAATTAAGAGGATGCACACAGTCAGTTACTACAGTCCCAATGACTTGCAATAATCCATCATGCAGTGCTAAGTCTGACCATCTTCATCTCCTCCAAAAAAATTAAGTGGTCTACCACAGATGGCTCCATCAGCTGCTCCTCTGCACTGAGTTTGGCCCCAACCACCCTCTAATGTGGCATAAATCCTAAAAAAAGGCAGGCTGTGAGAAAAAAAAAAATCTGTGTGGCTGGGAAATTCATGACTATCATGTCAGAGATTGTCTGTGCAGTAAACTGGAGCCAGTGTTGTTTTCTACTACCAATGGACTGAAAACTGAACACACAGCTGGCATGTATTATTGCAGCTTCATACAGCCAAAAGCTTTTCCTTTTCTCTTCCATCTAATCCTCTTGTGTGTGTCATCCAACTTTTATGTCTCACCCAAGTAAAAAGAGTCAGAACCACCAACATGGCTCTGAGTAGGCACAACCATTTTACTTTGTGTTTCTACAGTTGTCATGACTGCAAATTAGATGTCTGAACACTAACTTTCTTTATATACCAGTTAGAACTGGTAGTTGCTCCAAGCACTGTCCAACCACAAGTATCTCCAACCAGCAGTGTTCCCAGGTGGCCAAGAAGGCCAAGGCATCCTGGCTTGTATCAATAATAGTGTGACCCACAGGACCAGTGATTGTCCCCTTGTACTTGGAATTGGTTAGGCTGCACCTTGAAACCTGAGTTCACTTCTGGGTCCCTCACTTTAGAAAAGATATTGAAGTGCTGGAGTGTGTCCACAGAAAGGCAACACATCTGGTGAAAGGTTTGGAGAGTAAGTCATGTGAGGAGAAGTTGAGGGAGCTTGGGGTGTTTAGCCTGAAGAAAAGGAGGCTCAAGGGGAGACCTTATCACTCTCTGCAACTACCTGAAAGGAGGTCATAGTGCGGTAAAGATCAGCCTCTTCTCCCAAGAAACAAGTGAGAGGGCAAGAAGAATTGAGCTCAAGTTGTGAAAGGGGGTGTATAGATAAGATATCAGGAAAAATTTCCTCCCTGAAATTGTTATCAAGCATTGGAAGAGGCTGCTCAGGGAAGTGTTGTTGAGTCACCATCCTTGGAAGTATTTAAAAGTTGCGTAGATGTGACCCCTATGGACATGATTTAGTGGTGGGCTTGGCAGTGATGGGTTGACAATTGGACTTGATGTCCTTAAAGGTCTTCTCCAACCTATGACTCTATATTAGTGAATCCTGAACAAAGTTTTAGGATTGAAAAAAGGACCTTTTAAACATCAGCTTTACTCTTTTATAGTTGCCCTACCTAATCTGTGTTCATTTGCTCTGAAAGATTTAAAATAAAAGACAGCTCCAGTGTAGCAGGGAGGGTGATATGTGTGAAGGGAGTCCTCTCATTTTCTCATTCTGTTGCAGATGCTCAAGTCGTATATATAACCGAGAAGGCTAAGGGGTGTTGGGAAGCCAAAAAAATATCCAAAAAGTAGTAAGACTCTCTGACTTTTCAGTTGCAAGTTATCAATCACAGTAACATACTGGCCCAGTCACACTTGCTTGGCAGAAGTTTTTCCCCTGGTGTGCCTGCATTACAAGCAAATGGTTGGTAATGATTTGTGTGCATGCAACACTTCTAAGTAATTAAAACAAACCTCTGTCTGCTGCAGAATGCAAATGTGCCAACGAACTAACCCAACCAAGCCAACTTTTCATAGGCTTAGTAAATTCAATGTAGTGAATATTCCATTGTAATGGCCATTTGCAAGGGAACAGCCTTCAGAAACCAGCTGGACATCTGCTTCTTTAAGGACAAGTAACTCCAGCTGAGATAGCACTGTGTCTCACTTACTGTAGCTTGAATGCTTGAAACATGGGGCATACATGCAATTTTTACACTGATTTTATACATCAATTATTGCTTGCAAGGGGAGTGGAAATAGTTGAATGAGTTGTGACAGCAATACCTTTTGCATTGCTACTCAATCTCTTTATCTTAAAAAATGACCAAATCCCAATATTTTCTTCAATGAAAGGAAGACTGATATAGTTGAGATATCCCTTGTGATGGTCAGAGCATGAAGTTTGTGATTTTTAACCTTATTGGTGAGAAGAGCCCACTGCTGCCATGAGAGATTGTATCACTTCACCTGAGACTACATATAGTGACAAGGTGAGGGCAACTGTAGAAAGCAATGGCAGACACTTTATTTGATTTTTGGTTCTGCCACCTGACACAAGAGACAAACCAATACTACTAGCAAATGCCTGGGGAGATGGTAACAGTTGATGTTGGTATTACAGCCATTGCCTGGAGATATCAGTAATTCTTCCATTTGAATAGCTTGCATAAGGACAGCATGGGAGGCAGGAAGATGCAATATTTCACAGGTAAAGAGTGTGACCTCTAGAAGTGAAAGGACAAAGGGCATATGTGCATGCTTGTGTCACAGGTATTTTTAAAGTAACTTTGAACTGGCTTTTGGTCACAGCTAAGAAAAGAATACTCACAGGAAAACAACTGTCTACAGAAATGAAATACAAAGCTTTCATCTGCATGGCAAGGCAGGAACAATGCAATGTTTAATGATCTTTGTTAAAAATCATTGTTCCTTTACATAAGAAAGAAACACTGCTGGTTTTTTTTTTTTATATTTGCTATTGATCTTACCCCTGGTCTTTTTGCCCAATTTGACATGCATCTGAAATTGTTCATTCATGTGTCTCACAAGCTTGGATGTCTGTGTGATTTGGAGGAAATTGCCAATCACTGTTGTAAGTGCACTTTCTGTATTATAGTAATTGCCTCTAACAGAGCAGAGGAAGGGATCTCAATCCATCCCACTACTACCAGCTGGATGCCAGTGCCAGCAGGAGGTGCCCAGAGACTGGAGAGGTCAGAAGGGCTCCTGAAGGGCAGGACAAAGGAATTCCACCCACTCCAGCCAGTAAACTGGCACAGGGAATAAACAAGAGGGGTTAGAGAAATACAGGAGCCTGCAGGGGCTGTGATCTTTTTGGCACCATGGAGATGTGGTGGGATGGCTTCTGTGCCTGGAGTGTTAAGATGGAAGGATACAGGCTCTTTAGGAGGAACAGGCAGGGGAGATGAGAAAGTGGTGTTGCCCAATATGTCAATGACCTGCTGGAGTGGATGAGGAGTTTACCAAGAGCCCATGGGTCAGGATTAAAGGGCAGGCAGGGACAGGTGACAGTATAGTGGGGGTCTGCTGCAGGCCACATGAACAGAACGATAAAGCAGATGACACCCTCTATAGACACATAGGAACAGCTTCATATTCACAAACTCTGGTGCTCATGGGGGACTTCAAGCACCCCAGTATCCCTTGAAGGGACAACACAGGGCATGAGCAATGCAGAAGGTTCCTGGAATGCTTTGGAGAGGCTGGTGGGGCATATGAAGCTCAAGAGCAGACTTGGCTGCAGTGACCAAGAAATGTTGGGGTTCAAGATCCTTAGAGCAGTGTGGAGTGTGCGCAGCACAATATCTTGGACTTCAGGAGAGCAGACTTTGGCCTCTTCAGGAATCTGCTGAAGTAGAGTATAGTAGAGTACAATGGGATGAAGCCCTGGAGAGAAGAAAGGCCCAAGAAAGCTGGTTCATATTTAAGGATCACCTCCTTCAACCTTGGGAGCAACACATCCTGATGAAGAAGAAGTTAGGCAAAAATGCCAGGACACCTGCATGGATGAACAAGGTAGTCTATAGAGGGTTGAAGTGAGGACAAGTTACCTAGGAGGACTACACAGAAATTCTCCAAGCAGCCTGAGATTAGGTTAGGAAAGTTAAAACCCTTATAGAAGTAATTCTGACCAGGGATATCAAGGGAAATAAGAATCATAGAATCACCATAGAATGGTTTGGGTTGAAAGGGAACTTTATCCACTTTCAACCCTCCTGCCATGGGCAGTGACACCTTCCACCAGACCAGGTTGCTCAAAGCTCCATCCAGCCTGGCCTTGAGCACTTCCAGGGATGAGGCACCCACAACTTCTCTAAGCTAACTATTCCAAGTGCCTCACCACCCTCACTCACAGGGAAGCATTATTCCCCAATATCTAATCTAAATGTTCTCTCTTTCAGTTTATTGCCATCACTTCTTATTCCACCACTTCATGCCCTTGCCAGAAGCCCTTTCTCAGGCCTCTTGTAACCCCCCTTGAAAAGTGTACTTAAAAAGTATATCCCATGAAAAGTGGAACTAGATGATCTTTAGGATCCCTTTAAATGCAACCCATGATTCTATGAATACACCAGAGGACAAATCACTAAATTTTTTCAGAACTCAATTCTCAGATTAACATAAGAAACAAGTCTGGGTTTATAGTAAATGTGATAGAGAAGAATTATTTGGTTCAATGCTTAATTTCTTAAAATATTTTTATAAGCTTCCCTTTCTCCTCAGATCAAATGCATTGAAATTGAAAAATTAGATAGCAACAGCTTTGTAACTGTAAGAAACATTGACATAAAATTAGAAGAGAGTAATTTTCATAACCTTAGATGAAATGTTCACCTTTCAACTCTTCCAACACACATCTTTAACAGGACTTCTCTCAGGCACACACTGTCATTATCAACTCACTTCTATTGCCAAGATAATCACTTGCAAATGTAATTTATATGCTGAAGAAATATCAAGGTTATTATAAAACTACAGGAATTAGGCTAAATCACTGCCCCTATTTTCCTCTCTGCAGCAGAATTTCTCACATAATCCTCTATATCTCCCCATTTATTCACACATTTTCCCTTAGATATGGCATGATTCATTTCAACTAACTACAGCCATTGAAAAATTAGGCTTGGATATGTAAGATTGCCTTTTATGTTCTAGCTATTTTCAGCATAGAGGGATTTAGAAAAAGATAATTCTCACAAGATAACTCACAGAGTAATAGAATCACAGAATTGAATCACAAGGATTGAAAAAGGCCTCAGAGATCATCTGGTCCAACACCCCTGTGAAGCAGGTTCACCTAGAGCAGGTTGCACAGGATCACATTCCCTAGTTTTAAATGCTTCTGTTTTGGTGGAATGAGTTGCCCTTTGAAATTGCTGATTCCTATTTTTGTCTACAGGGTGAACAGAAAAGACTCTCTTATACCATATATTGAACTGCAAAATGGGAAATGAATTCTAGTCTCTGGCTTTCTGTATATCCAGGTCCCAACACTATGTGCTCTTTTAGCTTATTCTCTTTTCTCTCCACCAATTATCTATCCACTTAGGAACTGATCTCCTGGGTAATCAGTTCCAGCCCTCAATCATCACAGGAAGTCATGTCATATCACCCTAGTCACACATTTATCAAACTCCCTCTTAAATATAGTTATGTGATCTCTACCCGCTACTCCAAGTGAACAGCTGATCTGCATTAATCTCCTTCCTCCAAGGCTTCTTCTAATTCCCTGCCTAACCATATTTATGATCAATTTATACTCCATTTGTCCTTTGGCTTCTATCTCTTCCCGGAATTTACCTGCTTGTAGATATTTATAAGCAATAATTACATCCTCTGCCAGCTTCCATTGTGCCAGTCTGAAGGCAGGAAGCTCTTAGATATTATTTTCTTCATGGCTTCTCTATTCTTTCATTCTAGTAACCATATTCTAATTTTAATACCCCTCTTGAATAATGCTTATGACAGATATAAATTGTATTCCAGGTCAGTTACAGTGGCACTAAAATTTCCCTCTCTATATGGAGAAATCCCACCTAAAACACTCCAATATATTTTCTCTTGACAGCCTGGCTCTGGTGGGTCACTGTGAGCCAGTTACTGCCTGTATCTTCCCTCTCTTGTTTTCTGCTGTGAGCACTTGGTTTTATAACAGACCTTCAAACCTTCTAAACCTTCCTCCAAACTCCATCCTATGGTAATTTTTCCAGTCTTCATGGCCAGTAAATCCTTTCGTATTTTAATCCAATACTCTTCTACCTTGATAATGAATCCCAGGTGGTTTTTTTTCATCACCTACTTCTACTGATATGATCTTATTTCTCTGCCAGTATCTTTAGTGAAAACAAATGATGAAATGAATTGCAAGAATTAGCTTTCAATAACTACAGAAATAATCTGCTTAATCTGATGGGTCTTTTAATTATAAACTACAACTTTTAGTTATAAATTATAAAATTCTCAAGTTCCATTGCAGGAATTTCCTAGACCTGTTAGTTCCTTTAAAAATCTTTATTTCCTCTTCATAGTTTTCTATGCAGGCTTCTCAATGTCTTAGCTGAGGGCTGAAGAGGTTCTCTTCTGGAAAAAATCTGGCCTTTAAGAATACCAAACCATGTTTACTTCATAAGTAAATAGAAATGCTTTTGCAAAATTCTGCGTGAATTTTACACTAAATTTTTAGAACACAAACTAGAAGGTGAAGCCTATAGCCACTTAGAAAGGGTACCTGCATTTTTTACATGATATACTAGAGGAAAGAAATCATGTATACAATGCAGGTGTGACTCTTGAGCTGGTCCTGTGCAGGGCTAAAAGTTGGACTTGATGATCCTTGTGGTTCCCTTCCAACTCAGCATATTCTGTGATTGTGTGATAGAAACTCCAGTCTTTCCAGTGTGTGACACATATCAATTCATTTGGTTGAGCAAAAGGGTTTTGTTGAAATGTTGCTCTTTTCTGGTGACTAGAACAAGAGAAAAAGAATAAATTTTCAATAGTCATCTAAAAGAAGATTGGAGAAATATATATATATATCTTTTGGAGCCAAATAATAACACTTTGCTATCCTAGATCCACATGCTTGCTTTCCCTCACACTTCCCTTAGTTTCATCACAAGACTTTCTGAAAAGAAATAACTACCTTCCTTTCATTTATTTATAACCATAAAACTGCTTCCTTTTATCATCAATCAGTTGTTTCTGAAGTCCACTCATTTTTAATATGTCTTCAACATTTTAAATCTCAGAATTCTCTTATTAATTTTAAACTATAAGAATTGAGACGATCCATTCAGGTCTTTTCTACAGAAGAGTTGACTTGACACCTTCCTTTGCATTTTAGGCAAAGGCTGCAAAATTTTCCCCCTCCAAAATAAGTCATATATTTAATCTAGTCTTGTCAACAGCTTTCTACTAGCACTGTCCCAACCGGCCTACAAAAAATAAAGTATCACAGAATCAAAGGATAATTTGGATTGGAAGGGACCTCTTGAGGTCACTAATCCAACCTCTTACTCAGAGATGGTTAGACTAGACCAGGTTGTTCAGAGTCATCTCAACTCAAGTTTTGAATGTCTCCAATGATCTTTTACCTCCCATGGCTGTGATATCTCTGAGATGCCTTCTTCAGTGGATTTCAAATAAAAGCATAGCTAAATAAACAAACAAAACTAAACCAAATCAAAGGAAAAAATATATTTGTAGAAATTGAGAGAATGCTAAGGCAGAGAGCGCTCAGTCTAGCTGTCTACCTGAATGTGACAAATACACACACATCGTGTATATATGTATATAAAAAAATTAAGAGAGATAATTGAGTGGTAACAGGAGGAATTAAACAAAAATGGAATCACTGCTACTCTGCACCTAAAACAGATTTTGCAAACTTGATTGAGTTAAAGCAGATATGCCAAGAAAATACTTCTTAAATGTGCATGTACCAGAACCATGAATCTCTCTCTCTTGTGCTGCATTAAGTATGGGCTTTTTTACAATCCATCATTTTTTAAGCCTTTATTTTACCTTTCATTAAACATTACAAAATGTGTCTCATCAGAAGGCATTGCTTTTTATGGCAGCATTTCAAGCTCAGTAACTGGGGAGACTTTATTCTGCATCTGAACAAGATTCATGTTTTTCTTTTAATGAACTATTTTTATAGTGCAAGTGCATAAACAAATAAGAAAGTGAGTGGGCAGAGATGCTTAAGGTGCTTTCATAGGAACAAACTTAATTAATATCCAGCTTTCAAGAGAAGCAATTTGAAACCTGTACTAATATTTTATTTGCAGACATTAAGAAGAAGCTATAGGGCAATTAGCAAGACCTTAGTTCTGGAAAGCTAGTTTGAAGTCTATTGCATCAGTTTGAAATTGAGCCTTCCATCAAATATTTCTTCCATGCAGCTGTTCAAGGGGAAGTTCATCAAAGTTTTAGCAGGAAGAGAAACAGAACTATACAATTCAAGTCAGAAAATAAGCAGTTCAGTAAAGTTTTGGCTGACTCTTGAGAGTTATTTAGATCACAGTGTCTCTGAATATCGGATTAGGGACTCGAGTCTTACCCTTACACCAGACACTCATAAAATCACTCAGTTCTGTAGCAACAGCAACAATGAAAAAACCCCAAACCAACAAACACTTAAACGCAGCTACAAAATCTGTCTTAGTCTAAAGCTGATAATCCCATGTACCCCTGGTGTGTCAGTATGTAATGTCTTTTAAGGAAGTGTCTTCCCTTCCTCGTGTGAGCAGACAGAGTAAGAAGGAGGGGACCTTCAGTTCCTGCCATCATTATGATATTGACCGAGTTGAGTCCTCCTGTGGCTAGCAAAGCCTCTTGTGGCTTTGTCCTGCACATCCCAGCACGAGTGTTTGTTCACAGCCTCTCAGACCACGGCTACCTTATTTAGCATCTGAAGGAGGGCTTTGAAGATGGTGAAGGAACTAGAGAGGAAGTCATACGAGGAGCAGCTGAGGTCACCTGGCTTGTTCAGCCTGAAGACTGAGACCTCATTGCAGTACACAACTTCTTCATAAGAGGCAGTGAAGGGACAAGTACCAATCTCTTCTCTCTGGTGATCAGTAGTAGGAATCTGAGGAGTCTTATCCCAACAGTGGAGGTTTAAGTTGAATATTAGGGAAAGACTGGGCACTGGAACAGGCTCCCTAGGGCAGTGGTCATGGCACCAAGACAACAGAGCTGAAGACACATTTGGACAATGCTATCAGGCACATGGTGTGACTCTTGGCATAGTCCTGTGCAGGGCCAGGAGTTGGACTTTAATGATCCTTGTGGGTCCCTTCCAACTTGGATGTTCTATGATTCTATAGTTCTATAAATCCTAGTGCAAAGAAACTAATTTGAAAAGGAGGCCTTTTTGTTCTTAGTATGTCAGCATCTGATTCAACTCTAGCACATTCCTCTCTCTTAATAGAAAATATTTCTTTGAGTACCTTTAAGTCCTATTTCTTTCATTATCCTGTGGTAAAGGAGCCTCATCAGTACTCCAAAGAGCAGCTTTGACTGTGTCTTGGGCCTTAGGTTTACTCTCCAAACACTGTTCATCATCCAGAACAGCGATTCCAGTAAATTATCAGTTTCTGTTATACATAAGCTGCATCTACTTGGCATCAGAATATCTAAATTTTTTTCAGTAACCAAAAATTTAGCAGATGAAATGAAAACACTAAGACATTTCAATTATTTGAAAAAAAAATAGCCAAAGATGCCAATAAAATCTGGGCTGTACCAATCAAATCATGATGCATATTGACTGCTAAGATAAGACTGCATTAACTTATATAGGAAGAAAATATTTTCAAGCTTAATTACTGATGCGTTTTAACAAACTTGGCAGTAAATTTGATTTTAACAATAACTAACTGCACAGTCATTAATTCTGGAACTTAAGCCAAAAGTAGTCTTCCATACTGAGGACATCTGTGATTGTCTCCTTTGGAATTTGTTCCCTGTGCATCTTATATAAGTGCATCAGAAATCTTCCAACTCTGATCCCTTTGTTTTATTTACAGAACATGAGAAAGCAAGCTTGGAGATCTGTCAAATGAAGTTTAGAGGGAACAGAGAAGGGGAAAAAAAATAAATTTTAGAAATAGTTCTGATTAATTTGTTTCACTGAAGAAAATAGGAATAGAAAAAAGAGTAATGATTGTCGTCTTCATTCGTACATGAATAATAGAGAAGACACAGACATGCAGAATATATTCAGAGAGAAAAGCTCCTAACAAAGATTTGGTTATTGTTGGATACTGAGGTTTGTTCAGAGCAATGGAGTCTCCAAATTCTCTGCTCTTTGCCGTTGAAAGAGCCATTACCCAAAATAGTTCTTTTTTCCCAAAGTTACACAAATTCTCTTTCCCTTCCAAGGAAACCACCCCCAGCTCACAGCTTCCTTGAACACAACCCAGATCCTCAGTTATGTATGTCAGTACATACTGATCTATTTGGGTATTTTATTTCTGAAAAAGAAGAGCATCCTCTGATTTCATGCTAACTTACCTTGCCCTGATCACGCTTGGCTTAATGGTGAAGCAAAGGAGTATTTTTAGATACCGGGGAAATGAACATTGAAAGAATATGCAAGATTTCCATGCTATTCCTTCCTGAGTCAATGCCTAAATGCTTCTCAGAAGCCTCCATAAATCAAGGTTTTCCACTTACACTTCTGTTTTTATATCTTCTATTTACTAGACTATATATAGTTATTACCACCAAAAAAAAAAAAGGTGTGAGGCATCTGACTTCAAACAGCACCCTTAAATGGTGCTGACTGTGTACTTTACTTGCAGAAACCACAAAGCAGAACAAATAAAAAGAGCTGTTGTAAGGCTAGCTAAAGAGGTTCAGGTACTTGCCATAATCGTTTTGCAGATGGAGATAAGCCTGAAAGAACATTAAAGTTTCACAGCCGAGATGTGAGGTGAAGTTGATCATGTCAAAAGGTTAAAATGGGGGGTTTTTTTGCTTATGCTTCATGAGACCAGGTTGTGAGATATGAATAAATCATTCATATTCTATTAAAATGGAGCTCTGCTTCACTTTTTGAGAATTTCAACCAATTACCATACCAAAGCACAGTCTCTGTCCAGCTCCCACTCTTCAGCTATGTGTCTTCTTTACTCTGTATCGTCCTCTTCAACACAATCTCCATGGCATTTCTGAAAGCTCAGCACTCTGCCGCTCTCATTTTCTGGCACTGTGATATTTTTCTTCTTTTTAAGCAACTGTCAAAACATACTTCTTCCCTTCTGAAAGCCTTCCCTATTTTTTCTTTTTTTTCTTTTCTTTTTTTTTTTTTTTTTTTTTGTGATAGAATTCTACACAAACTGGTTTTGGTAAAAGTTTGCAAAAGTACTGCATAAATACAATTTTTTTTGTAACTGAGTAATTTTAAATTTCTTAAAAACTCTCATATGTTTGATTTTCCACATTATTGCCATTATGAAATCATTTTGTCAAAAGCAGTCATGCAATTCATAAATTAAATTATTAATGAAAATTAATGGAAAATAACAAAATTAGATTACATCATGATAAGCCTTAAGAAAATTATAATTTCAAATATTAAAAAATCCCACATTTTTCTAGTTTGAGTTTAATTGGAATTAATAACTTTTAGAAGGTATAGTGTTGAAAATGGAGGAACCTGGCTCCAGTTATAGTATTTTGGGAGAGTACTTGGGAAAGAGATGGATCCAGTCAGGCTAATTTATGTGTTATGTTAAGCATACCTTAAGTGATCTGAGTAAAGACACCCACATTTTTTACTGCTGTTGGACATTGGTTCTTCAAGCACATTCACCTGTAAAGATTATACATTTCTGTGGTGTTACATAGTACAGTAATGAAAAATGCTAATGTTGTACATGGTCATAATATGAACACAGACATAAATCCTACCACATAAAGTGCCTGCCATTATTCATACTGAACATTGAAGTTATTTCTAGCACGGGTCAGGCCTACCTTTTTAAATATTTCACTGCGTTGTTTTGACTAAGTAAAATATTCATGAATGCATTTCAGAATAATCGATCTAATTTAGATTCTAATTTAGAGCTCTTCTATTCAACAGGTCACACCATTCTGCTTACTTGTGAATTAGAGAACTGTTTCCCTCTCTTGAAAACATTTCTGAATGTTAAGCAGATTGCACTGAAGAAATACTACTCATTATTTCCTGTGAATGTATCTCAGGCATCCTAGCAGGTTTCAAAGAACTAGACCACGTGAGCTCACACATATGATGAGTAGTGATGATTTGAAGGGACCAGTTTGCAAACAGTGCACAGATTGAAAAGTTTTCATCAACGGTATTTAGCAAAAGCTTATAAATAACACAGATATTCATGAAAGTCAGGAAACATTTCTGAATTTAAATGGGACTTGAACACATGAAGGTTTTGGCTGGCATCTCATCCTTAATTGGTTTTACCTTTAACTGCTGAATCTCTGCTTCTCTGGATGGTGTTTAGTGTGGTGACTAAATATTATAAATTCATGCCAAATAGTTAATTTCTCTTTATGTATAATATATGGGAATTGGTAGCGATTGTACAATGCAGGATATGCCAGCATCTGGTATCTAACACCTCATTTCTTGTAATGGAAAGCATATGGACTTTCTAAACTCCAACAAAAGGAAATAAATCAGAGGAACAATGAGTATGTGTTACAGGTTTGTGTACCCTGCTTTTCACAGAATCTTAGAATCATAGAATCATAAAGGATGGAAAAGACCTCCAACATCATCAAGTCCAACCTTTGACCTTGTCAACTAGACCACAGCACTAAGTGCCACATCCATTAATTTCATAAACCCTTCCAGGAATGGTGACTGCAACTGCCTGGGTAATCCATTCCAGTGCTTGATAACCTTCTCAGTGAAGAAATTCTTCCTGATGTCCAACCTGAACCTCTCATGGTGCAGATTGAGGCCTTTTCTTTTTGTCTTGTCATTTGTTGGCCGTGAGAAGAGGCCAACCCCCGTCTACAACCTCCTGTCAGGTAGTTGTAGAGAGTAATGAGGCTACATGAATCTGTAAGTGTGTGTTATATTGTAGTTTTAAAGTTCTCTTTTCTGTATAAATACATGTAGTTAGTTTTCAGCATAAACCTGGGTTTTAGAGTTTTTTTTCCCTCTCCCTCTGCTTTCTCCTTTAGCTGGTTGGGGGGGGGGGAAGAACCCTTTTCACTCTG